>JAHQIW010001903.1:0-112367 GCA_019055375.1 Parelaphostrongylus tenuis
CAAAAATTTTGATAGTCGAATTCACCACTCAATATAAGAAACCGTTTTTCAAACTTTTTGACGTTCATGAAGAAAACGAAGTCTGTAAGTCTACAATGAATGAGAGAGGACGAACGAATCGAATGCTAGGAGAAGTCTATTTCACTGTGCAACGCTTAAGAACTAAACAGTGCTTCATCTCAGTTTGCAAGTGCTTTAAAAAGTTTAGTTTCAAAAATCTGAAAAACGATTTCTTATATCGAGTGGTGAATTTGACTCAATAAGAATTTTCGGTTTTCGATATTGCAAGAATTTTGTCTCAGTTAGAACAACGCTTCTGAGCGAACCTTGCTGAATCTAATAAGAAAAATAGCTGCGTGAAACTACATTTGATACAATCCCGATAAATCCGCTAATGGATAACAGTATGTTGTTCTGCAGCATAGGATGACATGGAAATAAATTTCGATTAACTCTTCACTGACAGAATCACCTCAAACGGCGTTAGAAATTGTTCTGGAAAACATTCTACTGTGCTTGTTGCACCCATCGTAAAGGTCCATGTTTTGGGTAGAACTGGTGGTTCCACTCTTCTAAGGTGAGTTAGCAAAACTCTCTGACTCCAAAGATAACAAATTCTCTTTTGTTTGATTCGCAAATAAGAAATTGCAAGCATCGTCAGCGCTGTAGAATTATGGCTGTTGTTACGAGGCTTTTATGTACGCACAATAAAACTGAATAAGCAGTACCGTGTCACAGTAGCTTCGTATCGTTTCTATGAGCCACTGCGATACAAAGGCTTCAAAACAATAATTTCCTTGAACTTTGAGTCCGTTAGTAGAATCAAGCACTTTCAACCACTGCTTTTTGAGGTCATGTTCATGTGAGCGCAATTGTTTCACAGCTCCGTATTTGGTTGATCATTGTGTAGTGGACCTCCAATTAATGTTTTTGGAGTCACACCAATTTTTTGCAACTTATTTGAAGAAATTCCTGACTCGCAAAGGCTTTCTGTCAGGTACAAAGATCGATTACTAGAGAGACTACTACCTTGAAAAAAGTCAGTCACAACATGTATTCGAAGCACGCGATGAGAACGATAAATGACTAAGTTTTCATGAGTTTTTTCACCAAATAATAAATTTCCTCTGATTACAAGTGCGGGGAGTGTCATGTGACGACATCAGTCGATTTTCCTCTTAGAAGAAAGAAAAGCCACTTTAGGGATGTTGGCACCAAATATTTGTTCTTACTGCAGTCACATAATTTCTTCTGAACGACATATTCTGACAAACATCGTCGTTTCTAGTCTGTTAAATGTCACGCAACGCCATTCTGGCTACTACAGGCTGCAGTATACCGATGGAGCAATTAATGTAGGCTAGACGCCCAAGCGCACTCAGTATGTCTATAAAATTTGTTTTGTTGATGAAGGGTTCGACTGATATTTTGGATAAGAGTTTCCACAAATTCACTGAAGGATTCAGAAACAAGCGAGAAATGAGGTGTCACCAAGAATGTGCTAACACAAAGAAATAATCGTGAAATCGTGCCAGAGTTAGTCGTAGGAAAAACAGTTACATTAAGATACCGGGTTTTTTAGTGATTTACGAGATTTCTACACTTCATACAATCTGAAGTGTATCAAAATGAGAAGGTACAGTGATTGCTATTAGGAAAGCAAGTAAGGTAACGGTGAGCAGAGGTTTTCTCGCTTTCCTTCGTGAACGTCCCAAGTTTCTCAATATGGTCGATGTTTTTGGAACGCTCTCAATATCTTCGCAATTTCGAGACAAAACATTATTCATTGTTGTACATTTCGCACAGTACAGTCTCATTTCATTCGTGCAAAGGTGAGAAACTCTTTAATGGTTTATCTCATTTCTGCAGATGCTTTGAAAAGATCATCTGAAAAGCTTGAAGCGTCGTTTTTTCTAATACATGTGATCAATTCACGGTTTTTTTTTCAGATATTTCAACACTAAGAAAATGCTGCACAAGCAAATGAATCCATTCAATTGAAGGATTAAATATGTTTATTAGATCAAAGTCATAACAGTAAACAAAAAAGTATGTAACAAATTCTCAGTCTTCCCCTTCGATAAACATTTATACATTTAAGAAGTCGCTTCCATAAATTTCTAACGATGCTCGCACACATTTCCACCTAATTCCGTTCCAACCACGTGTCAAAGCCGTTTTAAAAGCGTCTGCGTTAACACGGCGAGTAGTCGACAATTCGTTCTCTAATATGGAGCACAAGGTATAATCCACTGGCTTGATATCCGACGAGTTTGTCAGCCAAATTTCATTGCTCCAAAACCTTGGGGGCACTCATTAACAGATGGCAATCGTTAAGCGAGCCGAATGCGCAGAAGCTCAGTCTTGCTGAAGCGCAAATTCGTCGACACCAAAGTACTGAGTACTCCAAGGCTCTAGTGCGCCCCATAAGACTCGATGCTGATAGCTCGCAGCGTTGATTTTGACGTTTCTGTTAGTGAAGGGAAGTTGACGATGTTGTTGGAAACGCCACAAAGAAGATCTAGCCCGAAAAAGTTCATCGGAATCTGTGTGACTGTAGTGTTCCACTGTCAGCGTTCATGAGTTCATGAACAAAGATGGGATTACAAAAACTTCCGCTATGATATGGAATTGATAGCGGAGAGGTTCTACACTAATCTTTCCCGTTCCACCATCCGTCTCGGGCCCCGCAATCCCCACTGGAGAAAAATCATTTGGGATTCTACGTTCTGAAGCTTAACTTACGATAGAAAGCACGAAAAAAAGGCACAGCTCCATACACCCAACAAGAGAACATGAGCGCCGAGTGAAATGCAACACTGCAGACAAACTATCTCAAATTATCATTATATTAACTATAGTGGAAAGCCATGTCGAGGACTCAGCCGAACAAATGAAGCAAATTGAGTATGAAACATGATTTTGTTTCTGCTGCAACAAGTGATAAATCTTCTTTAAAATCAAACTTATCTCCAAGATTACAGAGATTTAAGCTTTTGATTGAATTCCAAATGTGTGGGAGAAAACTTTTATCCAGCAAGGAAAGCTTACAAACGCTCGTGTATCATATTTGATACACATGTTTCATTAGGGGTTAAGGAATCAGCAATAGAGAAAAACGTAAGAGTTTGTGTTTTGTTTGACAAGGAATTGTCAAATTGTACTAAAATATCTTGCATAGCGTATTTCAGTACATGTCATTGAGTTTTGATCTAATTTGATATACTTGTTATTAATGTAAAATCTCGTCGCTGCATGTAAATAGAATTTCAAAGTGCTCAAGATAAAGTTGAGCAGTAGTCATGCAGACTGATCGTTTTTTGATGTCATTCGGTGAAACCTTCATAAAGCTGTCGCAGTTGATTTTATTCTAGTTATTCACAATAATCTTTCATTATTTTGTTCCAAGTAATCCTTGTTCAACTACTATCTTTATGGCCACTAATGATACAACAGCAGTAGTATTTTCTTGAATTATAGACGCGAGAGATTCCTTCATGTAAATTTTTCATTTGCAAATTTCTCACCTGCTTTTGAAATGAAGCGCTAAATCAAAATACATCACATTGCACACTTCAGTGCAATTTATTGCATCACCTGTATCACCTGTCGTCCCGTTGATCGTCGAGTGACTCGAGCGAGTACCAGCAACTCTTCCATTTTTCCCTATCGCGTGCAAGAGAAGCCCAGTGGGTCCTCCTTGCTCTAGGAATTCGCTGAGCATCATATCTTTCTTCCATCGCTTTCGTGAAGAAATCGGACCAACGGGTCAGTGGTCTTTCTTTAGAGCGCTTGACGTACCGAGGAATCCAGTCGGTAACGGCTCTCGTCCATCGGTTGTCGTTGAAGCGCATCACGTGTCCGGCCCACCTTATTTTCGATATCCTGGCGTGTAGAACGGCGTCTCTGATTTTCGATCGTTGACGTAGGTCGGAACTTCGGGTCCTTTCTCTCATTTGCGAGATGCGGGATACTCCTAGCATCGACCTTTCGACTGCGCGTTCGATAACGCAAAGTGATCTTTCATCCTGATTATGTAGCGACCAGGTTTCTGCTGCATACGTTAGGGCAGGGATAATTGTCGAGTCGAAAAGGTGGGCACGGAGTCGGATGTTCTTTGTCCTCTTCACTACATCTTCGATGCTCTTAAACGTTCCCCAAGCCGCTCGTTTCCTACTGCTCAACTCTGGGGCTAAGTTGTTTATCATGTTGATTTCACGACCTAGATAGATGTAACTGGAGCATTCGGAAATTGTCGTTCCGTTGAGCGTGAATGGGGCAATAGAAACCCATCCGTTCCTCATGAACATTGTTTTCGTTAGATTCAGTTGAAGACCGATCTTTCCACAGGCGTTATCGAAATCAGTCAACATTCGTTCCGCTTGGCTGATGTTTTGTGTTATGAGAACGATATCGTCAGCAAAGTGAAGATGGTTTAATTGTCGACCGTCAATTTTCACTCCCATTTCGTCCCATTCTAATGTTCGCATGACGTTTTGTAGGGTGGCAGTAAATAGTTTTGGCGATATTGTATCGCCTTGTCTAACCCCTCTTCTTACGTCAATGGTGATATTGTTGTAGAATGGAGATATTCTGGTCGTGAAATCTTTATAAAGCTCACGAAGGATCATTATGTACCGAGTAGGGGCGCCCTGGTTATCCAGAGCCTCTATAACCGCTTCCGTTTCTACTGAATCAAAGGCTTTTTTCAGATCGATAAAAGTGAGACAGAGTGGTTGTTTGTACTCTCGCGAAACTTCAATGAGTCTTGTGATCGTGTGGATGTGGTCCATGGTACTAAATCCTTTTCTGAACCCTGCTTGTTCAGCTGGAGGGAAGGCCGTGGCAGAGTGGGTGTGATGTTTGCCACGGCGCGCGTGGAGCCCAGTTCAACCACCCGTGGAACGTCACAGCCACGTGATCCTTGAGATTGCAGGGAGATAAGCCCCACGAGTATTCCATGTCTTTCAAGAGAAAGACAAAAAACGAGATGATGGCTAGAACTTTTGGGATCCGCGCAATAAAGATTGTGTTGACGAGTACTGCGAAAAAAAAATTTCAAATAGGTTAAGGTCTCGATAGAAAAGACTAACTTCAGCCACGGACCTCCCTCTTTGAGGGATCCCGCCCGGTTAGTCGCGAGGGCACGTGGCGCATCCCCAGGTGGTGGATAGGGGAATAAAACGCGAACCAAAAGCGACCGTGTGCTTCCCAGAGACGCAGGTGGATTCAGGGGACGAGCTCCCTGCTTCTGCAGTGCCGACTTGACAAAACTCTATTTCTACGAGTCAAGTCGGCCAAAAGCCTGCAATCAAGCGGCTGGGAAGTACATGGGAGGCGGTTAGGAGTCGCCTCCAACAAATAAGCTCCTCCCGCTCCTCCGAGAGAGACTGGCAAGCTACTCGTGAGTACCCAGCCCCCACGTTTAGAGCCTGGCAAGCTACACGTTGGGTATCAAAAATGCCAAAAACAGTAACAAATTTATTGCATAACTCTGAGTAATTAACACTCAAATGATTGCAATGTCCGTATATAATGCTGTAATGCAGCAGTAAATAAGAGCCAAATGGAAATGTTTACAATAAACCCAATGGTGTAAAGTGGTGTGCAAAAACGTGTGCGTCATCTGGAATTCGAACCCAGGTCTTACGCTTTCCGGGAGTATGTGCTAAACCGTTGCACCACCGACACTCGTTTTGCATTCCACTCTTTCTACACTACAACGCGTTATCTGTCATCAGCCAACCACCTACGATGTGGCGGAACAGTCATTATCGACATTGAAACCACTTCTGTTGACAGATATTGGGTTACAATAATCAATCGGGAATCATTTTAATTGACCGCCGACTGCGGTGTTATGATGTTTCAATAAATCCAATGATGTAGAGTGGTGTGCAAAAACTGAAAATGTTTACTTTGAATACATCACAGTCCAATTTCAGTTTCCTCCGACAATGGCGACTGCCGAGAGGAAGTGCGATCCGAGTGGACCCGATGCCAACATTCGAATCGCTCGATTTGCTACACTTTGCCACATTGCTTTTGACCAACTCGCCATGATAATGTTAGTGGTCTGGAGAGAACCTTTTTCACAAGACAAAGTTGTATAAATAGAAGAATTAAATTCATACTGAAAGAGATCCTGAAATTGTCACAGGTGCGCCGGACACAGGCGTTATTTTCACACCCTGATTCGCTGGCGCTGGCTGCATCATACACGTTATCCTGGCGGTTACAGAGCAAATTGCCGTCACCGTGTTGTCGTTAATGATGCAAGCTCTTTCCATTGGCATTACTGCAAGAAACTGTAAGCCTCATAGGGACTTATCTACGAAAAAGTCGAAAAAGTTTTGAGCGTTGATGTTCTTCCATTATTTGTAGCTTTTTGAACCATTACGTCAGACTTTGAGTGTTGTACCATTCTCAGAAAAAGACACAAAAAATTTCATCTAAATAACATCGATGTCACAGGTTCGAATTTTGGTGGAGTTATTGATGGTTTTCTTCATATTCCGCGACCCTTTATAGCAATATTGTACCAATCGTTTGTATTACGAATAGTAAGAAAGCCGTTCTTTTTTGATACCTATCGCATTTTTGTTTGTCTCGCAAAATCAGAGATTGAATACTCACGCGGATCTACGCCTCCGTCACCGAAACGCACATTCGGGCATTCCAACGGTGTGTAATTGACTGTCACAGTAAGCTGACTCAAAATGGCCGAGATGACAGCATCAGGCAGGAGTGCACTGCGAGCCTGGCTTTCTAGAACGTCAAAGACCTGAAAAGCAGACTTTTTCATGATTTCAAAAAGCTTATTTAAAAGTGTTTAAGTCAATTTGCTCATAACGTTGAAAATCGCATCAACATTGGGTGGCCGAAATATTGTTAGTCGATTGAAGCTCACTTTCTACACTTTCTAAAGTACCATATAAGGCAAAAAAACGCTTGAAATCTAAGAGTTGCTCCTTACTGTTTGCATTACAAGGCGTTCTACGAATCCTTTGGCTCCTGCCTCGCTAGTTGCAATACCAGGAACTTGAGCCAGGACAGCACTTGAGGTGGAGTAAGCCAAGACGACAGGCAAAGTAAAGCCAGTAACAGTGAAATTCCTTGTGCTCCCTGCAAAAGATTTTATAGTTTCTTCTAATAAATGGTTAGCAGCGACATTACTATACTGGACAATTTTTCTTCCTTTTTTTTTACCGAAAATCCAAATTCTTTTATCAAAGGACTTGGACTGCAACGTCTCAGAGCCCATTTTCATTTTGCTGCTTTCAGAACTGAAAGTATTTGAGCAACCGTAGCAATACGCTATTTATCGCCTTGACCAGCTGGCATCACTCCACATCCAAACGCTGTCGAGATTGTGGCCAACAACGAAATCATGAAGTGGTCCGTCGGATTTCCAGCTTTGTTCACAAGAAAAACCATATTTAACCACTAAATAGCTAAGCAAAGATCATGATCTCAGCGCAAGCAAATTGGCAACTTTTGCCCCAGATAATTCACAAGGTAAAAACGAATTAGGAGCTTAGCCCCTGAACATAAGTGGTGTCAGTTTAACAGCTTTTCAGAATTTTCCAGTAGTTTCAAACGTTCAATTCGCTTAATGCGGAGTATTTCAAAAAGCTTCGTGATATTAGGTCTCCTACTAAGCTTCTGAACTTGATCTAGAAAATAAAAATCGTCCTACAAAACAGATTTTCATTTTACCTACTTTGTGCAGAATTTTGTTGAGCACCGTTTGGCAAAATTTTGCACATGCTTGCCTAACAATGGAGCTGTCATGGGAAATCATTCGCAGCTTACTGCTTTACAAGTGTCAATTGAGGCACAATTTTCAAACTGCATTTGACAACATTAATCGTGCAAAAGGCCTCCAAGTTGTGGGGGGAACTACGGCGTATGAATGTTTTACAAAATTTCGCAATGGAGATAATGGTTTGACCGATCATTCAGGATTCGGAAGACCGCGTGAATTTGACCGAGAAGCAATCACTGAAGCGATTGAAAAGGATCCGACTTTGTCAACCGGTGATTTAGCCGTGATCTTCAATATCCAGATCAGGAAGATTTTGGAAAATGCAAAAGATGCATTCAAGAAATGGCGTGAGGGCAACTGGATCTCGCACGATATCACACAAGCTCAAAAGAGCAATCAAAAGCACATTGCGCAAGCTCATCTTCGTCGTCATCGCCGCTCTTCGTCTTTGAACAGAACTGTCACCATTGATGAAAAGTGGATCTTCTATGAGAACCAGCGTCGTCCAAATCAGTGGTTGTCACCAGGTCAGCAGGGAGCGTCAACACCGAGACCAAATCGATATGCCTGAAAAGCAATGTTGATCATTTTGTGGGACCGAAGTGAGTAGTCGATTTATTGGGACTTGTTGCAAGTCGGTCAGACCACTAACGCTGAGCGATATTGTTAGCAACTGGACCACTGCAATCCAGCAATTCCACATCACTGTCAAGTCATTTTGCTTCAAGACAATGCAAAGCCACAAATTGCCAAGAAAACAAGGAATATGTTGACCGATTTGGGCTAGGAGCACTTGTATCATCCGCAACAGCCGCCAGATCTATTTCCGTCCAATTTTCATCTCTTCTGATTAATGGAGTGATGATTGGACAAGAAGAAGTTTCACGACATCAGTTATTTGCATCGAGAATTGACTGATTGGTTTACTATATTCTAAGAGAACTGAGTGGTGAGCAAAAAACGACCTCAGGCGGAAATCGAACCCACGTTTCATCCTATCCGGAGATGCGTCGGGCAAATGATCGTAACAGTGCAAGATGCAATAAAAAAAGACGATCAATTTCGAGTAATAGTAATTAGAGTAGATGTCAGCTCTACTGGTTTATAAAGCGAAATCGTATACCCGATCAAACCTGTCAAAGGTTGGTGGCTGATAGCTAACATTGAGATGTTGAAGAATGAGTGGTCGGGCAAATGTGCCTCAGTGGTGTAGTGGTAGAGCACGCGTCCCGGGATAGGATGAAACGTGGGTTCGATTCCCGCCTGAGAGTCGTGTTTTTGCTCACCACTCAATTCTCTTAGAATATAGAAAACATCGTAACAGTGCAAAATGCATTAAAAAATACGATCAATTCCGAGTATCAGTGATTGGTTTACATCGAAAAATAATGAGTTTTATAAGCGCGGAATTGAGTTGTTGCCGGATCGTTAGCAGAATTGCATCCAGGTAGACGGAGAATACTTCGACTAATGTTATTTGATACTTTCCTCTACTTGAAAAAGAACTTTTTAGATTTTTAGATTAAGTTTGAAAACTTCGTTGGCGACGTAATGGCTTTCGCCAGAGCCGGGGTTGCTCGGAGCCCGGGGCTCTGAAGTGCATGTCAAATTTCAATGACATTAAGCTGCATAATAGACCACTGAACGAAAACAGATAAGGCACCAATTTCTGAAATGGTGCGCCTTGACGCTCCCGCCTTCTCATTTCAGATGCTGCCACATAAAATTCTCTCTCTCTCGAAAACGAAAAATTGCAGAAGACAGAACACCGAACTCATATAAGCACTTTTGAGGAATTTTGTAAAAGAGATATCGATTATCAAATATAAAGTAGAACTTTGCTGCCAAACATTTCTGGCCACAATTTTCTGTAAAACACCAATCACATTTATTCACTTGTGCTCTATTGTCTAACATTTACTACACCTATGATATCTTTGCTAATGAAGATGTCGACTGATACCCAAATAGAAATTTCTACGGTGTTTCACTGAAGGGTTCAGAAACAGATGTGTAGTGGTATGTTTTCAAGGAACACCAGTAAAAAGAAGCAAAACTGTAGTGGTGCCAAAATTGATCGTAGGCAGAAAGTTTCATGAAGAAATCAAATCGTGATGTGAAATGAGAAAGTCCTAACTTCAATAAAATTGCCGCTTTATCGAAACGTGTGCACTAAACACTTAAGCAACCAATTGTGATGACGCTGAACAAAGGCTTCCTTGCTCACCTTCCAAACGTTTCAAATTTTTCTTACAGTGGATGTTTATTAACCGCTCTTAAGTTTTCCACAATGTGCCCACAAAACAGAACATGTTGTTGTGCATTTCTTATGAAGTCTCATTTCCTTTGTGTAACACTTCAGTGGTCCATTTCCTTTTTTTGCTTTTTCGCTTGGAGAGTTTATCTCGGAAGTCCACAGCATAGTTTTCTTTTGATAAGCGGTCAATGCAACTCAATCGTATTCTGAGCTTTCAGAGTAATTCGGAAGCTCTCAACCATAACAATATTTGGAGCGTATGTTGCTGTGTCCTACAAGAGAGAGAACTGTACTCAATGCGAATAAGACATTTTTGTTAGTAGATTACAGTGGCACTCTAATTTATATTATGTAAAAGAAATGCGCCATACGATGGAGTGGATTTCGGACTATGCAGCTCATTTTGCTGACGGTTGTGTTTCCAACAAAGTGAAAAATCTTCTGAAACACGTTTCCTTTACTATGGAGGTCACTTGTGTTTGAAGCAGAGAATCCCACTCATTTTCAACGAGGATTCTCTGTTGGAACATAATAAACTTTGCGTTATCTGCTTGACGAGCGACGATTTAAAAGCACTGTTAGCGCTGTATAATCATAGCCCTTCTTAGAGGTTTTTTAAGAGCGATTGAAGCGTAAACAGCTCCTTGCCATAGCACTTCCGTGTTGTTGAAATTCCGTGCTGTAGTTATTTAGTGTTGCCGCAGTTTCCTGTTTTAGATGTTTCGTATTGCTACAATTCCGTGTGGAAGCAGTTCTGTACTTTGGTACTTTCATGTCGCTTTACTTTGATTGCTAATCGACGTGCAATATCGTTATATTGATCACCCTACACTTTCAAGACGATGCTGCACTAAGCTAACGACTTTGATTACTGCTGTAACAAAAATTTCTATTCGGAATCATATGATTACATTTGTCTCGCAACACTACTTTGTATGGCTTGCCATCTTGTGTCACATGCTGTCCCAATTACTATCAAGAACTCGAGCGCGCTTTAGTAGACAGCCCATTTTCCCGTTTAGCGTTGAAGAAAACCAAAATATGTTCTTCTAACTGCGAGAATTCGTTGGGCATCCACTCTTTCCTCTAGGTTTTTCGGAAAAAATCTGTCGTCGTTAAAACGTATTATAGGTCCTTCTCGATTGATCATGAACATCTTGGCGTACAGAATGGCGTACAGAACATCGCCCTTGATTTGAAATCGTCGACGTAGTTCAGAATTTCAACTCCTATCTACCATTTGAAAAATACGGGATACTCGTGTACAGACTTTTTGACTGAGCATTCGAAATGCCAAGTGATTTTTTTTACTGATCAACTGCAAGCATGTTCTCAAAGCGTACGTTAAAATAAATATAACGGCTTAGATGAAAGCTAGATACAAAGTCGGATGTTTTTCATTTCCTTTAATACATTCCTGATGATATTGACCGCATCGTGACCCACTAGCTTCTTGCTGGTCAGCTCTGAATTTAGGCAGTTCATCACATTAACTTACCATCTCATAAAAGCGAAACTTGAGCACTTAGAGATAATCATTTCGTCAAGAGTGAATAGCAAATCAAAACCAATCCTTCGATCAATAACACCGTTTTCTTGTTATTTTGACAAAGACGCGCTTTTCCAGGAGCGTTTGCAACATTGGTCTACATTTGTCTTACCTGTTTGATACTTGATGTTGTTAAAACGATACAATCAATAAAGAGAAAATGAAGTGATTCTTAGCAGATCCTTTCATTATTATTTGAGCCAAGTTGTCATGTGGTCTGGTAAGAGCTTTTGTACAGCCCGATACACGTGTTTCGTCCTTACAGACCCGTCACTCGGGCAGAACCGGAAGACGGGTTCTATGCAACAAGGCATCTATCATTTACCATCATTGGGTATATTTAGAACATTATACCCCCGCTAAAAGATGAATAAGAAGAATTGTAAATAAGTATTGGTCCTCCGAAATGGTTTACTGCCTCATCGTGGCTGGGAGGTGCTCTTGGATTCTGGACAGCGAAGTACAGGGGAGGCTTCAGCCTGCCAATAGGGCCATCAACACTGAGGACTCTAGCATTTCCTCTCAGAAAGCCCAGCTATGGGCTAATCGCACATGAATAACCGCCGTCTTGGTAGCTACTAGTCGCAAGGTGGTAATCTCCCTCTAATCCACGAGGACCGGAAACTGCTCTAATGTAGTGACGACCTGAGGAAGCCTCAGCTAGGCTTATCTCGAGATTCCAGGAAGCAAGACTCCTAAGCCAGCAAAGTTTGCTTGTGCTGGGGCTAGCTCCATCAGTGAAGGCGAACCGTCAAAGTAACCAAGCATCCAAATGCTAAGTAATAATAAGTAAACAAGTGAGTGGATGGCGAGATTCGTCGGTGATTAGTAATATAATATCCAACGATGCTGAATGATACGCGGAACTATCGAAAAAGATACTTCGGTGGCTTGTATCGAGGACAGAATGTTAGCAGAGCGGTGGCCTCAGGGTGTAGTGGTAAATATATCCTCGGTGAAGGTTAAACGCGGGTTCTACTTCGCCTAGAGTCAACAATTTTGCATAAGACTCTTCATCATTGGATATATAATCATAATACCGGCACTGCTATAAGAGCAGTTGGATTGACAATTCTCGTAAATTTCGGTGCCATCTAATCAGATGACGGAACTGAATAATAAGTGGAGGAGTAATAAGGTAGTAAGATAAGTAGGTAAGGTGAATAGATAATTTAACACTTTATTCATCCGCCATAACAGTGTTTTTTTTCACAGTGTGAATCCCAGTACTTCTAGCGTTAAATTTGTTTTTCCGACTTCTCCTATAGATCGTAGAATACTTATTGAGCGAATCTCCTTGCAATCTCAAAAATAGCCTGGCCGTGGCGTTAGATAAGGCGTTGTTGTTGACTGCCGAAGAGAGTTCGGGAGGTGGAGCTCCGCTTCACTGTAAAGGAGGACGAAATAAAGTAAAATAAAAGAAAAACAAAAACACTAGCCACGAGCAATCGACTGTTAATCACTGCAATGTCCGGTGATCATGTCACTAGGCATGCAGTGATGTGTTATCTGTGGGTACGGTGAATATTCACTTGACACGCGATGCAACCTGCTCGTCGGCGATTCCTCTATGTAAAAGGTTCTCCCTCGAGAGAGATTCACACAGAGATGCAAGGTCAAAACACGTGTATTGCGCTGTCTAAGTGCCCATGAACGACCTCATAAGAAGGATCAAAAAATAAATTATCAATTCTTGAGGGATGCGCCACGCATTCGTCTTCAACTTTTAGCTCTGAGTTTGAGGTGATTGAATGCATATCTGGCCTTTGAAATGACTCGCGGTGACCTCCCGCTGTATCGGATCAGTGCTGCTTATCCTCCCAAACAAGTCTGAGACCTGTCTGGTACCAGATTAACGACCCCGGAATAATGAATGGCTTGGTGGCCATGGGCGCGAGGTCGAACCATCGACCTTGCGCGCGACGCACTGCACTTCTAACCACTGCGCCATAGGCGCTCCTACTGCACTGTATGTATGCTCATGAAAGACCTCATAAAGACTTGAAATATGCTGTCAGGTGATCAATGTGTGGATGAAAATGACGTAACGAAGCACAATTAGCGTCATATGGGATATATAGCGTACCTCAGCTTTCTCATAGGATTTGTTCAGATCGGAAGAGAAGCATTATATGCCAAAGAAGACGTCGTCGTCGTCCGGTAGATTTTTCGATATTTTGTCGCTTAAAAGCTCAACAAAATGCCTGAAAACGAGAGAACACTTACCAGTCGTCAACACTGTGACAAAAGGGATTAGAATAAAATAGGAAAAAAAGGAGGAAGTTTATAGCAAAACAACCAAGAACATTGACCTAAACTGAGAGAAATAGACTACCTGCTTCTTACATTATCCAGCTTCATTTCTTAATAAAAATAAATAAAATAAAACGTAAAACCTCGAAGTAAAAACTAAACAGAAAAATAAAGATAATTTGAAAAAAAACTTCCTGTAGCATATACGGTGCCTCATATTTTTCTTAGAGTTCCCGACTCTAACTTCACGTCGGCTGCGGACCTGGCGTGATTGGCGATCGATCATACACCGACTGGGCCTAACGGTTGGCCCTTTCGCGACCCTGGGCCCACGGTCTCTGCATCTCTGACCGTCAACTCTGGACTGTCTGCTCCACCTCCTCCGCATCTCTAACGCCTAGCGTGCTGCGTCTAACAGCAGCGTGCTGCTACGTTTAACAGTGGCACGCTGTGGATTAGAGATGTAGAAGAGATGGGCAGACCGTCCACAACTGCCAGTTAAAGATGTAGAGAGCGTGCGTCCATGGTTGCTGTGGTCGTCTTTAACTGAACATCGATAGAGATTTCGAGCTAAAAAAATTTTTATTTACCGATTTTAACCCTTTAGGAACCACCGTCGATAGCAGGCGACCTCGCGCGCTAGTGGCAGGCGGGCAGCGTTTCTGGGTCTATCGCACCTGTAGATAGTGCCTGCATGCCTTGCTCCGAGACGCGACGCCGCCATTACACTAGTTGAGTGATGGTGCGACGTCGCGTGGGGCGCGTGTTTTATCCCTGCACCACCGATGCCTGTTTTGCTACCGCTCTTTCTACGTAACGACGCACTTATCACTTAACATCGCTGGATATACTTATGCCATCATACCACAGCTAAAAGATTAAATAAGAAGACTGTAATCAGTACTGGTCCTCCGAAATGGTTTGCTGCCTCATCGTGGATGGGAGGTGCTCTTGGATTCTAGACAGCGAAATTCAGCAGAGGGTTCAACCTCCCATAATGGCCTTCAACGATGAGGAGTCCAGCATTTCCACTCAGAAAGCCCAGCTATGAGCTGATAGTACAGGAATGACCGCCGTTTTGGTAGCCGCTAGTCGCGAGGTGGTGATTTCCCTCTGATCCACGAAGGACCGGAAACTGCTCTGATGTGGTGAAGGCTTGAGGATGCCCCAGCTAGGCTTACCTCGAGACTCCGGAAACAAGACAGCCAAACCAGCGCAGTTTGCCTGTGCTGGGGTTCGCCCTATCAGTGAAGACGAACCGCTCGAAGTGACCAAGCATCTAAATGATAAGTAATAATAAGTAAACAAGTGAGTGGGTGGCGAGATGCTTCGGTGATTAGTAGTATAATATTCAACGATGCTGAATGATACGCGGATCTATCGAAAAAGATACTTCGGTGACTTATTTCGAGGACAGAATGTTGGCAAAGCGGTGGTCTCGGTGGTGTAGTGGTAACATCTGTCCTTGGTGAAGGTAAAACGCGGGTTCTACCCGCACTAAAGTCAATAATTTTGCATAAGACTCTTCATCACTGGATATATAATCATAATACCAGCACTGCTATAAAAGCAGTGTATAAAACGCAGTATATCATCGCCGTCACAGTGTTTGTTTCACTGTGAGAATCCCAGCACGTCTAGCGTTAGATTCGTTTTTCCGTCTTCTTATTGAACATCGTAGAATAATGATTGATCGAATCTCCTTGCAATCTCGAGGACAGCCTGGCCGGTGGCGTTCCATAAGGCGTTGATGTAGACTGCCGAAGAGAGTTCGGAGGGTGGAGCTTCGCTCCACTGTAAAGGCGGACGAAATAAAATAAAAGAAAAATAAAATACTAGCCATGTGCAATCGACTCCGTCCGTGGTCCTGCAATGTCCGGTGATCATGTCACTAGGCATGCAATGATTTTTACCCTTCGGTACGGTGAATATTCACTTGACACGCGATGCAACGTGTTCGTCGACGATTCTTCCATGTCAGAGGGTCCTCCTCCGAGAGGGAATGGCACAGACAAGGCTGCAAGGCCGAAAACGGTGTATTGCGCTGTCTAAAGCCCATGAAAGTCCTCATAAAAGGATCAAGGATAAGCTCTCGGCGTTGATCAATCCTTGAGGGATGCGTCATGCATTCGTCTTTAACTTTAGCTTCGTTTGAGGTGACTGAATGCACATCTGGCCTTTACAATGACTCGCGGTGGCCTCCCGTTGTAACGGGTCAGTGTTGCTTATCCACCCAGACAAGTCTGAGACCAGCCCGGTAACAATTTGCCGACCTCGAAAGGATGAATGGCTTAGTGGCCATGGGCGCGAGATCGAACCATCAATCTTTTGTGCGACAGTGCACCTCTAACCACTGCGCCATATGCGCTCCTATTGTACTGTATAATTGCCCGTAAAAGACCTCATAAAAGGCTTGAAATATGCTGTCAAGTGATCAATATGTGGATGAAATGACGTAATGGAGTGTAATTAGCGTCATATGAGATATATAGCGTACCTCAGCTTTCTCATCGGATTTGTTCAGATCGGAAGAGAAGCATTTTATGCCAAAGAAGTCGTCGTCGTCCGCTAGATTTTTCGACATTTCGTCGCCTAAAAGCTCAGCAAAATGCTTGAAAACACCAGAGAACACTTATCAAGTCGTCAACACTGTGACAGAGGGATTAGAATAAAATAAAAAATAAGTAGTAAGTTTCATAGCAAAACAACCAAAAACATCGACCAAAACTGAGGGAAATAGACTACCTGCTTCTTACATTATGCAGCCTTAATTAAATAATAAAAATAAAATAAATAAAACATAAAACCCCAAAGTAAAAACTAAACAGGTAAATAAAGATAATTTGGAAAAAAAAACTTTTAGAGCTTTTCAGATACGGTGCCTCTCATTTTCCGTAAGCTCCAGACGTTTAACTTCACGTCGACTGCGGACTTGGTGTGATAGGCGATCGACCATACACGACTGGGCCGAGCGGTTAGCCCTTTCGGGACCATGGGCCCACGGTCTCTGCATCTCTGACCGTCAATCTGGACTGCTCTGGCTCCATCTCTTCTACATCTCTAACTCACAGCGTGCTGCGTCCTATCAGCAGCACGCTGCTGCGTCTGAACAGTGGCACGCTGGGGATTAGAGATGTAGAAGAGATGGGCAGACCGTCCACAACTGCTAGTTAAAGATGTAGAGACCGTGGGTCCATGGCTCCGAAAGGGCTAGTGATTGTCGTTGCGGTGTTGGTCCGCCCATCCTCCTTCCCAATTGCCGAACACTCTCCGGCAATCAGTACACGGACGACCCCAGGGAACAATCCGGCCTGGCTATCCTCGCGATTGCAAGGAGATCTGCCCGATCAGCATTCTACGACGTTCATGAAGAAAACGAAGTCTATAAGCAGACAGTGAATGAGAGAGGACGAACGAATCAAATGCTAGGAGTGTTTGGATTCGAACACTACAAAAGCGATACGGGTTTCGTAAGATAATAGATAGATAGTATACAACGACGTGCCCCTGTGGGATTTATAGCATGCGGAAGCTGTGGTCGCCTTCAACTGAACATCGATAGCGATCTCAAGCTATAGAGAGTTTTATTTACCAAGGTTCTAACCCTCTGGGAACCGCCGTCGATAGCAGGCGGCCTCGCGCGGCAGTCACAGGCAGGCAGCATTTGTGGGTCCATCGCACCTGCAGATATTGCCTGTATGCCTTGCTCCGAGACGCGACGCCGCCATTACACTAATTAAGTGGGGTACGACGTCGCGCGGCGTGCTACGTTTCGTAACATGTCGTCCTCAAAGGGTTAAGCTTGAACCTGCTCAAATTTGAAGGAAACACTGCATAAAAATATAGAGGAATAGATTTATAGAATTAAAAGATTTGTAGGTGAAAACTTTCCTATATAAAGGCATACATCTTACTGTGGACACGATAGCGCAGTGTTCAAGAATGCAGTGTATCACAAAGGAAGGTGATAAACGTGTTGCTGGTTTGATCGCCTCCCAACACTGTTTTTCAATCAATCAATCAATCACCCGAAAGCCTAAGAAATGCCATAGCCTCCGCTGTCTTTCAGACTGCATGAAAAATTGCTTTGACAAGCACTATACGTCACCCGTAACAAAAAGGAAACCCTCAAGCAGCTAACCGAAGCATTATGTAAATTGTTCGAAGACTTTTGTAGAGAACGAATGCGAGAGAATGAATCGAATATAGGGAATTCTTTGATTCGCACACTGAAGTGTGATAACGGGTTATGTAAAGATGAGAAAAGACAATTAGTGTTTGAGTACCTCCTTGTCTTAGAATGTGACTCGAAATGGATCGACGTTAACTATACGCGGGTAGACAATGGCAGATTTTCTTAGCAAAAAAGTGCAACCTTCTAGTGAGCAAGAGCTATCGAATGGAGTCTCTATCCCTATGGCTCAGAAAGGCAATACAAGAATCGTTGGAGAAACAACTCCACGTACAACCGCAAGGTTGTTGAGATGCGAGCAAGGCTCGGAATCTTAGATGGGCTTCAAATCTGTAATCGTATTTATCACGGGCTCACGTACTATTGACCACACCATATTCTCAGCTAAGTTTGAGCCCTATCGACGAATCAGCAGTTACCCGCCAACTGCAATGATCTGGATAGAAATGACCGAGGTATATTTAAATTCGTCAAAGTCTCTATAACTATTAATTATATAAATTTTGACCGGGCAGCTGGGACGGCTACGAACAGCGGTTGATCGCGTACGATGCTATGAAAAGTTGGCGGTTTTGTGAAGAAATTTAATTTTGATCGTCACTAAGGAGGGTTTAATCGACTCTAGTATGTAGAGAATTAGTGAAGAGACTTTACTAAGACGTATATCTATTCATATCTCTGTTTATTTAATGTTCGTTTCTTATGTCAGCATTAGTTCACCTTATCAATGGCCAAAAAAATGGTAACTGAATAATCAACTATGTAAATCATTCTGTATTTCTGAAACTGAGTATTACGGCATTAATCTTTCACTTTTGAACCATCTCATTCCATACAGCACTCAAAAGTCAAAATAAACTCATAATCTGATAACATGTTTTGATCCTTCCATTTTTCGAGATCTATTATGGCATTTATGCAGTACTAGACAGGTGCTTCGAGCTTTCTAGGCTCAGCAGTAGTTTAGCGCTTTTTGGCTCAGCCGATTCCTTGCAGAGGGATATAACCATCCTTATTATTGAAAAATCCAAGAGAGTATAAAGTGGCAAAGAAGATGCTGTAAAGTGAATTGGACGCTGCTTCACCAAACTCTCAATAATTTTCTGTTACATCCTAACATCATGTTTCAATCGTTTTGTGAAGTCTGTCAGTTCAGGAGGTGTAGCCCTCCTCATTAGTGGTCCAAGCCCCAAACTGAACGCTACTCTATAGCAAGGATGGAGAGGCGTTGTTTATGGTGACAACACATGCTATTGTGTTATCCTCATTTATTTCAGTGTTAGACAATATCGTGTTATCACCATAAACAGCGTTTCCCCATCCCTGCCGTAAGGTAGAGTTCAATGTAGGGCATGGGTCACTGATGAGGAGGGCGGCACCTCCGAAACGTACGTTTTGCACTGGCGTAACAACCTCGGTCAGACTTTGAACATTCTTACTGGGTATACTGAAGAGGAATTTTAGACGATGATTGCTCAAGATTATAGAGCCGGAATAGTACTCTACTTGAACTGTCTCGGCTTCAATAGGAGTGAAGCTGATCACATCTGGAGGTTAACATTTTCTAAATCTACGCTTTGATTTGAAGTTATTAAAGACTGACAAATGTCAAATAAATTTCGACAAAAGTCATAAAAACCTGTAAGTATCAACTGCGAAAGAATTCTCACATTTGACTAATAAACTCAGCAGTATTTGGCCTAGCAGCTCCTATGATGGACAAAGTGCTAAGGAGCTACTCAGTCCTTTTTACGTGTTATTCTATTAGCAAATTCTTGACTCGAAAAGCTTGAGCAGCAATCAGCATTTCCTTCAGAGTCGAAAACGGATAAAGAACTTTATAGTCAGTAACAGGAAAAGATGATGAAGTGGAAGTACAATCAAGGTTATATTTTGCTTGTGTCAGAGCTTTTACTAGATTGTTTATTGATAAGCATACATGAAGTCGTTTGAAAAATTCACTTTGGCCAGTCTTTCGACGGAATCACCTTTATCGCTACCACGATAGTTCGTGTAGAATGTCCACAAAAGTTGCTTCTGTTTCCGATGTTAGTCCTTACAGGTTTAACATCAAGCTGTCATAAAGTAGTAATTTGATTGACGGTTGCTATGTGTCCCGAGAACTACCGCGTGAGATCATCTCACTTCAGACTATAATAATTCCTTATTTTCTTCTTTAAGCCAAACATGAAGAGTTACATTAATCTTTATTTAACAGCTGACATTTCGCCAGTTCGCCATCTTCATAGCCTGGAAAGAGCCTTCTTTTTCAAAGCCTCTCTGCAATCCAATCAATCAAGCATCTCCATTAGTTCCTTAGAAAAAATCAGCAAGCCTAGATTTTAATCGCATCAAGCTCAAATCAACTCTCAACATACTCACAGCTTTTTATATATGTTACACTGAGTTATTTAAGTTGAGATCACCGCAAGAAGATCACATAGGCTCGTAATGCACCCTACCCATCAAAACAACAGTCTTATAGAATGACTTATGTCACGAGTAATAACGAGGCATTCCTTCCTGCGGTTGATAGTTGGACTGATCGTGTTAGTCCAAAGTGCTTCAAAAATTTTTCGCGCTGATGTTTTTGTTCCTGCGCAAGGATGGTGACTTCGATCTCAAAATCAACTCCGTCGTGTTTCTGTTCTCTATGCGTCCCTAGCGAGGTGTTCCGGCTATCAAGACGCTTGTCAGCTAGGTGTTCTATTCGGGCATAGAGCGGCCAACCCGTTTCGCCAATATATTTGTCGCTACACGCTCTGCAAGAGATTAGGCAGACTGTACCTATGCTCATACAATCACCGTCTCTGCCGTTACAACATATTTTACAATCTTTCGTTACACAGAGACGGTTATATAATCGGTTGCGAACTAATTGACGTTTTAGAGTATTCGGCGGAATTTCGATATTAGCCAACAATTGCTCCAAACCTGTTCTTTTCAATGAACAGAACAGAAAGATAAAAAGAGACTTTCCTTTCATTGGAGTTTTCGTTCAGAGGCGTGCTGTTTTCGCTAAACCTAAGCCGGGGGTTACAAATTCGCATCCATTAGAAGTGTCTATTTTCCGAGCCATTTCACGGATTCTGCTCTCTGTTTCTCCGCGGTACTTACATTGGCTGCTGTTTGAAACATGTTTTTTACTGGCGCTTTTTCAGTTGTGAGGGATGTGAAAAGAGATAGTGAACCAGGTTATTCTAATTACTTGGCTTTCGGTACCACTTTGTTATGTAGCCGCTCTCGCGTAAGTTTATTTGCACGTTCAAGGAAGAGAGCCAATCATCTTTTGATAACTCACAGGTGGATTTTATGTACTCCGACTGTTCATTCAATAATCTAAAGCAAGTATCTAGCTCCTTTTAAGTGGAACAAATAACCAAACAATCATTTATATACTTACAGTATGGCCGGAGATCCATTACTGGTGCTTCCACTTTCGGCATAGAGGCAATCGTCCGGCTAGGTTCCAGTCGCCTCCCCAGTGCTAGCCCTCTCATTTGAGCATAATATTTCCCGGACCATCTGAAGATTGAGCAGTTCAGGCACTCTTCTAATAGAACCGTAAAATGCTCAACCGACAAGCCATACATGTTTACAGCTACCTGGTGTTGTATCAGAAGCTCATGTGTGGCTTGCAATGCGGAGTCATTCGACACGTTGGCATATAGAGCAGTGACGTCGAATGACTCTATTACGTAGGCATTGTTCAGGTTCGCTTTGCGTAGACCCAGGAGCATCTGGGTGTTCGCCAGGTGCGCTGGAATGTGTCCTAGCAACTGGGATTTATTAAAGTCAAGAACATGTTGGAATCATTAAAACATTCGATATCGAATGATTACAAATAGTCCTCAAGAAAGAGCCTTGTCCAGCGATGTTCAAAGCACAAATCTGTTTTTCTCCTGCACCGCTGTTAAAAGAGCTTCTCCAAAGCAAACGTATTTTTTGGTTTTTCAAACTTGCACTATCGAACGAGCACTAGCACCCTAAAGAAGAATTTTTGTCGAGCGAAATTCAAGTGAGATAAGAAAAAAAAAATGCGGGGTTTGGAACATCACAATTTTATTTTGAATTATTTAGCGTTATAGAAGGGTGTTTGAAAAATCGGCGAAGTGTGGCTGTAACCCGAAGTCTCAGCTCTCGGATGGCTATTAACACTTTTATGAGAAGTTCCTTTCCAGCAAACGAGGTTGGTTTTTTATTTGTCTCCTCCTAATCAGAAAAACCAACTTTTTATTTATTGTTATAATTGATGATCTAATAAACGTAATTATTCCTTCAATTGAATGAAGTCATCTGTTTGCTTAGTACTTTTTTACTTTTCGCTTCGACTGTTTCTTGACCCCTCGCTCAAATTTCAGTGTGCCTGATAGTTATTTTTAAGCCACGCATGTAGTCTATTGTACGCACTTATATACTGAAATGCAAGTGTTTTGGCACTGCAGCCTCGTCAGTGTAAAACGTTCCTCGTCAACTCCTCTGTAGTGTAAAATGTACATCCCGAGGAACAACTGAGCGAAAAGGCACCGTTCAACAGACGAGACTGCAAGGCCTAAACGCATGTATTGCTCTGTAGAAGTGCCCATAACAGACCACATTCATGGGTCAAAAATCAGTACCAGCCATATTCATTTAGTTTCGAAATTTCTGGAAAATTGACGGAACTTTTTACGCCCCTGTACGCCACATTTGACAGGAAACTGACCTTTCGTTAAGTCAAAAACTTTCTGAATTGAGTTACAATAGAAGTGGCCTGATTTGAGAAACTATCAAGTGATAACCATACATTGATCCATAGAAAATAAGTTGCGAAGTAATTATTTACACGACCTTTGTTAAATCAGTTTTATATAATCACTGCATAAATTTGCTTGACACATTATTGCATTCGAAGAGCAAGGAGAGTACTGTAGCGAAGCTGTTCGTCGCTCAATGACTCAATTGAGACGACAAAAAAGTGCGAAGACACAGAAATTTTTCAACACGGAACTTATACAACGCGAAGCTGCCAGTGCTGCTTATTCAGCTTCAATTATCGTTGGTACAAGGACTCACAACAGGGCCAATGATCATACAGCTTTGATGGTGCTTTCGATTTATCATTCACGAAGTAGACACGATAGAATTTATTATGTTTAGAGTCGCGGCAATCGTCGTTAACGTTCTGGAGATCAATGGATCTTCCTGCTTCACACATTAGGCTGTTTATCACTGAGATGAGGCTCGTCACAAGGAAAGAAATGCTTTCTAGGTGCTTTCAATTCGTTATTGGTGCATGAGTCAATGAAGAGCTCTCATACTTCGAAGTTTAATCAAACGTATGCTGCCCACAGTTCTATAAATGGAGAGCGAGTGTTCTATTGCCCACTGGGAAAATGTCAGAATCGCATTAAACGAAGTTCTTGTTATTGTAAAGCACACAGATATTTACCTGAAAACGTTGATTTGAATTGAGACTGTCGGATTACTTCAAAAACTTAAAATAATGAGTAGGCCGAATTGATCGCCCATCATAGGAAGATTTCGTTCGGCACTTTTCAAAGGATTTTTTCAAATCATCATTGAAATGAAAAGCAGCCAGACCGTTACACAGTTGTGAGACTTCAATATACGAAATGTGCGCCAACAAACTCTGCTTTCTCTGCATATCGGCGAGAGACTGAGGGCGTTCCTGAACATACATCTCGTGAGAAATTTCAAACGTCTAAAAAGGCAAGAACGATTCCTCCTCTTGGTGTTTTTAACAAGGTCCACTGTAGTTTCCCACTTCGATACATTGTCAGCTCAGTCGAGGTGTAGGATTCTTTTACCTTACGATGAGATCTGATGCCTTTATGCAATCATATGCTCCTCGACTATTTCTGACAAGGCCTGCCTTCTGCCTTCTCATATTTGTGGATTTTGGTAGTTTCACTGATACTTGTCTTTGAATCCTCTAGAAAGATTCTTCAGAACTTCCTATTTGAATATCAAAGCAATTAGGATACTGAACAAGTTTGATTTATCGCTCATTGTGAGATTATAACGATTCAGACCTCACAAATGATTTATCCGAAACCGTAGCGAAAATTAGATGAGTCATTAAACTGCTACAAATAAGATGAAATTTCATTATACAAAATGTTGGCCCCTCTCTCAATAAGGAAGATTTCATAAGCATAGCAAATGTGAGAAGCCAATAAGAACATCATCGCCTAACAAAAGCGATTTTATTTTATGTAATTTGTTACTAGAAACGTTTCATCAGCAAGAAGTTATGCTCCGTTTTTGTCATTCGATACATGTATTCACGAATTTCTCCCACAAGTGCACTTCTTCTTCGGCGTTTTGTCGCTTCGAACTCTTTAATTTGAGAAATCACGATTTCCTATCGCAGCATCGGAAATCAGGAAATAGAAATCGATCAAGCCACATCATTTAAAGGACTGCCGCGTCTATTGATACTTATATTTGAATGGTCTCTTCCACGTAACTTACTCTCATTCTGCAACATGCGTTTCACTTCATTAGCAATTTTCCTGTAAAAACTCCTATGAATAGTTTCCCTCCGGCAGAATCTGTTACAAAACGTGTTACAAAATATTCTTTTTGATTCGGAAGTAACAAATGAAAAACCGATCTCATTGGCTGGAGAGGAATTTTTTGTAGGAGTGCTAATAACCATTCGAAAGCTGAGACTCGAGACTACCACCTCACGTCGCCGTTTCTTCAAAACACCCTTTTATAACGTTGTAGCATCCAAATAAAAAAATATGTTTCACACTCGCCTTTTGCCTTCATTTTATCACTCCTACAATTCGCTGAAAGCCGAAAAGCAGGTCAATGTTTAGAGAAATTTTTGTAGTATCTGATTCAATCATTTTATCTGGAGTTTCTTTCGAAGCGGAAGAAGATTTCGATTGAATAACAAAACATCGATCATCCCGCCTCGCCCGCTCCTGCTACGGCCATTCCTTGTCGAAAAGCCTGTAAACAATGCTACCAAAATCTTACTTTTCCTGCTCGGTACCGAATTTCTAGAGTTTAAGCTCATCGCTAAAATCAGAAAGTATTATCCCTATCATATGATTGCTAGTTCTCTGAAGAAAGAGCTCTGTTTGGCGAAGTTTGAAGCACGAACCGAAGACTAGCGGAGATCAAAAGAGTTTGAGTACCATCACTCCGATGAAGGAGTTTTTCTAGCGAAATACAAGAGAGATTAGAAGAAAACATGAGGTTTCATAAAAGATGATTTTATTTCGAATGTGACAATGTTATGACGAGGTGTTTTGAAAAACAGGCCCATGGGGTTGTAGCCACAAGTCTGAGCTTGAATGGTTACTAACACTCCTATGGAAAATTCTTCTTCAGCAAATGTGATCACTTTTTCATTTTTTCCCTAATCAGAAAGAACCGATTTTGCTAATAATCAAACGAAATAGGAACATTTGGAGCTCCTGAAAGATTTCAAAGAGCTGCTAAGGCGACTTCACTCCCGTAAAAGTGCTAAGAGCGAAATTAGTTCTTACATGTGAATGATTTGTTGCAAAAAATGGTATATCTACTCACTGCCGCGTCCACAGTATTTTCAGCTTTTAGGAGCTAACAATGGATATTTTTATATACACTGCGAAAAGAGTGAACGAACCACTTATGATTTCATTGTTAGCCACAATTTCGGCAGTATTTGGATGTGGAGTGTTGCCTTCAGGGCAAGGTAATGAATAGA
The DNA here is from genome assembly GCA_019055375.1 of Parelaphostrongylus tenuis. Classification (NCBI taxonomy): domain Eukaryota; kingdom Metazoa; phylum Nematoda; class Chromadorea; order Rhabditida; family Metastrongylidae; genus Parelaphostrongylus; species Parelaphostrongylus tenuis. Next base: position 25,728 of record JAHQIW010001903.1, read on the forward strand.
AGTTTGCTATGGTATTACAGGCATTCCTATTCTTGAAAAGAAGACTATGATCTCCAATCAGAATTAATTCATCCAACAATTCGCCGGTACTCCAGAGGTGCCTTAATCCGAGCTTTCTGATGAAAAATTCCAACTTTGGATAAAAAAAGGAAGTGAAAGCTCATGAAACTCAGTAATTCACTTTTTGTCTATCACCACAAAAATTAGAAATTCCCATTGCAGGAAGCACTAGAAATTTCAACGTTACTGGCTTCACTTTGCCTGTTGCCATGGTTTACTCTACCGCATCTGATGTACAGGCCCAGGTCCCTGGTATCGCAACTAGCTCGGCAGGAGCTACTGGTTTTGTACAACGTCTTGTAATGCAAACGGTGAGCTGTAGTATTCAGATATCAAGTGTTTCCTTCTTGTTGCGATTTTGCGATATGTGGAATATAGGAAATGAGCTTCACGCGTGTTGACAATATGTCGGTTTCTTGGTGTCAATATGACTTGCATCGATCCATATATTGATAGGGAACACTTTCGAGCGAACCTTTCAAATAGGTAAAGAAATTTACAGTTCAGGTCTTTGGCGTTCTCGAAAGCCAGGCTCGTAGTGCGCTCCTACCTGATGCTGTAATCTCGGCCATTTTGAACCAACTAACTGTAACAGTCACTTATGCTCCATTGATGTGCCCGAAAGTTCGCCTCGGTCTTATGAACCAAGAAAACCGTGGGTATTTTCAACATTGTATTATTTGAAAGATTCGAAGCACGTATATAACATTATCTGAAAGGAAGCAATTTTACTCAGAGGTCTTAAAGAAATCCAAGAAAATTCCCAAAAAATTAGTAGAAGAAGGTTGAGAATATGGCGAAAGCTATAGTGATGGCAAAAATGGAAACCTTTGAATTCAGTGCTGTTTTTGAGCAGCTTTTTCGTATCCTTTCTCATAAATGGTATAGTATTCAATCTGTCCGGTGATGGTTTGAAATGTCCCAAAAATAAAAGGAAATCAGTGCTTGTAACTGCTTCTTGCAACATTCCTTTCAATTTCTATTATGTTAGATAAAAATGTTTCTCAAAGTATCATAATATCTTACAGTAAACATGATGGAAAGTGCTTGCATCGTCATAGGCGACACGGTGACTGGAATTTGCACTAATATGGACCAACAAGCGCGGCACCCATGTCAGCTGCCAGCGAGCCGATGGTGCAAATAGCACCTGTGTCCGGCCCACCGTTGACAATTTTCAGGATCTCTTTCGGTTTGAGCGGCATTCTTTTCCTGTACAAACTCACTTTGTCCAGAAACAATTTTGTATAGACAACGAACATTATCATGGCAAACTGGTCGAGATCGATGTGGCAAAGTGTAGTGAATCGAGCGATGCGAATGTTGGCATCGGGGCCGTTTCGATCGCACTTTTTCTCGGCAGCTGCTACAGTCGACGGGAACTGAAATTGAGGTGTGATGTGTGTAGAGCTACCTCTACTTTTCAGCCGTTGTTTAATGTGGCCACTGAAGCTGCAAACTCCCAAAACGGATGGATTTTGATTTGTTAGATTGATGCAATGAATTATATTGAGTATACAATGTGATAAATTTGGATTAAATTCCTTTCTTAGAAAGCAGCCAATAAATTTGCAAATAAAAAGAATCACCTGAGGGACTTCTCTTCCTCTTTTCATTTCCCTCTTCGAACGGTTGTTGATCAATTTTCGCAAGAGCGGCGCGATTTTCGTACCCTAGCAGGGCTTTTTTTTTCTTTCGAGAAGACAACTTTAGTTCTCTTCCATTATAATGCTGCATAATTGTGCATGCATATGATTAGGTCTATCCATAATTTTTGACACTAGAGCAATAAACACCAAAGCAATTGAAATTGCATGATTTTGATATCGTTAAATTGTGCGTTTCCTTATCAGCATTTTTGTATAGAATTTACCTGTAATTGCTTTGAAAGGGAGCTGTCGTGGGGAAAAAATTTGCTTTCTACTCATTCACGAATGGAGCGCAGTGGAAAATGATAATGAAGCGGCGTGCAAGAATAATGGAGCTTGGGGTGATGATGGAGTTGCACAAAAGCGGCAAAGAAGTATTCACGAGATCAAAGCTGGAGCGAACACTTGGAGGATCACTTGGGCTCGAGCCGTCCATAGAAAACTCCATCAATCTTGCGTGCCGCGTCACTAGCATTTTTCGCTACGCGTTCATTCGTGCATGAGTAGCAAGCGCATTTGTTTCCACATCACTTCCACCTTAGAGCAAGTATAGGCAAGTTCTTCAAGAATGTTCACATGAAAATGAGCATTTGAACGATGACAAGCTCATGTCAATTTCAACCAATTCTTGCTATTATAGATGTTTATACATTATCACCAAAACTTTTGGAACGACGCAAAGCTCTCACGCGCGAATAAACTCTAAGTGTGAAACTTAATCTTCTTTTTATGCCTACATTGCACATTAGAGACCTTTAAAAAAACCAAAATAACGGAACTTTCAAAATTCGCACATTAGATGAGTACCGGTTTTGCTTAACGACATGCTGTCCACACTCCACCTGGCTAAACAGCACTGCGGGTGCGAAACATGTTTTTATATTCGCTGTTGCAGCGTAATCGCATGAACTTTCTATAAACCAAGCATAGTCTCATCAAGATTTAAGCTTTCAAATAAATTATTCACCTTCATTGGGAAAACTCTGTTGAGCAAAAATGACCTCTTAAAGCTGGGATTAATACAACACTCACCGCTCGCGAGGGTTAATCATGGGGTCACTTCAGTTTGTAATCCAATTTATTCAAGCTTTGTAGACATTGCGAATTCTCTTCCTAACCTATACACCTTCGACTATGACTGTTATTGTTCTCTCTTTGGGAACTTCCTTCATCGCTTCTGTGTGGCGTTATGCAAGGTCAGGCATGAGATCTCAGTTGTCCGCGTCTAGCACGATTTTGCGTTGGCGTATTAGCCCGAGTGTTTTAGAGTCAAACAACTCTTGATGACTTTCGGATTCTACACTTTCATAGTGCTCAAGTGAGAGTGTTGGATAAGCCGGTTGTATTCTGCGTCAATGTCGTTAATGACGGTATTCTTGCATTAGTCGAAGAATGACTTGATCCCATTTTTAATAGTTTTGAACTTTCGCATGCTACACATTGCATCTTTGAGGAAAATAGAATGTTGCGCGGGCGAGATGATCGATCATTTGAAGAAATTTTGAAGCAGCGGAGCTATTGGTTTATTTTAATGTGATCTATTCCATTATGACACTTCCACATCCACCGCTGCGTATGGACGTTTTCTAAAGTGAAATGAATCGTTTTGCTCGTCGTGATAATCCCTCTCACTCTGTTCCATTTCTATCCGTGGGTCTCGATAGAACTTTCTTCAAGTGTTCTTCGAAGGCCAATTTCCGCGTTGAAATTTCCAATGATCACTTGAAGATTGTATGAATTTTCTGTGGAATGTTTTTGAGTCTATATAGAACGCTTTTACTTCGTCTTCACCATTGCTTCAAGTTGGTGCATAAGCAATAAAAATGGTCAAAGCCGGCAGTAATTCACATCTTTACAGCCACATTCGGCCGAACCGGCTTGTGAGCTATTCGGACGAATCGATATTATTGGTCTGTACTTTTCCACTATAAGGTGACAAAAAAGCGGATTTCATCCGCTAAACAAAAACATTTTATAGGAGTGTTAGTATTCATTGTAAGCTTAAAGTTCTGGTTAGAGCCGTACTTGGCCTGTTTTTCGAAAAGGCTTTTTTTGACATTGTTACAGAAGAATAACCTATGTGTTTCACACGAGCGTTTTTCTCGCAAGACGTTTTCTTTTTCTATTAGTAATCACTCGATAGCGTAGAATTTGAAGATTCCAACTTCGGGCATGTTTTTATAGAAAGAGCCTTTTTCCGCAGTGTAGCAGGGAAAAGAAAATTGAGTTTCACATAGTCGGCTTGCTTGTTTGCAGGCTAATTCACTGTCGGGGGGTCTGGTGGTCGCAGATTCGATGAGGCAGTCGTCCACGATCCAGTGGCGCGTAGAGAAGTGCGACTTTTGTCTTCGACTAGGAAGTTTTTTCGCTCCAAAAGATACTCTTTATCAAACGTATGAATCTGATAGTAGAAGATCTTCTTTACTAACTCATGTGTTTTTTCGTGCCTCCAGCGAAGCTGTTCTAAATCTACAGCGCTATAAAAAGCTCTTTTGAAGAATCGGGACCCGTGCCGCGTTAGCCAGAGCTTTAAGCTTTCGAATGATTACTAACACTCCATTGAAAAGTTCCTGTCCAGCGAGTAATATCACTTTCTCATTTGCTGCCTTATAGTGGACTAGAACATCATAATCAAACTCCTTTTGACGAAAAGGCCAACGCCGCCGACAAAACACACTAATTAATATTCCAACAAGCACTTCTACGCACCACAAATGACAAGTAGCGCAGTGGTTGAACGCGACATGAGCACAAACATGAACGATGGTTCAGTCTTGCGTCAAAGGATAGCAAGCCTTCTGTCCCTTCGACGTCGGTGAATTGCTGCCAGATTTGTCTAAGATAACAGATATCACATGATACATCAACAAGAAGTCACAAATCATTGCTGAAGGTGGAGCTTGCGAAATTTTAAGTTAGCCTGAATGCTTCTGGTCATAATGCTCTTAGACAGCCTCTCCTGCCCTTAGTGCATTCTAGCCCATGAATCGCAGTGTGACGCTTTGGCGTTCTTCTAGATCCATTTTTTGCCTCAAAATTTGAATAATGACCTTCAAGAACGGTTCCTTCCTAACTTTTCTATGCCCATGCAAAACACTTCGAATTCGTCATTGTCGTAACTTCAGGTTTATGCGTAAAAAACGAAAATGGTCAAACTCAGCTTTGATCCACATCTTTTCAATTGCAATTGTTCGATCCCGGATGTGAATTGTTCATTGTCATACTCGTTTTGGCGAGAGCACCAACACCGCTGGTACCTCAACTATTGAAAGTTCCAAAAAACAGTTCTTCTTCTATGTCATAGACAGCATCAAATGGATGATGTCTTCTTATCTCATCCAGGGCGATGACAGCGTACCTTATCCTTCTAGCCTGCATTACTAGGTCCTCTATAGAGGATCCATATGCAAATTACGTGCGTGGTAGGTAAGAATCGCCACGTTAGTTCGTTGCGATTCAGGCAGTCTAGGTAGTCTCGGAATTCTAGCAGCCTCTTCGTACTCTTCGCTACCAAAGCTGCCGCATTGAAAACCTTTTTGAGGTCAGAGAAATGAACCTGCTTCTTTCATTTTTTTCCATTTGGTGCCCAATGTTCATATTGGTGAGCTCCGAAGTAGGTCCAATAACTCACGTGTAGCTTGGCAGGCTCTTCCAATGTAACAAATAGGGACCTATCTGTTGGACGTGGGTTCTAACCGCTTCCTGCGTACTTCCCAAATGCTTAATTGCACATTTCTGGGAGCCTGATTCGTAGGAAAGATAGTAGGACAAGTTGGTCTTGCAGAAACAAGTCCTCCTACAGTTTTCACCTACCGTTCAAAAAGCGCGTCGTTATTTATGATTTGCTTCAAACTCGCTTTCACCAGGAGCAGTTTTAGGAGATCAGGCGCCTTCGCGACTAATCGGGCTGATTCTTTTAAGGTCCGTGGACTGTATACATACATGGAAGAATTAACAATGACGAGCCGGCTATAAACTGGACCATTAGAAAACTTTTAGAAGGAATTATATCCAAGAAGAGTTATAATTTTGTAATCAAAAGACGAAATAATTTGCTATCAGCTTGCTCGAAACATTATTCGGCTAGAAATTTTGTACGCAATTACAATGAACAAATCCTTACTTCCATCAGGTGAGCATAAGCACATTCGCAATGTAGATGTACATGTATAAAGAGTCAATAATAAAGCAAAATCGCTCGTAAACAGTCACACAAGTAAGATACATATAGCTCGGAATCTCACTTCAATGTTGCTACCGAAATTGTGATAGAAAATGCAATTCCCGTCACAATCTCTTCCAGGCTTGGTAGTTAGCCATAATTCAGTTATCAAAACGTAGTGAAATATGTGGGCATAAGAACAGAAGAAAAGACATAACCTGGAAGAGTTTGCTCAATAGTAGTATAATTATTTTGCTCAGCAATAATCTGATCAACAAAAATGTTCAATGATAATTTGTTTAATAACAACATAATTCAATTTTTAATAATTATCAAGTAAACTGAGGCTTGAAGGCACATTGCCATCGTGAAATGATGACATTTGATTGAAAACGCTTCTACAGAGACAATTTTGGTAAAAAGAACATCTATAAGTTGCACACTCTGTCTATAATTTATATATTTTAACGAAAAAACCAATTAATTCGGCCTTTATACCAGTAAATACGACAGAGTTACGACATCGAAATAATAATGTATGTACAGACAATTATCATATACACAACCATGGTTATTGTGTAAGACTTGTAAGATGAGGTCAAGCCACTGGCTTGTACGAGTTGTAAAATTGTAAGTAATGTTGTCGTTCGAGTTCATAGTTCAACGTTCGAGTATACTATGTGAATGAAAAGGCTACAAGAGCATACATAGACAGCCTGCATCTACGGAATTATAGACATCACGACAAGCGAACGTTGATTGCTACTTCAAATCTACATATAGGAGGCAAACTATGAACATGGGATGGATAAGAGAATAATCGAATCTTTCTAAAGTACTGTGATGACAAGGTAGCTTTGAACCTGAACAGAGACAAAAGATTTGAAACAAATTTGTGATCATCAGTCAGAATTCTTTTTATTTGACTGCCAATTGCAGTGGTATGATGTTATTAGTATACCCATAATGTGGAAAGCTGTGCAAAAATGTTTGCGTCAGCCGGGATTCGAACCCAGATCTCACTCTTTCCGGGAGCGTATGCTAACCGCTGCACCACCGATTGTCGTTTTTGCACAGCACAGCAAATTTATGATATTTGAAAGACGAGGAAACAAACGTGACGGCTTAGTGAACGTTAGACGATCGAATGTTGCTGTATTTGCCTCGAAGTGGGCGCATTGCCTGGCTAGGTCGTTTGGCACTTGGTCAGGTCGCATGCCATTTGCTTGTGTAACGAACTTTAGGAGAAAATCTCAGAACTTTTTGCGCAACCTCAGGTATGGTACGCTCTCAGCTTTACCTTTTCATACATTACTCCAACCGTGTTGAAGTGATGCGACGTCGCAAATGACGCTGGATGGTCCTAGGATGATAAGCTGCCGATATCACTCCACATGTGAAAATCCATTCTGTGGTAGTCGGATTAGCATTAGGAGATCAGGAGATGAAGAACAGTGCTGGTCATTTTTTGCTTCAGAAGAAAATTCTATGAAACTAGCAAAGACAATGTGTTTGGCAAAACATTCCCTAAACTGGCTTTCGTAAATCAACTTGGACTGCAGGATTGCACTCTTGCGCTATTGTAATCGAAGAGGCATTTGAAACTTGGGGAACAGGAAACTTATGAATGTGCGCCACATAATTTCGTTGGTATTTTAAGCTTCGTGTATAAAGAATAACTGATTTTTTCCTTGTCTTTTACCTCCATTTGTAACTGATGTTTCCATTTGACATAAAACTGAGCTTCTACCAAGTGAGCTAATCAAACCAAGTTGCAATAAAACTAGTGTAATTCCAATTGATTGAGTACCGCACAACAATCAACAGTAAATAGCATTATTAAACAAGTCTATTCACGTTATCTTTGTTAAAACAATTTCATGGAAGTGTTGGCTGAAATTTGCTTGGTATAGATCGTATTAAGTACAAGTAGAATACTATAGCAAAAATGTTCGCCTTTTAGTGATTTAACTAAGGCAACACGGAACAGTTACAACACTGAAGTGCTTATTCAGTTTCGTTCCGCCTCCTAAAAGAAAAGCTCATAACAAGCCATTGAATCTACAGCACTCTCTGCTTCAATATCTCGTTCGCGGAACAGAAAAGAGAAAGATTTCCTTACCTTTCAAGTCAGAGATTTCGCTTTGACTGAATTAAGTGAAATCTTCAACTCAAGCCAATACGTGATCACTACTACGTGGCAAGGCGCTTTGAAAAAGGTTGCCATTTAGAACGACTTTCACTAACGCTTCAGGTGAGTCTGGTAAAAAGAGCTTATCGAGACCAAATTTCTAAGCTATCACGTGCTGCAGAGCAAGAACAATTCCATAAATTGGAGAACGAATGACATTTGCGATGCTGTCGTAGCCGCTTCAAATGCAGTTCTGAGTAGTTTTCTTTTTCTTTATGGGATCCACCGATGTTTGCTTAGAAGTGCTTATTTGAGTAAGAACAATTTTTCATGATTGAAAACCTATGCTCTCGAAGGCCCATACAATCTCTCTATAAAGAGGTAGGCGATGACGATATCTACACATTGGCCGTCAAGTGAAAACTCACAAGATCGTCATTTTCGACACTCGGTTGCTCATGGCTAGTATTTTTGTAACATTATATATTTTACTTCAACTGTTTTATCAATAGCACTCTCAAATTTCAATATATTTTCATAATTCATATTTGAGAATTTATTTTGTTTTGATGTCGTCGAGTATCATGACATTCGTTTCGAGTGTTTTCTTAAGACCACAGCCCAAAATTCAATATTCCTTGCAATCATTTTTGAGCCACGCATGCCAGTGGTCTGTCAATGAGGGCTGACTTATAGAGCCCGATACACGTGTTTCGATCTTGCGATCTCGTCAGTCGGGCAGTTACCCCTTCTCGTCTTTTGCTAATCTCTGTAGATGCTCCAGTCCCCACACTAAGAGTTAGCGACGACGAACGCTTTATACTCTATGTGCAGTGAAGTTATGATATATTGAATATACTAGCCACGAGTAATCAAGTGTACAACACTCTGTGTTGGTGAGTTTTTCACTGGACATAGAGTGTAAAGCATTCGTCCTCGCTAACTCTTAGTGTGGGGACTGGAGCACCCACAGAGATTAGCAAAAGACGAGAAAGGATAACTGCCCGACTGACGAGATAGCACGATAGAAACACGTGTATCGGACTCTATAAGTCAGCCCTCATTGACACAACACTGGCATGCGTGGCTCATAAATGATTGCAAGGAATGTCGTCGAGTAATTCCAAAAAATCGACAATGTTTTAACAACATCGATTTAATCACGAACTTTGAACATTCCATTAAAGTGACTATGAAAGCAATCACTGTCACCTCAGTTGTGGTCTTAACATCGTCCGCTGCACGTCCCCATATCGACGCTGCCGATTATATAAACTCTGTCATTTTTGGGTCTCATGATAAGACCTAAGGCCTTATGCAGTAGTTTCTGCAGACATTTCAGGAACAGTTTTCCTTTGTCTTCTTCACAAAGGTGAATTTTCAAAAGTTTTCCCATTTCCCATTTGTCTCTTTATTCCTCGGTGTGATTCCCTCGTATAAAGCCTTGTTTCGGCTAAGATTGGTTTTTTGTCAACCTAAAAGATTTTCTGAATGAGAAAAGCTAATAACAACATCGAAGCTTAGCAAGCGCATTTCTCCTTCTCACACATTTGTTGCAAAAATCGCCTCACAGCAAAAATTGCGTCGCTCTAGAACTCCGTAGACGGCAGCGCTTCAGTTAATGAAATGAAAGGACGGACGAACACGCGTTTTTTTTTATTTTAAACAGCTAACAACAATAAAAACGACAATAGCTCAACATCTGTTTCCATGTTCTATCCCATCAGTATTGTTTCATATAATCATACCGGCAAAATCGTTTTCAACTGGATTCCCTGCATCACACAGTGTTCTTTCGAAGGTGTGCAGGATAGCGTGAGAAGAGGTGAAATAAGAACCACTAAGAAGTCAAAAAAAGAATAACTTTTGGGAATGAGAACAAATAAAAGTTGAACGAAAATTGCCAAACTAATGAAATTACTTAAATCACCACATTACTATTAGTACTAATTTCCAGTGCCTACCGTTCTTATCGATGGAATTTTAGGGTACTTTTCGTTACTTGATATTGGATTTTACAGAAGTCCTTCTAGAATTGCGCTCACAATTTAGGCGTTTTTTTGATAGTCAATAGCTTTACTTGAGGAAGTCGACACTTTATGTGGTAGGACCAGAAATCAGAAGGCGTGAACTTAATATAACCCATGCCATTTGAGGAAGTGGCGCTTCACTAAAGATTTTGTTCAAGTGCTTTCTACACATTCATTATCATTCAACATTTTACATGCATCTTCAATTTTCAGTCTAAATTCTCGTGCCTCGGATGTAACTAGCAAAAAGCATGCTTTGTAAAATGTTGCTTCTAAACATGCGAGTTGGATACTCCTGGTATAAATGGAATATTCAAAAATACTACCAATACGGCGGCACTCAAGCATAAGCGCCCCATGCCACACCCCTTATTGCTTTGCGATATGTTTGATGCACATGATGTAGAATGTGTTCCTAGTTGAATCAACAATATTTGCAGATCTTCAAAAGGCAAGATTGAGCCTTCCCACATAACATGACGGAAGATTCAAGCAATTCCCTTATGATTACGTTGCTAAGCACAATTTCGACAGCTTTGGGGTGCTGAGTAATGCCTGCAGTCAGGGTAACGAATTTGTATGGTATTAAAAATATTCTGAAACTCTGGAAGGATTTTACTATCTTCAATCAAGGTGAATTTACATTCAAAATTTGTGCATACTCTAGGGCTGTCGCTTGGTGAAAGTATTTTGCGAAATAATAAGAATATAAGCTTAAAAGTTATTCAACTTAATCTATTTTTTGACTGACCACTGGAAACAACGAAGTTTTGCTCAGCGAATACTAGGACTTTCACCGCTATTGGTTTCACTATTTTATCCGTTGCCATTGTTTACACTGATATGACTTCGGATTCTTCTCAGAATCCTGGCAATGCAAGTCATAGGGGAGGAACTCATGCATTTGTTTTACGTCTTGTAATGCAAATAGTGAGTTTCAAACCCTAGATTTCATGTATTTTTCTCTTTTACGAGTATTAAAGAAAGGCATTTGAAAGGAGATTCAATTTTTTAGAGAGCACATCAGCTTTCAAGTGCTAGGATAGCCTAATAGCCTCTCATGATTGATTGAAAACAAGTTCGAGTAAACTCTTTGAACTATTAAGGGAAACTTTGTTCTTCGTATATGATGTTCATGGAAGCCAAGCTCGTAGCACACTTCTACCTGATGCTGTCATCACGGCTATTTTGGGTCAACTTGATGTTAAGATTAGTTACAAACCAATGTCAGATAGTTGTTCGTGCTTCAGACAAGGACAAAGGTAGGTCTTCAATATTGAACGTCCATTTCGAAGATGCAAAGTAAAATATAGCATTCATTTGAGAGCGGCACAGTGTTTATCTCTTTAAGACGAACAATCTGTCAGCCTCTGCTTCTATTAAGTAAACCAATGTTTTTCTTTGATGTTTATTATTCCCTAAACACAACATCAATTTCCTTGAACTTGATAGAATTGCTTTAGAATGTGAGCAAAACAATGCAGTGGCAAGCGAATCAAAGCCTTTAGCCTGTCGCCTGATAGCAGCAATAAATCGGTAAATTATAGGGGTGGTGATCAGATTGTGCATAACAGATTACATTGAAGCACTCAATGTGACGGATTCAAATTTAGAGTTTTCTATATAAAAATCTTGAAAACCTGTAAATAAAATCAAAGGAGAAGGACTCCTCTTTGCTCACACTTTGACGCAAAATTGTATCATTGCTGGTACAAAACAAATTTTTGAAACTGACTGTGCAGCTACACTTCAGAGCTTCATCCAAAAATTCTGCCGGAAAATGGTCATGTCTGGTATGTGGAGCTGACTGAATGACATAGAGAAAAGACTATTTTTTGGACTGATAATTTAAGATATTCGAAGCCCGGTCCGTGTCGAATTTTCAACACAAATGTGTGTTTCTTCAAGGATATTTTCCATTATAGCTTTGGAAATCGGTTGATAAAAATAAAAACAAAAACTTCCGCATCGTGTAAATTGACTTTTGTAAGCAGTGCTATAGAGTGGAGTTTTCTCAAGAGTATGCTCATGAGCAAACGATGAAGCATTCAAAACCAAGCACATATTTTATAAAGTAAATCCACAATTGATGTAAGGAATTTGTTGATTTTTACCGATGATTTTATAGAAAAGTATTTTGAAGCTTCAAGGCCAAAAGTAACTGATAAAAATCCAGTAATTATTCTAATGAGAACGCTCTCTTCTAAAAATCTTAGAAATGTAATTGACAAGATTTCATTGAATTTAACACGTCTGCTTTGTCCCATTCACGCTCAACTGAACGACAATCTTCGAACTGCTCCAGTTACGTCTATCTAGGTCATGAAATCAACATGATGAACGACCTAGCTCCAGAGTTGAGCAGGAGGAAACGAGCGGCTTGGGGAACATTCAAGAGCATCGAAGATGTAGTGAAGAGGACAAAGAACATCCAGACTCCGTGCCCACCTTTTCGACTCTACAATTATCCCTGCCCTAACGTATGCAGCAGAAACCTGGTCGCTACGAAAGCAGGATGAAAGATCACTGGAGTTATCGAACGCGCAGTCGAAAGGTTGATGCTAGGAGTATTCCGTATCTCGCAAATGAGAGAAAGGATCTGAAGTTCCGACCTACGTCAACGATCGAAAATCAGAGGCGCCGTTCTACACGCCAGAATATTGAAAATAAGGTGGGCGGGACACGTGATGCGCTTCAACGACAACCGATGGACGAGAGCCGTTACCGACTGGATTCCTCGGGACGTCAAGCGCTCTAAAGGAAGACCACTGACCCGTTGGTCCGATTTCTTCACGAAAGCGACAGAAGAAAGATATGACGCTCAGCGAATCCCTAGAGCAAGGAGGACCCACTGGGCTACTCTTGCACGCGATAGGAAAAAATGGAAGAGTTGTTGTTACCCGCTCGAGTCACTCGACGATCAACTGGACGACAAGTGATACAGGTGAACACGTTTGCGAAAATAAGCAGCCGACAAAACAGAAGTCATTGTCCTTCTGGCGGTTTATTCCATCCAATAAAGCTTTTTTTCCTATGCTGTTGCCAGGATCGCAAGAAGTTTTACCTTCACATCTCCTAATTTAGTAATTCAGAAAAAACAGTTGTTGCGAGCAAGTTCGTTTTGTTTGCGATCATAGACTGCTGTAGGCTCTAAAGAATACTAGCAGTTACTTTTTGACCTAAGCCTGGTGACTTCTATAAATTAAATACAGAATTTTCTCCCACTTCACCGAATTCAACTTAATTTGGCAACGCGCACTAGCAACGCAAAAGAGACCTTCTCTGGACCGCCGATTCCCATCATTGCAACCCTGCAGAGGGTCAAAGTTCGGCAAAACTATACTACTCAAGAAGAAGCTGTTGTCAAAGCCAAAGATGAAGCACCTTTTCTAAAGAACAACAAGATGGGCTAAATATTCGCTATAAATAGATTTTTCTTTTCCAAAGCTGACGTGAATAAATTCCAGAAGGGTGGCGGAAAGAAGAAAGGAAAATCCGGCTCCTTCATGACTGTGTCCATACTATACCCAGAGCCGCTTAACAACCTAATAAATATGCTCAATGAAGTGCTCCTCCATTTCTTCCGATGTATCATTACTAACAAAAAAAAAGCTTCTGGTGTGACTGATGCTGCAAGCATTACCTGCTGCCAAGGAGGCCAAGTCGGACGATGATAAGAAGAAGTGTGCTGGAGCAATCATGTCAAAGCTGGTGAATGATGGTAGCCATCACTGAGGAAATGTTCCGTATCGGACTTACCAAAGTTTTCTTCAAGACAGGAATTTTAGCGCATCTTAAAGATCTTCGTGATGAAAAACTTGGCTGAATCATGACCGGATTCCAAGCCCACCAAGCCCAAACCCGTTGCATTTGGACTGGCGGATCAAAAACGAAATATGAAACGATGAGCGGGTCTGCTGATATTCCAAGGAATGTCCACTCATGTTGCACTCTTAGAAACTCGAATGGCTTAAGTTGTATGGAAAAATCAAGCCCATCCTCAAATCTGGAAAAGAAGCTAAAGAGATGGAAAAGCTAAATGAAAGTGTCAAACTCTTGAAGAAAGTCTTGCTAAAGTGGAGAAGCTATGCAAAGAACTTGAAGACAGTATGACTGATTATTGAAAGAGAAGAACAGTCTATTCACTGATCTCGAAAGCACCAACAGACAACTTTCCGATGCTGAGGAGCGCCTAGCTAAACTCCAAGTTTTCAAGTCAGACGCCAAAAACAAGTTGCTGTAAGTAAAATCTAGTGCTTTCTAAGTAGGGCAAGAGACCTAAACCTGAGCTCAATTCGGACAACAAATAAAATTACTTTTGACGGAAATTTAACAACCGTCTCGCCGATCAAGAAGACCGCAACGCTGATAATATGCGGGCGAAGAAGAATGTAGAATCTGAAATAGAGTCATTGAAGAAGCAAATCCAAGTATTTGAGATGAGCTTAGAAGAGTCGTATCAGAGAAACAATCCAAAGATTTTCAGATTTGCTCGTTCCGGGACGAAATGCAGCAACAGGATGCAGTCATAGCAAAGTTTAATAAACAGAAGAAACTCTAAGCAGAATTCAATCGTAAATTGATGGAAGATCTACAGTCCGAAGAGGGCAAATCAAACCACACCCAACAAGGTGGAAGCTAAACTCGAGCAGGCTTTGTATCTTGGAAGAAGGCTGTGAACGCAAAAAACGAGTTCATGCTGATCTATAAGCAAAAGCGAAAAGTAGAGGGAAAGCTGAAAATCGCTCAAGAAAATATTAATGAAGCTGCCCAACAAAGTCACGATATACAAAACAATCTAAAAAAACAGGGCGAATTGCACTCTGTGAGAAGCAGTCGCGAATATAAACAAACTCTAGTTAGCAAGGTCCAACGTCAAATCGAAGAGAGACATAGTCGTGTTTCTGAGCTAGAAGAAGAGCTTGAAGGTGAACGCCAATCTCGTTTTAAGGCTGACAGAGCCAAGTTTGATTGCCAGAGAGAACTTGAGGAGCTCGGTGTTTGTCTAGATGAGCAAGGTGGTGCTACCACTGCTAAAAATGAGTAAAATGAAAAGCGTGAAGCAGAATTAGCTAAGTCGTCACGACTTGGGGGAAGCAAACATGAGCAACCAAAAACCAACTCGGTGAACTGCGCAAAAGCATACCGACGCTGTTGCTGAGTTGACATATCAGCTTGACCAGGTGCAAGAACAGAAGGCCAAGATTGAGAAAGAAGAAATCCAGGCTAGCAGTGAAGCTGAGGATCTGGCCGTTCAATTGGACTCTGAGGTCTCAGCCAAACTTAACAACGAAAAACTTGCCAAGCAATTCGAACTTCAGCTGACATAATGCAAACTAAATGCGATGAACAAGCTCGTCAACTTAAAGACCTTGCCTCTTTGAAAGTACGCATCCAAAGCGAGAACGGTTAACTTCATCGTCAGCTGGAAGATGCAGAGTCTCAGATGGACCATTTCTCACGCTTGAGGAGTCAGCTCATTGGCCAGCTTGAAGAAGGTCGCCGTACTGCTGATGAGGAAGCTCGTGATCGCCAGATGCCCTCGCTGCCCAAGCTCAGAATTACCATCATGAGGCTGAACAACTCCAAGAAAGTCTTGAAAAGGAGATTGAGTCCAAAACGAGGTGCTGCGGCAATTAAGCTAAGCTAATGCAAAAATCCAGTAGTGGAAAGCGCGAATCAAAGGTAAAGGTTTCACTCAAGCTGATAAACTTGAAGATGCAAAAAACGCCAGGCACAAAAGATCAGCGAGTTGCAAGAAAGGCTAGACGCAGCCAACTTCAAGGGTGTCTCTCTAGAGAACACTAAGAGTAGATTAGTGGGAGATCTTGATGATGTGCAGGTCGATGTAGAGCGAGCAAATGCGTTCGCTAATTTACTGGAAAAGGAACAGAAAGGCTTTGGCAAAGTCATCGACGAGTGGTGAAAGAAGACCGATGACTTGCTTGCAGAACTTGGCAGTGCTCAGAGGGATGCTAAAAATAAATTCATTATTGCTCACGGCAAAGAACGCTCTAGAAGAATTACATAAAGTTGTTGAGGGCCTACGTCGCCAGAATAAGAGCTCAAGTCAGGGAGTCAAGGACCTTACTGACCAACTTGGTGGGGAAGTCGATCAGTTCACGAAGTGCAGAAGATAATCCGCCGTCTTGAGATTGAGAAAGAGGAGTTGCAATATGCTCTCGACGATTCAGGGGTAGCCCTAGAAGTAGAGGAAAGCAAGTTGCTCCATGCACAAATAGAAGTATCGCAACTTCGCTCAGAGATCGAAAAGCGCATTCAAGAAAAAGAAGAGGTATTTGAAAACACTCGCAAAAACCATCAGCAAGCTATGGATTCAATGCAAGCCACACTCGAGACTGAAACCAAAGGAAAGAGTGAGTTGGCTCAGAGTAAAGGAAAAGCTTGAAGCAGATATCACTGAACTTGTGATTGCTCTCGATCATGCAAACAAGGCAAACACCGATGCACAAAAATCTGAAGCGTTACCAAGAATAGATCCGCGAGTTACAACTGCAGGTTGAGGAAGAGCAACGCCACCGAGATGACACCCGCGAGCAGTTTTTCAAGTGCCGAAAAGAGGGCTTCACTACTGTAATCAGAAGAAGAGAAACTGTTGGTGGCTAACGAAGCAGCTGAACAAGCACGTAAGCAGGCTGAGTAAGAAGCCAACGACGCACAGCGATCAAGCGAAAGAAGCCTCCGGACAAGCTGCATCGCTAAGCGCTATGAAGAGAAAACTGGGGTCGAAATTTAAACCTTGCACGTTAGTTTCTTTTATATTCAAATAATGTAGGTAAACCAAAGTGGTCAGCAAAGTTCTCACAATTATGAATTGTTCGGTTCAAAACATTCTCTGCTCTCATTACACTCTGAAAATAGATACACATCGCAGTCCTCACAGTGTGCATTTTCACTCTACAAGAGGGCTCCAAAAAAATAAGTCTCACTCATAATGTGGAAAAAGCGCTCTATAGGTTGATTTGGATGAAACTCTCAACGAGTACAAGGCTTTTGAACAGCGCAGCCAGAAGCTGATGCCAACCGTCTGGCCGAAGAACTTCGCCAAGAACAAGAACACTCAATGAAAACTGAGCGAGTGCGCAAGGCCTGAACAGCAGCTGAATGAGATGCAAGTTCGTCTGGATGAAGGCAAAACTGCTGTATTGGAAGGAGGAAAGAAGGTAAACGTTCAAAAAGTATGATTTTCGAGAAGTTTATTCTATCGAAAACACTAACGTTATTGCCAAACTGGGACCACAAGTGCTTGAGGCTGAGTCAGAGCAGGACGCTGAACAGCGTCGATACCAAGAGGCTAATAAAAATCACTGTAAAGCCGATTGCCGAGTTCGCCAACTTCAGTTCCAGGTGAACATTCGTTCTTTGATTCATTTACCCCGGGAAAAAATGTTTGCATAAATCAATGTAACTCTTCAAGTCGATGAAGACAAACAAAACTTTGAAAGTCTGCAGGATCTCACAAATGAGTTGCATAACAAGTGGAAAACCAAAAGCGCCAGATAGAAGAAGCGGTGAGCTCAATCCATTTCCCAGTTTTTCAGCTGTTTTCTTGAAGCCAAACATTTTTACCCAAAGCTACTAATACAAAAAGCGGTAAAGTGACTTTGAATATTGATTCATAAAATCGACTGCTTTTTGAAAACCTTGCAGTAAACATTCAAAATGATTCCAAAAAAAAATGTCTAAAGCCTAAACGGGGTTGGTACGCCAGTGCCATACACCGGTGTTTCGGAGGCTTCGGCATCCTCGTCAGTGACACCCGCCCCTGCACTGTAACAGGAGGAGCGCATGTGGTGATGGCATAGTGTACAATGACACTGGTCCATCACCACTTTTCAGTCGAAACCTCCAAAACACCGGTGTATGGCCCTGGCGTACCAACCTCGTTTAAGCTTTAGACATTCTTTTTTTTGTTTCATTTTGACTTCGAATAAAAGACAATGTGAACGCAGTGACTTTCATTACACTGCAGAACTTTCAGGAAGAGGTGGCAAATGCCAATCTGCAGAAGTATCGGCAAATCTAGCATCAACGTGAAGATGCCGAAGAGCGTGCTGATGTAGCCAAGAACTCCCTATCGAAAATGATGGTCAAGGCTCGGTCGAGCGCCTCTACGGCTCCTAACGGTCTTTAGAAATCATTGTCTGCAAAGGTGATGCGATCACCTTCTTGTTCTCGAGTTAGCGACTTCTAAGTAGTTCGATCTGAGGTCATCTCATCTGGTTATCAAGCGTATTTGGTGAAATTTAGCAAGATATCTATACTTCTTTAGTAGACTATAGTCTTGTTGAATAGTTTCCATCGATTTCACAGGTTGTTCATATTCCGAGGCACGGTGACAAAATCAATGTCACTGTTAAGTGTTATTACAATCGTCTAAATTAATGTGTAGAAATACGCATCTATGCGAGTCAGAGAAGTAACAGAATAAACAGAATTTATGTCACCGATTTTATCCCTCAATTGACTCACCCAAAAAACAACAAAAAAATCATGATGGAAGGAAAACATTCAAACAATGATAATAAGTGACAGATGGTCTTTAGTCTATTCTCTGTTGTAGTAGAACTTCTTATACAGTCACACAGTGATCAAAAAATATTGATTTTTACGACAGTAATAAACAGACAATTATGAATACAACGAAATAGCCAACAGTAAAAAAACGATTTTCACAGATTTGTTCATTTGGCTCAAAAAATAATGACTTTAAACTTTGTGCGCCTTGATATTTCCATAATCGCGAGACAACAGAACGCAAAAGTTTACAACACCAAATGGATTATGTTTATAAAAAGATGATGTAAAAACAACACAAAACAATATTTTCAGCATCGGAACACACATTCACGTTATAGCTGGGGAAGAAAAAGGCGAGTTGAAGTAATACACAATATTTTATTTTATACTCATAAAACAGAACAAAAGACAAAAACTATGCTTTCTATGTGGTTGTAAAACAAAGCTGCTTATAGGGAATTGTTTATTGCAAACTTTTTGCTGATAATAATTCCTGCAATTAGTCCAAACAGAGCAACACTATGTAACACATGATCAAAGTCGTCCTTTAAATTATCAGATGTTCCAGATGGATGAAGACGCGACGCATGAAGAACACATCACTTCCATAAGCGAGCATTGGACTAGTAGATTCAAGTTCAAAAGCGCTAAAACTATCAAAAATCTGAAACAACGGTTAGAAGAAAAAATAAAAGTATGCTATGCCTTCAAATATGTGCAGATATTTGATACATAAGATATAAAATGACGCATTTCGCACATCTTATGTTGCTTTATTTTAATCCTCTCGCAGTGTTTTTTTTCACTGTGCAGAATCCGGCAATTCTAGCATTAGTCGTTACTTCTATTCTTCTTAAACACTCTCGAATACTAGTTCAGCGCGTCTCCTTGCAATTTAGATGATAGCCAAACTGTCTTGTTCCATACAACAATTCTTAATGACTGTCGCGGTGCTGGGAGATTAAGGGTTAGGTCACAATCTGTCTTAAATGTATATTTTTTACTGTGCTGGTTGATGATATAGCTTTAAAACTTTTCCTTACAAGCTTAACACAAAGTTTTTATAATCGAATTTATTTACACAGCCGATGTTTCGGCGGTTTCGCCTTCTTGAGAGTCTGGAATGATCAGATTGTCCACAACCCCGTTAGCCAATCACCACCACTATTTCGACAGAAAAAGAAACCCAAACGTAGATTTCAATCGTATGAGCGCATAACAAATTTTGACATACTCACCGCTTTTATGAGTCCTCTTCCACTAAGTGTTCGAGTGAAAACCAATCGTGCAGAGATTACATACATTGTGAATGCACTTTACACATCAAAATGAAGCCTTATTGCTGTGTTATATCACTTTTGATTATTAAGCATTCTTCCACCAACGGTTCACGTTTACATTGGTGGAGTTCATACAAAGGACTTCCAAAATTCTTGCTCGCTGGGGCTCAAAGTTCTTGTGCGAAGAGTGTGAGTTCAACATTGAAATGTTCCCCGTTATGCGCCTGTGTCCCATTGAAGCCTAGTGGAATACTTCGATTAGCAGTAAGCTCGTCAGCTACGTGTTCTTTTATGCGGAAGCAAAGTAGCCTACTCGTTTCGCCGACCTATTGAGTTGACAAAGAATTCTGAGGACTTTCGTTTTTCCAAAAAAAAAATTATTGTTTTCAGCCTAAACGAGGTTGGTACGCAAGGGTCATACACCGGTGTTTCGGAGGTTTCGTGCTCCTCTTCAGTGACCCCCGCCCCACATTAAGCCCTGCATTGTAGCAAGGAGGGAGGCGTATGTGGTGATGGCATAGTGTACAATGACACTGGTCCATCACCACTTTCAGTCGATGGATTTCGGCTGGTAGACCAAAGTAAATCCATGTGATCGGCTGTTTTTGAAAACTCGTAATAAGCATTCGAAATAATTCCAAAAAAAAATTTATGTTTTTAGCCTAAACGAGGGCGATGTGGGGCGGGGGTCACTGACGAGGAGACCGAAACCTCCGAAAGACCGGTGTATGACCCTGGCGTACCAACCTCGTTTAGGCTAAAAACATTAGTTTTTTCTGGTTATTTTGAATGTTTAATATGAGGTTTTAAAAACGGTAGATCATATGGATTTATTTTGGTCTACCAGCCGAAATCCATCGACTGAAAGAGGCGATGGACTAGTGTCATTGTACACTATGCCATCACCACATACGCCTCCCTCCTTGCTACAACGCAAGGCTTAATGTGGGGCGGGGGTCACTGACGAGAAGGCCGAAACCTCCGAAACACCGGTGTATGGCCCTAGTGTACCAACCTCGTTTAGGCTAAAAACTTTGTTTTTGTTGAATATTTTCATGTACTTGAGTTTTTGTTCTTACTGTAGTTGAGAGTAGCTTCTTAAGGCTGTTTTGACTTATAACACTTACGATAGAATTGACTCTTCAAGGGGGATTAGATAGAGTTGACTCTTTGAGGCAGAGTTCTCGCAAGACCAAATGCGATTGTTGAAGCTACATGATCGTTGTGTGACAAAACAGCACTTGAATCGAAACGATACTCGTGTGGCATCAAGAATCGCTTTTACTGCCACGTAATTCCATCTCATAATAATGGTATAGTGTCATATATCAAAATACCCGTAAGAGACTGGTCTGAATGATAGCAAAAACTAATCTCATATGCATGGAAAATTACCAACAAGAACGAAAAAGTGCGGGAAATCGCTTGCCAACCTAATAATTGTCGCCGTACGCCTTTCAGTTATTGGGTGATTTATTATCGTGCCATGCAATCACCGTTTTACCGTTAGGACATATTGTGCACTCTCGTATCGTACAGACGTGGT
Source organism: Parelaphostrongylus tenuis (assembly GCA_019055375.1). Taxonomy (NCBI): domain Eukaryota; kingdom Metazoa; phylum Nematoda; class Chromadorea; order Rhabditida; family Metastrongylidae; genus Parelaphostrongylus; species Parelaphostrongylus tenuis. Next base: position 47,127 of record JAHQIW010001903.1, read on the forward strand.
CACACAAGTGGCTTCAAAGTAGTCGGCTTTAAAGTAGTCGCTAGTATAATCAAAAACAGTTAGCGTGGCTCACCTCTGATATGAGAGGACAAATGATGAAACGACCCCTTTTGCTAGACAAAGACTTTCCTTTATCACTTTTAGTAATCATTCAAAAGTAATAATTTTTAGCTACTGCGCTAAGTGCTCTTTTTCAGAAAGCACGCTTTTATAACGTTGTTGCATTCAAAATTAAAACGACGTTTCACATTGGAAGCGTGCTTTTAATAGTACTCCGCTGAAAGCACGAAAAGCATATGAACGGGTAGGGGAATCTTGTAGTATCAGAATGGAGCTTCTTTCAAAGTAGAGAAAAAGTCACAAATTAAAACAACAAAAATGGCGCTCCACATGTGAGTTGCACCAGCGCGATCTCAATCGATCCCCGTAACGCATTAAGGCCAGCACACACCTGCTCTATGTCCAACACACACTTTCTGACAAGCAAATGCGCCACATATGTGAATGTCAATCGTATTTTCCCTGCAACACTGCAGTGAGACGGTCTTCTACAAATAAAGCACAGCGATGGAATCATCGATACTAAGGCTATGGAATGTTGTTTATAATTTGAAGAAAGAGTCCTGTTCTGCACGAAATATGAGCGCGTGAAACACAAATGTTCTCTTTGTGCTATAGCATTATAAGAAGACTTTGTCAAAAGGCGGTTACCTATCGCGGTAGATCGATATGTGAGCTTTCTAATAATTGCTAACACGCTTATGAAAAAACTTTTCCACCGAAATCAGTCAATTCTTCATCTGTTCCACTTAACAGAAAAAAAATCGTTATCAACCTGTCTAGACCTCTACTTTCCAAAAAGGGTTCGATAGTTGCACTTATTTAGTTTGAAATAAACCATAAGATAACCGAACCTTCTTTCGCCGAAATTCTCGTTTCAGGGCTATTTCTTTTGAATCCATCTTAAGTAGCTACAATTTTAAAGCCACTCTATATGGCTAATTGTCGCGCTAAATTTAGAAGCTTTGCCTTCTCCTCTCTTCTTTTTCGCTTCGAGAATGAAGGGATGTGGACAACTGAATCGTATCACTCCGGCCTTAGAGAAGATGGAGGTGCCAAAACGTAAGCGTATTGAATTTCATTGATAAGTTAGTGGTTTTATAATGATATGGGAAATATGGACCAGGCATTCCTCTGTTGAGCATAAATATATTCCAAAACATGCACTGAATTGAAAGCCATTGACAGGGCCGCCTAGAGGTAGGATTGTTGCTGTGTTGTCTCTGCAGCTGGAAAATAGAACGGAAAATAGGATGCAGCGATAAATTACTAATAAATGAAGTTTATAAAGGAACGGCTGAGGTTCATCTTCCCATTGGCTGAAATCCGCTGACTAATCGTAGTAAAGTATTGGAATCCGCTACAAATGTGCTCGTCGCTGAGAATTCGATTTAAAAAAGCACGAAGGTGTTTGTTCAGCTATATTCGGCGCTCAAAGATTTTTCGTAAAAAGCTAGTGATTCGAAAGCGTGGAATACGCTACCAGTTTGTCCATTCACAAGCAGAAAGCATAAATTTTCCGATCGCAGCCACAGAACTCTCTCTAGCACATTGGAATTCGCAACAGAGCTTTGCATTCGCTAATTATAAGTGTAAGGCCACTCTCACAAGAGTGTTAAAGCTTTCCGATGCTACTTTAATCTGTAGAATCCTGAGCAGAAGTTTTTGAAGTGGTACGCTAGACAAAAACTCTTTGAGCTGATGGATGATTTCTTCTGCTAATCTAGTCGCGGGAATCTTGGACTGCTAACGAGCGCTGATCGGCGTAAGTGGACACCACTCTGAACGTTCATGCAGTTAAAAGCACAAAATGAGCTCGAGCGATGTCCTACGCTGTGTTCTTCCTGAATATCAAGCAATATTCAATTCCGACCTTACATAAACTACTGGTGAGAATAACTAATAATTTATTCAATTGGCGTGCTTACACAATATTATCATATGAAAATCGAGAAAACTTATCTCGATTAGCTGACGCGAGGTTGGTAAACTAGACGTAGCAAGTCGGCTGACGTTTCGCCGACCCACCTTCTTCAAAGCCTAGGCGTATGTAGTATTGCTCTATTTGAGTGATTCGGAGGATCTTATTTATATGCTGCCTAGGTCAAGTAAAAGATCAAACGAAGAAAGGGCGCGAGATCTCGTGTGATGGTGACGCATTCGTCCTTCCTGTTCATTTCGGGATTTTGGTTTATCCAAATGCCTAAGAGTCTTGCGCGTGGATGTTTTGATTCCTGCGCTAGGACTGTGACAGTCACATCAAAATCGTTGTTGCTGTGTTTTTGTGCCCTGTGCAAACCTAAAGGTTTCGTTTTATCTATTTTAGATTTACTATCTAGATGTTCTTTTATGCGGATGGAAATTGGTCTAACCGTTTCGCCTATATATTCTTCCCCGCATGTTTTACATGTTAGTCAATAAATTGTGCCCGATCTCCTACATTTCCCTTCTTTTCCTTTAGGGCAGATCATACAGTTTTTGGCACCACGGAATTTTCAAGACCGCATCTTTTTAGGCACCTTTTAACCGCGCTACTAATTTCGCTTGATATAAATGGCAGTTTGAAGGGGACTTAATTCAGGTGCGGAGTATCGTTCTTTCGAGACCTAAATCCACTTTTTGAATATTCCCAAGTAGCAGATATTTTGTAGCCGTTGGAAATGGTAATTTTTCGTGCCAAGTTTAACTATTCGTTCCTTTCCTCTTCTCCTGTGCACACAGTTTTAGCCGTTCGAAACATGTTTTTAATTAGCGATTTTTTCATGTGTGAAGAATGAGAGGAAAAGGTGATTGACCAAAATGTTTTTGTTACTTGGTTTTCGATACCATTCTGTACTATAGCCACTATCCGACAGTTTTAGTTGGATGTTTAAGAATGGAAGCCAGCACCCGTTTGGACTTTGTCGCGTAAATTTTATATGCTCTGACTGCCCGTTCAAGACTTCAAAACATTTGTCCATTTCCTCTTGTTTTAAAATGCAGACTTTTTTCCTAATTTTATAAGATCTAGGAAGCTATACGTATGCGGCTTACCAAAGGACTCTCCAAAGATACTGAGCATTGAAATACAACTACTGCGCATCTCTTTAAGATGCGTCCAAACAAAATGTTCTCCTACATAAACAAATGTGTATCAAAAGAACATTATTGTGCTCAGTATCTGGAGAAACGCCTTTGGGAGAGAATAGTAAACGAATCAATAGCTATTTGTAATGATATCCAGCGCAATATCAAAAATAATCTGAGAGAAAGTTTGACTGCTTTCAATCAAAATCAAGACGTAAAAGCGTCGATTTCCCGTTAACACCGATAAATCGGAAAATCAAGGCGCTTTAGAGAGATCAAGAGTCACTGAGTCAGGTGGCGTAACGCTTCCGGATGATGCGCGTTCATTATTAGAATTGGGTCCAAGTTTTGCACCTAGTCAGCCCATTTCTAAATTAACCCTGCGCAGAATCGTATGCAGTCTACAAGAACTTCAAAATCAACTGCGCTACAAGGCTAGATTAGAAGGGTTAGGTTACGAAAAAACGACACTACCACCCATTCCCTTCCCACAAACTTTTTACAAGGAAGGAAAACCAAATAGCGAAATCGACCCTATTTTTCGCGTTTTTTCAAACGAAGTTCTGCAAATACTCAACCACATTCGACATCAGAAAAATAAGCTACAATCTGACACACAAACAAGAATAAGGTTTGACCTAAATGAGGGAGCTCGTAAGATCAAAAACTATCCATCTATTCGTAAGTGATAAAGGTGGGTAATTTGTAGTAATTGCAAATCACCTGGATGTCGAAATAACGGAGAAACATCTTCAGGATGTCTCCCTCTATCGCCCATCCTCTGAGAATGAACATAAACTCCAATGTAAAAATCTAAACAAAGAATGGGTCAACCCGGCAAGTGCAGCGGGTTTGGAAACTTCAGTTATCTCGTCAGCTTAAAAACAATAATCCTATTTGTCCGGTCCTATACCTTCGCGTAAAAACACATAAACTTACATCTATTGATGATCTACTGTCAACCGATCCATCAACATACAAGGTTAGACCTATCACCAGGTATAGGCGGACCAACGGATAGAATAACGTGGTTTCTAAACCTTATTTTTACTCAGGTGCTCAAATTCATACCAATCCATCCACCCAATACCCAAATGTTCCTAGATCACCTACGTTGCGCGAAACCAAACAACTCGCACGTAATGGAGTCATTTGATGTTACCTCACTCTATACAAACGTATCAAATGACTCTGCAATGCAAGCCATTTTCGAACTTTTAACTGAAAATGAACAAAAAGTAAATGTGTATGGTTTCATAATTCAACAACTAATGACCCTCCTAAACAATGTCTTAGTTGTTCAATGTTGCGGTGGTCGCGAAAATACTTTACACAACACAGGGGGTTAGCCGTGGGTCAACGTTTAGCACCTAGTCTTGCCATGGCTTTTATGTATAAGGTGGAAGCTCCAGTTCTCGTTCACCGCCCATTGCTCTACTGCCGGTATATAGACGATTGCTTCATTGTCTGTTCCACACAAGAGGAAATGGACAAATGTTTTGCAGTCTTGAACGGGCAGTCAGAGCATATAAAATTTACGCGAGAAAGTACAAACGGGAGCTGGCTTCCATTTTTGAACATCCAATTAAAGCTGTCGGATAGTGGCTATAGTACAAAATGGTATCGTAAAACCAAGTAACAAGAACATTTGGTCAATCACCTTCCTCTCATCCTTCACACATGAAAAAATCGCTAATTAAAAACATGTTTCGAACGGCTAAAACTGTGTGCACAGGAGAAGAGGAAAGGAACGAATCATTAAACTTGGCACGAAAAATTACCATTTCCAACGGCTACAAAATATCTGCTACTTGGGAATATTCAAAAAGTGGATTTAGGTCTCGAAAGAACAATACTCGCACCTGAATAAAGTTCCCTTCAAACTGCCATTTATATCAAACGAAATTAGTAGCGCGGTTAAAAGGTGCCTAAAAAGATGCGGTCTTGAAAATTCCGTGGTAGTTATCGAAATCCCACCTCCCACCAGACGCCATCAGCTGATCCGCAATAGACTTTATGATCGATTGTGCAACACCAAAAACTGTATGATCTGCCCTAAAGGAAAAGAGGGGGATTGTATGAGATCGGGCACAATTTATTGACTAACATGTAAAACATGCGGGGAAGAATATATAGGCGAAACGGGTAGACCACTTTCCATCCGCATAAAAGAACATCTAGATAGTAAATCTAAAATAGATGAAACGAAACCTTTAGGTCTACATTAGGGCACAAAAACACAGCAACAACGATTTTGATGTGACTGTCACAATCCTAGCGCAGGAATCAAAAACATCCACGCGCAAGACTCCTGAGGAATTTTGGATAAACGCCCAAAATCCCGAAATGAACCGGAAGGACGAGTGCGTCACCCTCACACGAGATCTCGCGCCCTTTCTTCGTTTGATCTTCTAACTTGACCTAGGCAGCACATAAATAAGACCATCCGAATCATTCAGATAGACTAATACTACATACCCCAGGCTCTAAAGAAGGCAGGTCGCCGAAACGTCAGCCGAACTTCTACGACTAATTTACCAACCTCGCGTCAGCTAATCAAGATAAGTTTTCTCGATTTTCATATAACAATCAATTATGTCGAGGTTTATAGAAAGTCGAACTCTTTAATATTACCATAAATTTTTCTATGATTGCTAATGTTTCGAAATAATTTATTCCATTGGCAAGCTTACACAGTATTATTACATATTTTTCTATGATTGTTAATGTTTCGACATTATCACTTTTATAAGTTACGATGATCTAAGATGCGCGCCCACAGCAGCCTTTTGCGTGAAAGTAGCACATACAAGTGAGGAGAATTTATTCGAATGGTGCTTCATAAGCTCAGAATCTACTCTATGCACTCTATGCGGTCATGGAGATCCATATCAAACTATGGAGCGGATGTGGGCAATCGGGTTAAGTCAAGCCAGCTCCAAAGAAGGCGGACGTGCCAAAACGTAAACGGTATAAGTTTTCATAGTAAGTTCGTGATATCTTTATAAGCTAGAAAATTACTGATCAGGAGCGCTAAGGTTAGGCAAAAATTTATTTCAGATCATGCAAGAATTTACATTGTGTTATTTATTGAACAAATAGCAACGAACAATCCGAATCTTCTTATATCTCGGATTGACGAATTGGCTAATCAATAACTCGCTCTAGCGACGGGCTTACAAGAGGTCGTTAGAAATTTTTTCGCCGTACTAACGATGTAACGATATTGCCTCTAATAGAGTCACGATGATCTGAGTTGAGAGTCCACACCAGCACTTTTTCCTGCAATGTTATTCTTCCTGGATTTCGCACTGAGATAAATCGAGTAGAGTGGAACAGCACAAAAATGAAGCATCGTTCTCATCGTTGCCCTTTCATGCATTAATTCCAGCCAAGCTGAACGACATTACACGTGATTCTGGACGGTTTTTGGGAGATTCCCGACATACATTACTTGCTTTCTTGGTGATAATCCATCCTACAGTGGTCCATTCACCATTCAGTGACATTTATGACAGTGACCATTGAGTGAATCACCATTCAGTGACATTTACTAAATAAGAAACGCTGTTCACCATGTGTCGTTTTATAAAGATTCTGTAAGCACAGCAGGAACACGTGTTCGGCATTAACATTCTTGAACTGGCTTCTTTTTGCCACCAGGTAAATCGCCTCGGATCGTATCACAACATTTATCCGCTCATGTAATAGGAAAAATGTAAATCGGACCTATTACTTGGCGATAAGGAAACCCATGAATGTCCACCGTCTGCTAAATTATTATCTTTGAGTGTTTCGTATACATGGAGTAGTGAATATTATGTTAATAGCTTAACTTGTAACTAATGATTGAGTTTGACAGAAAGCCAAGCTCTGAAGAACTTTCAAATTAATTCGCAACTACATTGGTGCGATTCCACAAACTTTCACATGAATATGAAGAAATGTTCCTGAATTGTAAATTTGTGAAACAATTCTGTTCACATAATATTTGTCAAATCTGTTTTATGGAGGCACTGGCTGAATTCTCTTGAATAGCACAGTTCAAAAAATGCAAGGACACTGCTGTTCGTTGCTTCAGTGATTGAACTGAGACGACAAGGAACTGCTGCAATACGGCACTGGTCAGGCACAATACGGTCACCTTCAATCTACGCTATAAAAGAACCCGCAACAGAGGCGAAGCTGTTTATGCGCTAACGGTGCCTTCGACTTCATATTGGCTAAACAGACAAAGAATTTATAACGTTCTGATTCAGAGATAATTACTTGTAATGTATGAAATCTTCGGCTGCATCCAATAAGTAAATAACTATGACGCGGAATTACGCGTAGTGAACTAATGAAATAACGTTTTTAGAACAATCTGATTACCGCTCGAAATGTTACTGTCACCAAGAAGTTCATCACCAATTCCCAGATTATCCTGTGCTGCAGAGCAACATAAACAAGGAAACGAATTACATAGTTGATCATCAGCGAAGCTGTTGGAATAGCACTGAATCCTAATGAATTGCCTCGCAATGCTTTTCTTTGTTAGGTCTAGGAAGGCTTTAGGAAAAGCTTAAACATCTCTTACAACTTCAGATCTCTATGATATTGATTGAGTCAAATTGAGCGTTGATAATACATATGGTCGAAAAATTGCAAGAAATTCACTGCATTTCAATAAGTTTCAGACCGATTAAAAAGTTGGGAAATCTGAAAATGAGACTGAAGAAGCCTCAGCTTGTCACTTCACTAGCATTCAAGGAGATACTGCTCTTATAATAAGACCTGGGACCTCAGTGCAGTCGGTTCCACAATTGTTTCTGAGACAATTTTCTTGTCCTTTTTCATAATGAAGAAATGCGTAAGCCTTCTCATTTCCCATCAGCGTCGTAAACTCCTTTAGTGAAGTTCTGTAGTAAAACTTGTTTTCGCTATGAAACAGCCTCATCGTCAACAGATTATTTCAAGAGTGAAGAGAATGTGAGGGGCTAGTAGGAATATCAAATCTGAACAAATGCAATTTCTACTTCCTGGTATTTTTCACAAATCGATATCTGCTTTCACAAATTTTTTCGCCAAAGTGCACTCGTAATTTAGCCGTCTTGTCTATTACTAATATGTTTTTTGGGAGAGTCATGATACATGTCGCATCTGAGAGACGGAACCGAATATAAGCCGCAGCGCTTGAAAGATTGGTGCATACACTGAAGTTTCTGTCAAGTGGCTCTTCTAAGAGCCTATTATCATCTTGACATACTATCATTTTGACACCAATATCATCGAATTTGGCATGCATTTTGTTTCATCAACTGATGCCTCTGTGTTTTGGATTAGCAGACTTTGTCACTGATCGTGTATAAAATGATTTTGCTTTGAATCAGGCAGTTGGGAACCCGTGAAGCTCTTGCATTTATTCAAAAGAAGTGAAGGCGACGCTACCTACGCATGAGTGCTCAATGACAAATCTGTTTTTCTTTTGTGAATAAACTGGTGCATCAATTTTTGACGTAATTAGTTACAGACAGAAAGAAAAGGTTCCATTACTCAGCTCCCATTGCATTACCATCTTCTCTTCCGAAAGTTGCTTTTGAATCAATGTACAACATTTTCGAATTTTAGGAGACAAAGATGACCATTTTTACGAACAAGGTGAGAAATCTGACCGATTCTTATGTGATACCGCTGCTAGCTATAATCTCGACAGTGTTGGGATGTGGAGTGATGCCTGCAGGTCAAAGTAAATGATCAGAGGATATTACCGATCTAAAAAAGAACATGAATCATTATCAAAGAAAACGCATATATACCACTTTTTAGCACTTTGGAGCTATAGCAATGAGAGTATTTCAGTGAAAGGATTTCGCATAACAAGATAATAGAATAAGTCACTTAACGCAGTGATTTAATTTTTGATTATTCACTAAAGTGACTACGAACTTCCGTTGCAGTGAGATCAAGGTCCTTCACCGTCACCGGCTTCACCACTTTACCTGTGACTATGGTTTACTCTGATATGACTACGATTACTTCCCAGGTTCCCGGTATTGCAAGTGACAGAGGTGAAGCTCAGGCCTTTGTTTCACGTCTTGTAATGAAAACAGCGAGTTTGTAACACCTGGAATTAAGATGTTTTGCTCTTTTGCAAATTCTGAAGAGACGTGAGAAACGATCAATTTTTTGGCAAATCGTTGGCTTCGTAGTAGAAACATGACTTGCATAGCTTCACATTCGATTAAAAAGATTTCTCCACAAACTCCCCAAACAAATAAAAATTATCCAATGTTCAGGTTTTTGATGTTCTTGAAAGCCAGGTTCGTAGTGCACTCCTACCTGATGCTATAATAACGGCCATTTTGGATCAGCTCAGTGTTAAGATCAATTACGAACCAATGCTATGCCAGAAAATTATTCGCAATTTAGCAGCAGATATGGGTAGGTGTTTAATATTGAGTTTCCATTTGACGGATTCCATGAATTATAGTCATTCATCAAGATGCAGAACTGCCCCTCTGCCCAATCAAGAAAAAAAATTTCCAGGAAATCAATAGAAATGGACTGTAATATGAGTAGGACCACTATATAGTAGTGTAAAAAACTGAAACCTTCGAAGGCAATCATAATTTTAACGAGTTTTTTCGCAACCTTGACCGTACATGATGTAATTCGGGGTGTTAGGCGATGACCTAATTTATTCCAAAGAATATGAAGAAAATAAATTTTTATCTCGTTCATTTTTTCATTTTTATGCAAAAAGATGTCTTTCAACTACTTATACCTATAGTATTTGCAGCCGAAGAAATGAAGCGACAGAACTGCATCGTCATTAGCAACACAGTGACGGGAATTTGCACTTTGAAGCCGAATACAAACATGAAACCCTGTACAGATAAAGATGCGACGATAGGTCCTATTCCCGCCAATCATACCTCAATCACAGGAACTCTCATGGTTTGAGATTTTTTTGCGTGACTTTGACTGTAAAGAAAAGCATCTGTGTAGACCACAAACTCCATTATGGCGAACTGGTCGAGAACGATGTGGCAAAGTGTTTTGAACAGAGCGATCAGAATGCTGGCATCAGGACCGTTTGGATCGCACTTCTTCTCGGCAGTGATCACTGTATATGTAAACTGAGACTGAACTCGTATTTCAGGCAAACATTTCTGTCTAACTGATATTAACTGTGGTATTTTGATTGTAATATATTAGCAGTTTATATGGACGTTGATCAGTCAAAGCGACGTATCAAATTACAGTGAACAATGCGATGAGTTTGATTCTAGTGTCTCTTAAGGAAGTACTGAAAAATTGCAAATGATAAATCACGGGAAGAATTACTCTTCGCTCATAACTCGAGAAAATGTTGTTTTAGCACTATTGCAAACTAAGCCGCTGGAATTCGATTTACAACGGCATTATTATGAAACTTTAGCTAGAAATCTACTCATCCGTCTGTCGGGAACTGATCGTATTTGGAAGCTGAAGCTAACTGAAGCATCGTGAATAGAACACTTTTTGATTTAATTTTCAGATACTCAGAGCTCACAAATTTGTATTTCTTTAAAGATGTCTCCCAATCAGGTGTGGATAATGAGTGGCAAAAAAATGAAAAGTATTTGTATGCTCCGAGTGGATCTTCTTGTGAGCTGTAGCATGTCTCATTTGTGCAGAATGATAGATAAAAGAGCTCTAGCTGTTTACAATTTTGAGCATTTCTGTCTTGACCCTTTCGGGACCACCTGTTGTAATAGGCATACGCTGTGCAAATCGCCAATTTTTGGCATTTGATTAGGGTTTTATTCATTATCTTGGGTAAAAATCTAGGGTCTCTAGTAATAGTTCGATAGCTTAAGATATCTTCTACACACTCGAATACTTTTAGTGCAAATATAACGTTTATGTTTGAAAAGAAAAGCTTTCTTTTACTATGAAATCACAGTGATGTTGGCATTCCGTCAATCGTAATAAGTTGTACAAAGAATATAATGATATATATCGATCAGTTTCTATATATTTTTTATACACAACACTTAAGAGTTATAATGGTGACTGAAATTGGAAAACAATGGATAGTATGTCAAAAGAAGCTGTTGCACAATGCATGCGCGCCAGGTCATCGATAAATCTTACCATAACCAAGTTTCTATAAAGCGATACGTTCATTTCTAATAATTTATATAGTAGTGCACACGAGGAAGATGGAAACTAATGGACTACATGAAGATTTCTGTGCAAGAAGGGTGAATCGTTTCCAGGAGCACTAGTAAGTATAGTAGGCTACCCAATTCATCATTGTTTCAGCAAATCCAAGTTTTAATCATAGTCTGGGTGTAGTGATCTATTCTTTCCTGAAGATCGAAGCCTGATACTTGGACAAGCGCTGGATTGGCTGCTGTATTGGGGTCGAAAAAAATGATGATTTCACATTAGCTACGAGCTATACTAGCCATTGCATATCTTAGGTAATGTAATTGTACTGCGCATGATTATATCTATTTTCTAAGTTACTGTGAGAGATTGGATCCGTTTGTTAGAAGAATTTGGTAAAGCTGCTATTTGTTGATGTTATCTTTCGTAAGGATATTGTAGAGCTGTTAGTTGCTGATATTGTGAGAGCAGTAATGCCTAAATAAGTGCTTCGAATAAAAGGTATTCTACACTAGTGAAACTTGAAATCTTACACACTGCCTCCAACGTGTTACGAACTTTTGTCAGATGTGTAGATCAAGCACACTAATCACTCAGATCAAAGCCATAGCGCTTGTGTACTAGAGTAAGAACATACAATTTCTGTGATTGCTCTGTAGCATTCTCGCTAACTAGCTGTCACATCGTTATCGTTTTGGTAGTCTAGCTGGCTACGAGTATTCGCTTCTCTTTTTTATCTTACTTTGAATGTGAGTTTATTACTCCATGACAACTACAACTTGCTATGTTGTTTGCGATTATTGAGAGCTTACCTTTCAGCGCTGTTCATGTCAGAGAAGACGGAAGAAGAGACTGGAAGCTTTTGAAGGCGAAGAATTGGAAACTATGCTCCAAGGCTTGGCTGTAAGCGCTGACGAGGACACTGGTAAAAATCAGACGCGAGCATGGATAAAAACGTGCTCACTCCACAAGATTCTGAGGATGACGATGACGGAACTGACGATGCGCTGAGAGCTCTCTTGAATGTTGACATTGTAGTTGATGATTGGGCCAACAATGTGCAGCCACCCAGCTTCCTGCCCTTTAATGACCCTGCGGCAGACGTCCAGAAACAATATTGTTTCGAGAACATCAGAAACCTGGAAAACTAAATTCTTTATTAGTTCGAAGAGTTTATTCAAAATTGGTTTTAGTCAAATCCATAACGAAATCTTGGTACATCGAGATTCGCCGCAAAACGTTCAAAACTCGAAAAAAAGGGAACGACTGAAAATTTAAGAGTTGCAACATTACAAAGCGTAAAACAAAGGGCTGAGATGCTCCCTGTCGCTTGGAATGCCAGGAGTCTGAGCGGTATCCGCGGTCGTATCAGTATACCATAGCCACAGGTAAAAAGGTGAAATCGGCGACGGTGAAGGGCCTAGATATCACTGCAACGTAATATCGTAGTCCCTTAATGGATAATCGAAAATCAAGTCACTACGTTAAATAACTTATGCTATTATACTATTCCTCGCAGTTCTCTCATCAAAAAACCCACTGCGATAGTTCCAAAAAGACAAACGAGTACTAAATATGTTCTCACTTCAACGGGTGTTTATAGATTTCTTTTCGAGGTTGGCAATATCTTTAGTACTATTGCAACTTAATTATTACTTTGACCTGCAGGCACACTGCACATCCCAGTACTTTCGAGATTGTAGCTATCAACAAATCATAAAGTAACCAATCAGATGTCTCGCCTCGTTTGTAATAATGGTCATCTCTGTTTCCTAAAATATACCGTAAATTGAACTCAAAGCAAGTTTCCCACTTTTGCAGGGACTTGAATTAAGAGGTACAACGGATAAGATACTAGGCACCTATACGTGGGTAACGTCACTTTGACCTCTTTGAATATCACAAGAGATTCACGGATTATCAACCCGCTTAAGTCAAAGCAATATCATTCAATGCACGTTTTGTGACAGAAACTGCTAGTGTGAAGCACAGTGTAATCAGATGATGGATCAAATGCATCGAGTTGAATGATGATAGGCTTATTGGAAGAGACTGCTTGAACGGCATTTCCACTAAATGCGCCACTCCCCGAGTGGCATGCTTATGATTTGGTTCTCGCCTTCCTGTTTCGTTGACGTGACATAAATTGCGACTTTCCCAAAATAATATATTCACATTCGACAAAACACCGAGATTATAAGTGCATTTTTGAGAGAAAATCTGCGTGAGCAGTTATTGATTGACAAAAAGTAAATACAATTTTCGACGGCAGAGCGTTTTTTGAAGCAAATTTCTGAGGAGCACAAGGTGCGTTTGCTAAGCATTGATGTTCTAATGAGCCTCTCTCATAGGACCACTCACAAAATCTTTTTTGATGAGGAGGCCGATTGATAGCCAAAACAAGAACTCCTACAGAATTTCGCCGAAGGAATCACGAGACGAGCGGGAAATGGAAAGACTCCTGAGATTCGCCGTAACAGCCATGTTGAGGCCTTGGTCTTATCGTGAGGAATAAGATGATTACACTTCACAGGATCAACGGAATGTCAAGATGGAGAAGCGCAGTGTACATTATTAGGATTGAAATACTAATCGCTTACCATGCCGCTGTTTGATACAGTGCATCATGAACCTCTGTGCTACACCACCCACAAATATCTTCTTATGCCAGTTTGAAGTGTAACTGATTTTAAATATATCTGCCACTGCGCAGTCGCCATTGATCTATTAAGAATTACGAGGTGTTGAAGTTCAAATCCATCTACCTCTTGTTACTTCGCGTTCAACGAGTGTTTCATTTCGAAAGTCTGCTCCAATGCAGCAACATTTTCTATGGCTTCCAAAAAGCTACACTTTCTCCAGATGAAACTTTGATTTACCACGTGCGACACTCTCGATATTGATTGGTATTTGGTACTGATCTTGTTGATTTTTGATGTTGACTGAGCTGATATTGGTTCTTATTTGCATAAATTTCCTTCACCCGCTTTCTTTTTCACCTCTTTCTTTCTTCTTTCACTTTTTCTTCCTCTTTTATTACTTCTTCTTTTTTTTCTTCTTTTTTCTTCCCTTTTTCTCTAATTATCAAAATTTTCAAAAGAATTCTATAGATATTCGCCGACTACACTTCTGCTTATTCTCATTATGGTTCACCAAGCCATCCATCCTTTCGCGATCGGTAAACTGGGATCATACTGGTCTCAGCCTTGTTTGGGAGGATAAGTAGCACTGACTTGGTGCAGCGGGAGGCCACTACGAGCCGTTGTAAAGGCCAGATATGCATACAATCACCTTAACGAAGTGAAATTGAAGACGAATGCATGGCTCATCCCTCGGGGCAGGATTGATCAACTCCGAGAGCTTCATCCTTTTAACCCCTTGTCGAACTCTATTCTCGTGAACTAGTCTATGTTTTAGATGTTCGTATTTTGAGTTTCCTGGCAGATATTGTTCATTTCGGCAACGATTCACGTATGAGACATTTCAGCTGTTAGTTCTAGTCAAGTTCAAGCATTTTTTTCTTGCCTTTTTTGAAATATATTTTCCATTGACCTTCGCAGGGATAATCAATGAAGCCTTGTAAAGAACTGAAGTCTTGAGAGGCTTGTATCAAAATCTTTGGTCGGCTAAATGTTCTCACGCCTTCTTCTTCATAGTTAATGATCAAAGTCGAAAGGCCACAACAGACGTTCGTTCTTCCTCTCTTTTCTTAAACGGCCAGTGAGCGAGTCGAATCATCGGTCCAAGAAGAAGACGAGAATGTCTAACCGCTAACTGAATAAAGGTCTAGGTAGCCAATTCCTGTTATATTGTCGCTGTCAGTTATTGTCAAAGTCGTCGAGGTTCTTCGCTGGTTTACTTATTGTCTATTGATCCTATATATATTGATTATTCTGTGGAAAAAGTAGTTTTAACAGTTTCGAAGCACACTGTCCTACAAATCCTTCTTAAAATTTCACTACATTTTGTATCATTTTTCAAGAACACTGCTCTTTCAAAAAGCTTATGTGGTGCAGTGGCTAGAGGTGCTCTGCATCGCACGCATGGTCGATGCTTCGATCTCGCGCTCTTGGCTCACCATGCCTTCCATCTCTGCGGGGTTACTGTGATTCGGTACCATAGTTGTCTAGAAAGGTAAAGATTATCGACTTGATGCATTGGTAGGCCACCGCGAGTAATTGTGAAGACCAGGCATGCATTCACTTATCTCAAACGAAACCAAAAATTGAAGGTGTATGCATGGTGCACTTCCAGGGCTTGATCAACGCGGAGGGTTCTGTTCTTTAGCACTATCTTTTCTTCCTTCTCTTTTCTTCTCCTTATTTTTTTCAGTCTTTTATTCTCTTTTTATTCACTTTGTCTTAGTTTACGTACGCTTATTTATACTATTAGGTCGTTCAATAAGTTTTTTACTGGAGGCAAAGAACACCAAATTTGTTAATCAGAATTACTTAAATTGCATGGCTTTGGTATCGTTCGATTGCGCATTTTTTGGAGAAAATCGCGTTTCCTCTTCAGAGTGTACAGGTACTTTGCACTCGTGTTTACATGGTCTTTTCACAGAGTTAAGGTTTTTTCATCAAAGTTTCAGTATCCATTCGATAGCTTGAGAAACGATGATTCTGATTATATACTTAGTTTTTGGATTGAATAGCAAATGTAGGTTTTCAAGCGTTGTAAAAACGATGAACAAAAACTGCGTTTCGCTTCTGGAGTGTTTTGCGTGCTTCGCTAGTTTATGCCCGACTTTACAGTAGAATTTTGATAATCGTTCGCTAGTTTGAAAAGTGTAGATTTTAAAAACTAATTTGGCTTTTTCAAACTGATTTCTTAGTGTCCTGAAGCAAGAGAATTAAGATTGGATTTTACACTCTAAGTGAACACCTAGTCTCTTGAACTTCGCAGTGGGTGTCTTGATGACTGTATAGTGAAATTCGTACCCTAGAGACATTTTGCGATCAGAAGGTATGATATGTTACTAGAGGCTTCGTATAAAAGTTTTTTTTTTTCAATAAGAAGAAGTTCTGCGTGTTCTAAAAATTCCCACTTCTCAATACCAAGGTAACATCAAGGGGCAGACAACGCATCTCCATTTCTTATTTCTTATTTTTTGACGATATGTAACAACGTAAAACTGGAACGGATTTCTTTTGATTTGTGACTTTTTCAAGAACCTTATATGATGCGACTTCTAGTACGCAGTGGAATATGCTTTCATAAAGCCCACAATCATCAATTTATAGAGCACATCCCTGGAGAATTTGAATATTCCTCGCCCAAATGTTTCAAGCCTTCCACTGATGTTGCTGATCTATTGTATGAAATATTTATCCAACAAATAATAACTTATGCAACAGCCATCGACCATCAGCAGTTAACCTTAAATATTAGTACCGGTCACATTTACCCGTGCTGCATAGAATTTTGCTTGTTGAATTCAACAAAATATGCGTCCCATAGCAATAAACATCAAGTCCTAAAATAGTTTGTTTTCGGTTCATGAATCTTTTCAGTATTACAGGACATAATTTTCCGGCACAAATTATACAACTTGTCGAACGCCAGAACGCCTAGCAACACATCTCCTATGAGCAGGCAGTAATGAAATAAGGTAGACAAATATACTTCTTACATCAACTGCACCTCGTGCTTACTCTTACAGCTTTTTTCGAACATATGTAATATTTACACATATTACCAGATTTCTATAGCATTCAATACAACGTCCACGAAGTGGTATAGTGACTTCGAGAATACGCTTGGTTGCCCGCTGTGGAGCGACATGATCTTGTAAGTATTTGGAATAAACATCCATCTTGAAACCGATGAAGGAAATTTTTTCAAGCAATCTTTGGAATGGCTTGGATTGGGTTGATTCGATATGACGAGAACACCAACGGCACGAACACCTCTGCGATGCACATGTTCCATGATGCAGCGCACTCCTTTATGATGCCATAATATCGGCCAATTTGAATCAACTCAGTGTCACCATTAGTTAAGAACCAATGCTATGCCAGATAGTTATACGTAATATAATGACGGATATGTGTAGTTATTCAGTATTGAGCATTCATTTGCAGATTCAAAGAAGAAATGTAACATTAATTAGAAGAGCAAGATGTTTTGAGTATTCGAAAAATAACATGTTTTAGAAATTTGATAGAAATGACGCAAGATATGAAAAAACCGTGATAGAGGCACTAAAGTTGGACATACTTTTCGACGAATTTTTTCACAACCTTCTTGGCGATGAGGTATTCAAAATATCAGACGATGACTTGAAATGTTATGAAGAACCGTACTGTAAACTTTTTTGAGTTCAAGAGATTGAAAAACCAATGTTTTTTAGGCGCTTTTCCGCTATCCGTACTCTGTTACAACCCTTCACAAAAAATGCATTTTAAGACTTTTGAAATCTTAATGATCGTTGGATAGTTCAAATTGAAAGAAATTGAATGTTATTTTGTTTTCAGAACGGTTTATTATTCTGCGGGAACAGCAGAAATAAATTTTTGTTTCTCGTTTGAATATTTCTCGCTGAGCAGGAATATTTATTTAGACTTTTGATAGATGGTCAGTAAATCAAGTCTCGAGCCAATGATGTATTCGATCTTTAACTCGGACTTCTTAGTGCGTTGTAACAGCCAAGAGAAGATTGGATCTCGGAAATCTAGTCATTTTCGTCTCTGAAGCTTTTTTCGATTCCTTGAGAAAACCGTACCTTTTGCTTTTATTCAAGTTTTAACAATTTTCATTCAGCTCAAATCTTGGCGATTTCAGTGGTACATCGTTTCCAATATGACTTTAATGATGTGCAATGCTTTTCTTTAGACTTTTAGCGATCATTTTATAGCTTGAACCTCCTCACTTCCAATAATGCGCTTAGTTTTTGGAAAGGACTTTTTTTTGCGCTGTAGCAGACATAAATATGCTAAGTTCCACGAGCGCAGCGTTAACACCAGGCCGCCGCGCTTTGCCGGCATGTAAATAAGGATTTGGCAATATGGCCGATAAACCACAGCGCTCTTTCGTGCAAAATATGCGAAACTCAATATTCTTTAGATTGTTACAAAATACCAATAAGTTCTCAAAAACCAGATACATCATTGGAATCCTTAAGATTGGATCTATCGAGTAATTTTGATGGTTCAAAGAAATATCTTTGTTCAGCAAAAGATGTTGGAATTTGAAAGAGAATTTAATTTTCGCTGCTTCAGCATGATATTAAAGTTATTCAAAAAATTAAATACACCATTCAAAATTATTGACTTCACCTGCCGAACGGCTATATAAGTTTGAAACAACAAACAAAAATACGTTTTTTTAAAAAGACGACGCAGGGCACGGATAGCAGAAATTTACCACTTTTACTGTGTTCTTTTTCTAATATTCAAGTACAACTTACCAAGATCTAGACGAAGTATTGGCTATTGAGTAGCTTACCATTCTCCCAAAGAGAAAGAAAGGAGCACAACTTTGGAGGCCGCTTTGTGCCATCTCCGAGTGTTTCTTCCATGCACTTGGGTGCAGAATTTGGCCAATTTTAGTATTATCAATGAGTTACCATTTGAAATGTCATCATACTCTAACAATGTTACCATCGGCCTTAAGACAGAAGCTCATCAAGGAGATTAAATATGGCAAATTCTACCACAGCCACATTACAACTCGTTTTGTGAACAGCGGCGTGAGGCAGAATGGAATGAGAGAGAAATTTGATTGCTGGAAATATTTCATCTTCTCTTAACTGATTGCATCGTTTTGATAACATCAAGTATCAAAAAGGTTAGAGGAATGTGCACCAATTTTGCCAACGCTTCTGGAAAGGCGCGTCTTGTCAAAATAACATGAAAACGATGTTATTGATCGAGGGATTGTTTTTGATTTCCTATTCATTCTTGACGAAATGATTATCTCTAAATGCTCAAGTTTCCTTTTTATGAGATGGTAACTTAAGGTGATGAATTGCCTAGAAAAAGAGCTGGACAGTATGAAGCTAGTGGCTCGCGAAGCGGTCAATAGCATTAAGAATGTGATGAAGGAAGTGAAGAAATCCGACTTTGTGCCTAGCTTTTTGTCTCAGTCGTTATATTCACCTCAACGTATATTTCGAAAACGTGCTTGCGGTTGATCAGGATAAGAGATTACCTGGCACTTTGAACGCTCAGTCAAAAAGTCGATGCACGAGTATCCCATATTTCTTAAATCTTAGAAAGGATTTGAAATTCTGAACAACGTCAACGATTTGGAATCAAAGACGCTCTCCTGTACGCCATTCTGTACGCCAGGGATGTTGATGATCAAGCTATCCAACTTTTTCGAGAAACTTAGAAGAGAAAGAGTGGTTGTCCAACGAACTCTCGCATTTGGAAGAACATATTTTGGTTCGCTTTTATGGTAAACGGAAAAATGGGTAGTCCACGAAAGCGCGCTCGAATGACTTGTTGGTAATTGGGACGGCATGTGACACAAAACGGCAAGCTATATAAATTAGTGTTGTGAGTTTTCTCCGAAGAGAAGTTTTTGTTGCAGCAGTAATTAAAATCGTTAACTTAGTGCTGCATCGTATTGAAAGTGTAGGGGATTATTATAACGATATTGCACGTCAATTAGCAATCAAATTAAAGCGGCATGAAAATGCCAAAGTACAGAACTGCTTCCACACGGAACTGTAGCAAAACGAAACTTGCAAAACGGAAACTGCGGCAACACTAAATTACAACAGTACGAAATTTCAACAACACGGAAGCGCTATGACAAGGAACTGTTTGCGCTACAATCGCTCGTAAAAAACTCTAAGAAGGTCTATGATTATTCAGCGCTAACACTGCTTTCAAATTGTTGCTCGTCAAACAGACAGCGCAATGTTTATTCAGCTCCAGCAGAGATTCCTCGTTGAATGAGTGGGATTGTCTGCTTCAGACACAGGTGACTCCAATAGTGAAAAAAAGGTGTTTTCGAAGATTTCTCACTTTGTTGGAAATACCACCGTCAGCAAAATGCGCTGCATAGTTCGGAATCCACTCCAACGTATGCTACATTGCTCTTATTTAACATAAACTAGAGTGTGCTCTTATTTAATATAAACTAGAGTGCTACTGTAATCTACTTACAGAAATTCGTATTCGCATTGAGTACAGTTCTCTCTCTTATGGGACACAGCACATATGCTTCGAATGCTGTTATGGGTAACAAGTTCCGAATTACTCTGAAAGCTCAGGATACAATTGAGTCGCATTGATCTCTTTTCATAAGAAAACTGTGCTGCGGACTTCCGAGATGATTCTCCAAAGAGAAAAGCAAAAAAAGGAAATGGGCCACTGAAATGTTACACAAATGGAATAAGACTTCAAACGAAATGCACAACAATATGTTCTGTTTTGTGTGCACATTGTGGAAGACTTGAGGGAGTTTCGTAAACCACCGTAAGAAAAAATTGAAACGTTTGAGAAGGTGAGCGAAGAAGCTTTTGTTCAACGTTATCACACTTGGTTGCTCAAGCGTAGTGTACCCGATTCGGTAAAGCGGCAAATTTATGGAAGTTAGGATTCTCTTATTTCACAACACGATTTGATTTCTTCATGAAACATTTTTGCCTATGATCAATGTTGGCACGACTACAAATTTGTTTCTTTTTACTGGCGATCCTTGGAAACATACCATTACCCACCTGTTTCTGAACCCTCCAGTGAAACACCGTAGAAATTCCTATTTGGTATCAGTCGACATCTTCATTAGCAAAGATTTCATAGGTGTAGTAAATGTTAGAGAATAGAGCACAAGATAATAAACGCGATTGGTGTTTCACAGAAAATTGTGGCGAGAAATGTTTCGCAGCGAGGTTCTACTTCGTATTTGTTAAACGATATCTCTTTTTGAAAGTTTCCCTCAGATGTACTTATATGAGTGCGGTGTTCTGTCGCCTGCTATTTTTCGCCTTCGAGAGAGTGAGAATTTTATGTGGCAGCATCTGAAATGAGAAGGCGGAAACGTTAAGCCGCACCATTTCAGAAATTGGTGCCGTATCTGTTCTAGCTCAGTGGTCTATTATGTAGCTTAATATCATTGAAATTTGACATGCACTTCATGGCATTATCCGAGCAACCCCGGCTTTGGCGAAAGCCATTACCTCTCCAACTAAGTAGTTGAACTTGATCCAAAAAGTCAAAATTTATTCTTTTAAGTAGAGGAATGTATCAAATAACATCACTCGAAGTATTTTCCGTCTATCTGGATGCAATTTGGCCAACGCTCCGCCAACAACTCAATTCCGTGCACATAAAACTCATTATTTTTCGATGCAAACTAATCAGTCAATTCCCGATACAAATAATTGATGTCTTTCAACTTCTTCTTGTCCAACCATCACTCCAATGATCTCAAGAGATGAAAATTGGACGGAGACAGACCTGGCGACTACGGCGGATGACCCAAGTGCTACCAGCCCAAATCGGTCAACTTCTTCCTTGTTTTTATTTGGCAATTTGTGTCTTTGCACTGTCTTGAAGCAGAATGACTTTGAGACGGCGGTAACGTGGAATTGCTTGATTGCAACGGTCCAGTTGGTAACAATATCGCTCAGCGTTGTAGGTCTGACCGGCTTGCAGCAAGTCCCAATAAATCGACTCACTTCGTTCTCAGGATCAACATTGTTTTTTGTGCAAATCGGTTAGGTCTCGGTGTTGAGGCTCCTTTCTGACGTGGTGACAAGCACTGATTTGGACGACGATGGTTCTTGAAGATGATCCACTTTTCCTCAATGGTGACAATTCCGTTCAAAGACGAAGAGCGGCGATGACGACGAAGATGAGCTTGCGCAATTTGCTTTCTCGTGTTCTTTTCAGCTTGTGTGAGATCGTGCGAAATCTAGTTGCCCCTGCCCATTTCTTGCCTGTATCTTTCAAAATCTTCCGATCTGCTGAACATTGAATATCATCGACCAAATCACCGGTCGAAAAAGTCGATCTTCTTCAATCGCTTCAATGGTTGCTTCGCGATCAAATTCATGCGTTCTTCCGAATCTTGGTTGATCAGTTCATTATCTCCATTGCGAAATTTTGTAAACCTTCATACGTTGTAATTTCAAACACAACTTGGCGGCTTTCTGCACGATCAATGTTGTCAAATGCAGTTTGAAAATTGTGCCTCAATTGAAACTCGTAAAGCAGTAAGTTGTGAATAATTTCCTTAACGGCTCCATTGTTGGGAAAGTATGTGCAAATTATACAAAACGGTGCGCAAGAAAATTCTGCACAAAATGCGTCAAAGAAAAATCTGTTTCGTCGGCAATTTTTATTTTCTGGATCAAGTTTAAAATCCTAGTTGGTGACCTAATATCACAAAGTTCTTTGGAAGACTTTGCATTAAGCGAAATGAACCTTCGAAGCTACTGGAAAATTTAAAAAGGCTGTTTAAGTGATACCACCTACGTTCAAGAGCTGAGCTCCAAATTCGTTATTACCTTGTGAATTATCTGGGACAAAAGTTGCCAACTAACTTGCGTTGAGTTCATGATCTTTGCTTGGCTATTTAGTGGCTAAAAATGGTTTTTCTTGTAAACAATGCTGAATTTCCGACCGACCACTTCATGATTTCGTCGTTGGCCATAATTTCGACAGTGTTTGGATGTGGAGTGATGCCAGCTGGTCAAGGTAATAAATAGAGTATTGCTACGGTTATTTACACACTCTTATTTTGAGAGCGTATGTTTCTCAGCAAAATGAAAATGGGCTTTGAGACGTCGCAGTCCTATTCCCTGATAAAAAAATTTATTTTTGGGTAAAAAAAAGGAGAAAAAATAGTTCAGTATGCTAATTTCATTGCTAACCATTCATCAAAAAAACCGTGAAATCTTTTGCAGGGAGCACTAGGAATTTCACTGTTACTGGCTTTACGTTGCCTGTCGCCATGGCTTACTCTACCGCAACTGCTGTTCTGGCTCAAGTTCCTGGTATTGCAACTACCGAGGCAGGAGCTAGAGGATTTGTAGAACGCTTTGTAATGCAAACAGTAAGGGGCAACTCTCAGATTTCAAGTGTTTTCTTGCTTTATGCAATACCTTAGAAAGCGTAGAAGTGAGCTCCTATTGACTAACAGTGTTTCAGCCTCTCAATGTTGATGGGATTTTCACCCTTATGCGCAAATTGACTACAAGACACTTTTATCTTTTTTGAAATTATGAAAAAGTCTGCTTTTCAGGTCTTTGACGTTCTAGAAAGCCAGGCTCGTAGTGCACTCCTGCCTGATGCTGTCATCTCGGCCATTTTGAGTCAGCTTACTGTGACAGTCAATTACACACCGTTAGAGTGCCCGAATGTGCGTTTCGGTGACGGAGGCGCAGATCCGCGTATGTATTCAATCTCTGATTTTTGAGAGACAAGCAGAAGTGCGATAGGTATCAAAAAAGGACGGCTATCTTTCTCAATTTCTGTAATACAAAGAACTGGTGGAATATTGCTGTAAAGGGTCGTGGTATATGGGAAAACCATCATAACGCCATCAAATTCGAGCCTGTATATCAGATGCTATTTAGATGAATTTTATTGTATCTTTTTCTGAGAATGGTACAACACTCAAAGTCTCACGTAATGACCCTAAAAGCTACAAATAATGGAAGAACATCAATGCTCAAAACTTTTTCGACTTTTTCAAAGATAAGTCATTATGAGGCTGCACAGTATTTTGCAGTCAACATGAATGAAAGAGCTTGCATCATTAACGACAACACGGTGACGGCAATTTGCTCTGTAACCGCAATGAGCCTATGTACGTTGATGCCACCGATCCGAATGGTGAAAATAACGCCTGTGTCCGGCCCACCAGTGACAATTTCGGGATCTCTCTCAGTATGAACTTCATTCTTCTATTTATTCTACTTTGTCTTGTGAAAAAGGTTCTCTCCAGACCACTAACATTATCATGGCGAGTTGGTCAAGAGCAATGTGGCAAAGTGTAGCAAATCGAGCGATTCGAATGTTGGCATCGGGTCCATTCCGATCGCATTTCTTCTCGGCAGTCGCCACTGTCGGCGGAAACTGAAATTAAACTGTGATGTAATTGAAGTAACACTTTCATTTGGCTGTTATTTACTGCAGCATTATACCAGCAATAGACGCACATTTCAATCATTTGAGTGTCAGTTACTCAGAGTAATGCAATAAATTGCATTGAAATGTGCAATGTGATGAATTTTCATTTCACGCTCTCTTTCAAAAGCAGCTGGGAATTTCGCAAACGAACAATTCACATGAGGGAATCTCTCGCATCAATAAATTAGGAAAATAGTACTGTTGTTGTATCATTAGTGGCTATAAACATTTTAGTTGGGGAAGTATTGCATGGACGAAAACAATGAAAGATTGTTGTGAACAACTGGATGAAATCAGCTGCGACAGCTTTATGAAGGTTTCACTGAATAGCATAAAAAAAGATCAATCTGCAAAACTAGTGTTCATCTTTCAGATCTTGAGAACTTCGGATTTCTATTCACATACAACGACCAGATTTTACACCAGTAACAAGTATATTAAATTAGATTAAAACCTAATGACATGTACTGAAATACGCTTTGCAAGACATTTTGCTACAATTTGACATATCCTTGCCAAACAAAGCACAAACTCTTGCGCTTTTACACTATTAGTGATTCCTTAACCCGTAAGGGACCGTGTGTATCAAATATGACCCACGACTGTTTGAAAGCTTTTCTCGCTAGGTAGAAGTTTTCTCCCACACATCTGGAAATCAATCAGAAGCTCGAATATCTGCAATTTTGGCGATAAGTTTAATCGAAAAAAAGACTTATCCGTTGTTGCAGCAGAAACGAAATCATGTTTCATTCTCAGTTTGTTTCATTTGCTCCGCTGAGGCTTCTATATGGCTTTCCACTAAAGTCAGTTTAATGATAATTTGAGATAGTTTGTCTGCAGTGTTGCATTTCCCTCGGCGCTCATGTTCTCTTGGTGGTATATGGATCTATGCTTTTTTTAAATGCTTTCTATCGTGAGTCACCTTTTCAGTACGTAGAATCCCAAATGATTTTTTCCAGTGGGGATTACGGGGCCCAAGACATGGTTGGTGGAAGGGGAAAGTTTAGCGTAGAACTTTTCCGCTATCAATTCCATATCATAGCGGAAGTTTTTGTAATCGCATCTTTGTTCGTGAACGCTGACAGTGAAACACTATAATCACACAGATTCCGATGAAAATTTTCCAAGCTAGATCTTCTTTGTTCTATTTCCAACAATTTCGTCTACCTCCCTACACTAACAAAACGTCAAAATCAACGTTGCTAGCTAACAGCATCGAGTCTAATGGGGCGCACTAGAGCCTTTGAGTACTCTGTACTTTGGTGTCGACAAATCTGCGCTTCAGCAAGACTAAACTCAGGCGCATTCGGCTCTCTCAATGATTGCCTTCTGCAAAGGAGTGCTCTCAAGCTCTTGGAGCAAGGGTATTTGGCAGTCAAACTCGTCGGATCTCAAGCCAGTGGAAAATTCCTTGCAGTCCATACCAGAGAACGATTCTCGACTACTCGCCACATTAAGGTGGGCGCTCTTAAAAAGGTTTTGACACGTGCTTGGGACGGAATTAGATGGAAACGTGGTGCAAGCGTCGTTGAAAATTTTTGCAAGCGCCTCCGTAAATGTATAAATGTATATGAAAGAGGCAGATCTAAGGACTTGTTACATACTTTTTTGTTTATTGCTATGACTGTTGATCTAATAAACGTAATTATTCCTTTAATAAAAAGAATTCATTCGCTTGTGCAGCATTTTTCTTACTTTTAGATTTGAGTGATTCTTTAGCTCTGGCTCAAATTTCTATGTGCTTATAGCTATTTTTTAGCCATGCATGTGGTCTGTTATGCGCACTTATATGGTGCAATACACGCGTTTTGTGCTTGCAGTCTCGTCAGTGTAAAACGTTCCCTGTCAACTTCTCTGAGTGTAAAATGTACGTCCCCGAGGAACTGACTGAACGAAAAGGCAGCGTTCAACTGAAGAGACTGCAAGGCCGAAACACGTGAATTGCAGTGTAAAGGTTCCCATTACACACTGCATTCATGGGTCAAACATCAGTATGAGCCATATTTATTTAGTTTCAAGATTTCTGGAAAAATGACAGAAACTTTTACGCTCCCTGTACGTCACATTTGGCAGGAAACTGCGCTTTGATCAAGTGAAAAACTCTCTTAATTTAATCACAATAGAAGTGGCCTGATTTAAGAAACTGTTAAGTGATAACCATACATTGATCCACAGAAAATAAAGTTGTGAAGCAATTTTATTTACGCGACCTTTGTTAAATCAGTTCTATATAATCCCTGCATGAAATTCGCTTGACACTATTGAATTCGAAGATCAAGGAAAGTAGTGCAGCGAGGTTGTTTCTCACTCGATGACTCAATTGAGACGACAGAAAAGTGCTAAAGCGTGGAAATTTTTCAACAAGAAACTAATACAACGCGGAGCTGCCGAAGCTGCTTATTCAGCTTCAATTATCGCTGATACAAGACTCATAACAAGGCCAATGATTATACAGCGCTTGTACTGCTTTCGATTTATCACTGACGATGTAGACACGATCGAATTTCTAATATTTCAAGCCGCGCAACCGTCGCTAACGTTTTGGAAATTGATGGATCTTCTTGCTCCACACATGAACGAGAAATGCATCTTAAGTGCTTTCAGTTCATTATTGGTGCATGGGTCATTGAAGAGCTCTTAAAATCCGAACTTTAATCAATCGTATGGTGCACAAAGTTTTATGAACTGGAGAACAAGTGCTCTATTGTTTATTAGGAAAATGTCAGAATCGCATTGAACGCAGTTCTCGTTCATGTAAAGCACAAAGATATCTACCCTGTAAACGCTTTTCAGATAAAGACTGTCGAATTACTTCACGAACTTAGAGTAGTGAGTTTAGCAAATTGATCGCTTATCATAAAATAACTTCGTTCCGCACTCTTCAAAAAATCCTTTCAAAATCATCATTGAAAGTGAGAAAAGCAATTAGTCCGTTACACAGTTGTGAGACTTCGATATACGAAATGTGCGCCAACAAACTCTGCTTTCTCTGCATATTGGCGAGAGACTGAGGGCGTTCCTAAACATACATCTCGTAAAAAATTTCAAACGTGTAAAAAAGCAACGATTCCTCCTCTCCGTGGTTTTTACAAGCTCCATTGAAGTTCCCCACTTCGATAGATCGTCAGGTCAGTTGAAGTGTAAAATTTTTTGTCTTACTGAGATCTGGTGCTTTCATGCAATCATTTGCTCCTCGACTAGTTCTGACACGGTTTTCCTTATGCTTTCTCATACTTGTGGATCTTAGCAGTTCCATTACATACTCGTTTTTGAATCTTTTAGAAATACTTCTAGAAGTTCCTGTTTGGATATCTAAGCATTTACGATACTGAACAAGTTTAATTGACCGCTTATTAATAACATTTCAGACCTCACAAAAAATTTAGCCGAAACAGTAGCAAAAGTACATGAGCCGGTAAACTGCTATCAAATAAAATGAATAAAAAAGTGAGACTTCGCCACACAAAATGTTGACCCCTCCCTCAATAAGGAAGATCTCATAAGCATACTGAATTTGAGAAGCCAATGCGAACATCAAATCCTAACAAATGTGATTCTATTTTATAAAATTTGCTACCAGAAACGTGTCTCAGGAAGAAGTTTTACTCTTTTTTTGTCTTTCTATACATGTATCCACGGATTTCCTCTCACAAGTGCACTTGTTATTCTGGCGCTTTGCCGATTTTGAACTGTTTGCTTTTTAGAAAATCGCAATTTCATATCGCAACATCGGTAATCAGGAAATAGGAATCGATCAGGCCATTTGAGTTTGAACTGCTGCATTTACTGATATTTATGTTTAATTGGTATCTTCCACGCAACTTATTGTCATCCAACTTCATGCATTTCACTTCATTAACCGATTTTCCCTGTGCTCCGGCAGAATCAGTTACGAAACGTGCTACAAAAGATCCTTGGTTCTTTCTGATTAGGAGGGAACAAATGAAAAACCGATCTCCTTTGCTGGAGAGGAAATTTTTATAGGAGTAATAATAACCATTCGAAAGTTGAGACATCAGGCTACAGCCCTATTTGCTGGTATCCGAAAACAACACTTTGTAACGTTGTAGTATTCCGATCAAAAAATGTTTTTTACTCTCCTCCTAACTATATTTTTATCACTCCTATAATTCGCTGGAAACCAAAAAAGCATATCGATGTGTAGAGAAATTTTCGTAATGATTTTAATCGATCATTCTATCTAGAGTTACTTTCAAAGCCGAGGAAAAATTCTCAATTGAACAGCAAATATCAATCGTCCTGCCTAGCTCCTCCTCTGCCACGGTCGCCGCCTTGTCAGATAGCTTGTAAACAATGCTACCAAAAATGTAAAACTCGATCTTATTCAATTCAAAATCAAAAAAAAGAAATTCAAAATCAATTCAAAAGAACTGATTTTTCTAGTGATCAAACGAATTGCATTTGAAACTCTTGAAAAATTTAGAGAGCTCTAAGACGACTTCACCCCCGTAAAAATGCTGAGTGCAAATTAGTTGTTACCCTGTGAATGACTTGTTGCGAAAAGTGGTAAATCTGTTCACTGTTGCGTCCACACTATTTTCAGCTTTAAGGAGCTAACAACGAATATTTTTTACATATTGCGAGAAGAGTGAACTATTCTATGATTTCATTGCTGGTCACAATCTCGACAATATTTGGATGTGGAGTGTTGCTTCCAGGGCAAGGTAATGAGTAGAAGATTGCAATGGTATTACAGGTAGACCTATTCTTGAACAGAAGATTATGATTTTCAGTCAGAATTAATTTATACAACAATTCTTCGGTGCTCCAGAGGTGTCTCAATCCGAGCTTTTTGATGAAAGAGTTCCAAGTTTGATAAAAAAGAAAGTGAAAGTTCATAAAACCCAGTAATTCACTTTTCTTCATCACCATAAAAATGACGAAATCCCATTGCAGGAAGCACTAGAAATTTCAACGTCACTGGCTTTACTTTGCCTGTTGCCATGGCTTACTCTACCGCATCTGATATACTTGCCCAGGTCCCTGGTATCAGAACTAGCGAGGCAGGAGCTACTGGCGTTGTACAACGTTTTGTAATGCAAACAGTGAGCTGTACTACTCAGATTTCATGTGTTCCTTACTTCTTGCAATTTTGCGATATGTGAAAAGAAGTAGGAAATGAGCTTCAGCGTCTTGACAATATGTCGATCTCTTAGTGCCAATATGACTTGTATCGCTTCACATAATGATAGAAAACACTTCCGAGCAAACTTTCCAAATGGTGAAGAAATTTGCACTCCAGTTCTTTGACGTTCCTGAAAGTCAAGCTCATTGTGCTCTTCTACCTAATGCTTTAATCTCGGCCATTTTGAATCAACTGACTGTATCAGTCACTTACGCCCCATTGATGTGCTCGAAAGTCCGCCTCGGTTCAATGAGCCCATATACGCGTGTGTATTCAATATTGTATCATTTGAAGGACTCCAAGCAAGTATACAACAGTATTTGAAAAGGAGCAGTTTTACTCATAACTTTCCAAAAAAAAAATTAAAGAAAGGTAAAGAAAATTAGGAGCAAAGGGTTGAGAATATGGGGAGAACTAGAATAATAGCAAGAATTGAAAGTTTTGAAACCAGCTCCACTTCCAACATTTTTTTCTCATCCCTTTTTTGAGAATGGTCAAGTATTCAGTCTTCATGCGTGATGGCTTAAAAGTCCCAAAAATCAATGAAAATCAATGCTTGTAACTGTTTCTTGCAAAATTCTTTTCAGTTTTCTACTTTGTTAGAACAACATGTATTCATAAAGCTCATAACATCTTGCAGTCGATAAGGTGGAAAGTGCTTACATCATCATAGACAACACGGTGACTACAATATGCACTAATATAGCTCAAGTCATGGAGTCATGTCAGCTGCCAAAGAAGCCGATGGTGCCCATAACACCTGTATCCGGCGCACCGTTGACAATTTCAGGATCTCTTTCGGTTTCAGTAACAACCTTTACTGTGCAAACTCAATTTTCTGAAGAAACAGTTTTGTTTAGACAACGAACATTATCATGGCGAACCGGTCGAGGTCGATGTGGCAAAGTTAGTGGAAAGAGCGGTTCGAATGTTGGCATCGGGGTCGTTTGGATCGCACTTCTTCTCAGCAGCTGCTACCGTCGATGGGAACTGAAATTAAGGTGTGATGTGTGTAGAGCAAACAATACCTTACAAGCGTGGCTCATTGTGGCATTGTATCTGCAATAGACTGTCAAATCGAAAGAATTTTGAATTGTTCAATTAATGCAATAAACTATATTGAGTATTATATATATATATATATATATATACATATTATAATGTAAAGTATATTGAATGTACAATGTGATGAATGTGGATTAAGCGCCTTTTTAGAATGCAGCTAAGAAATTTGCAAATAAAGGAAATCACACGTAAGACTTCTCTCCCCCTATTCATTTCCTTTGTGGAACGGTTGTTCATCAGTTTTCGCAAGCGCAACACGATTCACGTTCCTTAGTGGGGTTTTTTTTTCTTTCGAGAAGACAGCTTTAGGTCTCCTCCATCGTAATACTTTATGAATTTTTCTAAGCCGCATATTTTTTGTGCATGCATATGATTAGGTCGATACATAAGTTTTAACACTAGGGCAATAAACACCAAATTTATAAGCGAGAATAACTGAAATTGCACGATTTTGATATCGTTCAATGTGCATTTTCTTGCCAGCATTTTGGTATAGAATTTGCCTACACTTGCTTTAGAATGGAGCTGCCGTTGGAACGATTTCGCTTGCTACGCTTGGCTTGTACGTAAGTCGACGTTATATGCATAAACAAATAATTGAATATCAAATTGTTGAACTTGGAAAAAGGCAAAGTGAAAGTCAAAGAGAGACCATAAGATAAGAAGGTTTCTATAAAGAAAATGCTTTTCCTTCAACTATGATATTGCTTCATTCTATCATTACATAGTAATCTACTTCACGTGATCCATAACATCGATGATAAGTACCTGGAATGAAACTGCATACGAGGTTTCAGACTTCATATTGTTGGTCTCTATTAAACTGGTTACTGTGAGTCTCTCACTTTCATTGTTGCAAATATTGTACTGAATCATGAAGATTTACGTTTTCAACTGCCTGTAAATAGTAGATATAAAACGCGGAGATTGAGATCATCGAACAATTCTGCAAGTGTTAATGCAAGAATCTTCCGTGTTCTTCCTCCTCCTTTTTGCTCCACTTTTTCGTGGCCTATTTTACTGTCTCATAAGATAGATTTCAACTGTTAGGTTATACACTCATACAAGCTCTATTTACGATTTTTTAACACTTATCACTATATGCGATTCACATCAATTTATTCTCTACTGTTCCGGTCTTAGTACATCTTGTGTTCCATCCGTGTCCTCTCTCTTCGCGAACGCCCTAGAATATTGGCTAAGCACGTCTCCTTGCAATCTCAAAGATGACCAAGTCAGCCGATTCAATAGGGCGTTTGCTATTGATTGCTGGAGAATGCTATGGAGGTGGGTGATCAACACCGCGTTTAGCTGTGCTGAACGTCAGTAATCACTCAGCCACCGAGCTCTTTTCTTCAAACTCTATGAATCTGTGCACAACCGTCATGTTGTTCGTGTCAAAAGAGCGTCTCCTTACTCTGTTCTCACAGATTTCAGCTTTTGGATACTCATTCTCATGAGTGGACATTATTTATTGGTACTTGTTCATTTGAGCGCTGCTTAGTCTTCCGCATCCTTTACGGGCCGCACTAAAGAGGAAAGGGAAATTTGTCGGGAAGGTGTTATCACTCAGCAAATCAATCAAACCGTGCAGAACTGCTTATTCATCCACATTCACACCACACCTATCACATTTTTATCGTAAAGGTGTCGATAATGTGACGATGGTTCCGATTTACATTCGTAGGCAGAAAAATACATAATTCGCAACAAGACCCAAAAGTTTTACAGAAAAAATTCAAATTGTTCACCTGTGTAGCCCTAAGTATTTGTCTTTGAATAGAATCCTAGAGCCGTCGTTCTGTGGATCTGGCGGAGAAGATCTAATGGCTAATCGTAGAAATGCTTAATTTCCAGTGAAAGGTAATCGTTGAATTTGAAGACGAAACTGACCTATCACTTGAAGCTACGATATGAGTTGTCTTACGCTTTACTGTTTTTGAATAACAAATGACGTTCAATCACCACTTTTGCTGAACCTCGGTACACATGATCAATGTTTTGCTATATTGTGTGATTAACACGATATGTTAGTCTTTACTATGGCTAACATTTGGTCGCTTTCGCCTTCATCACAGCTGCGTTAGTAAAAAGTCTACAGTAGATGTCCTTGTTGTATCGAGCATGGACATTGTGCATGTTACGTTAAGCAAAAAGTTTCAAGAAATTCCTGAAAGTTGCATTTTTTGAAATGTTCGTGACGTTTTCTACTGATAGTTTTGCATGTATTTATCTAGTTTATTATCTTCAGCTCCGAAATGCCTACTGAGCTGTATAGTTTGCTGTGTTGATCCGCCATTATTGAAGATGAGGTTTGATGATTCTCTAAGTATAACCTAATTTTATACTTTGAGTCAAGCATGAGGTGTTACAAAATGGGCAGGGTGCATTATAAGCCTATGAGATCTCTTTCCGGTTTTCTGCACTTGAATCATTCAGTGGAACACATATAAAAAGCAGTGAGTATGTTGAGAGATGATTTTGTACTTGATGCGATTAAAATCTAGGTCTGGTGATTTTTTTTATAATACCTCGTGTTTGGCTTAAAGACGAATAATAGGATATGTTGAAGCAGGCCGAGGTGAATAGACAGTCGGTCTTGGGTTCTCTAAGTCTTCGATGATATTAATAAGTGAATGTACTGATACGGCTACGATATCGACTGTGGGCAGATAGTTTGAGAGAATCAAAGAAGGCAATCTTAATTTCAAAGACATGCTTCGTTCTGGCACGCCATCTGTTTTGGATGAAAGTGACCTGCAAGCCGCCTTGGATACAGAACCTTCATCGAGCACTTGTGATTTGGCTAAAGAGCTTGGTGTTTCGCAACACACCGCTGTCAACAAGTTACACTAATTTTACAATGTCCAAAAGTAGCCTCGCCAGAATTCCCATGAGCGTTATTCAACTACGGCCTCTTTCGATCAATTTAACACTTTTTATAGCCGTCGATTTGAGCCAATTGGTGAAGATGAAGCTTGTCAAAAGTTTTTCAATTCAGTGGAGCCGGAATGAGACGTCAAGCAGATTTGAAACCTTGCAGAACGATGAGCTCATGAGCAATGGTAATCTATAATTTGAAAAATATACCCAATGTGATGTGCAAAACCCTATTTTAGAATCACTCTTTCTATGGTACAAAGCATTTATCTGCCAGCGACCAACGGTCAGCGGTTTGGAACAGGTGGTATCCACATTGTACACAGTAACGCTCACAGATCAAGCAGGCGTCAATAGTGCAACGAGTCGAGCACGCGCCCCCGGACAGGGTGAAATGTGGGTTTGTGTCCTAGCTGAAGCAAAAAGTTTGCACATAGCTCTACACCATTGGATATATTATTACATTGTATTCCTGCTAAAGCGGTTGAATAAAAAGGAATATCATTTGAAAATAGTTATTGTTGTTTTTGTTGTTAATCTGCGTATAAAAACGAAACTTCAAAAAAATTCTCAGAACTTATTCCTCAAACATAAGTATGATGTAACGCCCTCAGCATTACCTTTTCATAAATTACGACAACCAAGTTGAAGTGATCCGACGTCGCAAATGATGCTGGATGGTCCTTAGGACGATTAGCAGCCGATAACACTCGCCACTCGTGTGAAAATCCATTTTGTAGTAGTCGGATTAACATTAGGAGATCAACAGATGAAGAATGGTGTTGGTCTTTTTTGCTTCAGAAAATTTTTCAATGAATCTAGCAAAGATAGATTTTTGGCATAACGTCCCTAAATTGGTTTTTCGTTATGCAAGCAGGTAAACAACCTTGGATTGTACGATTGCACTCAGGCGCCTCTGTAATCGGAGAGGCATTTGAACTTGGCGAATATAGACACGTGAATTTCCACCATTCAAGTTCGTTCATCTTTTAAGCTTCGTAGATAAGGAGATGTATTCTTGTCTTGTCTGATAGTTTCACTTGTAATTGATGTTTACATTTGACATATAACTGAGCTCCTACCATGTGAACTTTTCAGATTAAGCTGCAACAAAACTAATGTGATTTCAAAGACTATTGATTGAGTACCACACAACAATCAACAGAAAATAGCATTATGAAACAATCTATTGACGTGATCTTCAATAAAACAATTTCATAACAGTATTGACTTATTTCGCTTGGTCTAGTATCGTAATTAAGTACAAGTAGCCGTAGTAAAGATGTTCGTCTTTCAGTGATTCAACTAAGGCGACACGGCAGTTACAGCACGGAAGTGCTCGTTCAGTTTCGCTCTCGCGCTCATCAAAAAGAAAACTCGTAACAAGGCATTGAATCCACAGCGCTTACTGCTTCGATTTCTCATTCGCGGAACAGAAAAGAGAAAGGAGATTTTCTTACCTTTCAAGTCAGGACAATTTCGCTTTGACAATTGAAAATTAGTGAGTAATCTTCAACTCAAGCCTATACGTGATCACTGCTACGTGGCAAGGCGCGTAAGACAAGATGCTTTTCCGGAACGACTTTACTGACGCTCCAGGTAAGTCTGGTAAAAAGAGCTTATCAGACCAAATATTTAAGCTATCACGTGCTGCAGATTAAGAACAATTCCATAAATTGAAGAACGAATTCCATTTGAGATACTGTCGTAGCCGTATTGATTGCACTTCTGTGTAGTTCATTTCTTTAGAGATCCACCGATGTTGTCTAGAAGTGTTATTTTGAGCAAGAACAATTTTCATGATTGAAAAACCTGAGATACTGATTGAGTCAAATAGACTATTTATTATAGCAACGACGACATAACGGATTTTTGAAGCAGTTGCAGAAATAAGTGAAATCTTTTAGAGTAGCCAATCCTCTCGGGGGCCCCTGCCATCTCCCTATACTGAGGTAGGAACGACGAACGATTTACACAATCGCCGTCATGTGAAAAATCACAAGATCGGCAAATTTTCGACGCTCGATTGCTCATAGCTGTATTTGTTGTAATATTATACCTTTTATTTCACGTATTTTCATCAAGAGCACTCTGATATTTCAATATATTTCATAATTAATATTTGAGAATTTATTTTGTTTGCACATCGTCGAGAAATTCCAAAAAATCGACAGTGCTTTAATGAAAATCGATCTAATGACGAACTTCGAACAATCCATTAAGCTGACTAAGATAGCAATCACTGTCACCTCAGTTGTGGTCTTAACATCGTCCACTGCACTTTCCCATATCGACGCTGCCAATCCCATAAACTCTGTCACTTTCGGGTCTCATGATAAGACCTAAGGCCTTATACAGTGGTTTCTGTCGACAGTTCTCAAACGGTTTCCCATTTTCTTTTCATACTGGTGAATCTTTCAAAGCTTTCCATTCCCTGTATCGTTATTCCTTCAGTGTGAACCCTTCTGTACAAGTTCTTGTTTCGGCTATCCTTAACGTTCTCGTCAACGTAAGAGATTTTATGAATAAGAGAAGCAAATAAGAACATCAAAGCCTAGCAAACGTGGTTTCCTGCTTGTCTCAGATTTGTTGCTAAAATCGCCTCACAGCAAAAGTTGTGTCTAACTCAAAATTCCATAGACCAAAGCGCTTGGATTATTGAAGAAAAGGACGGACAAACACGCGCTTCTTCTCGTTTGAACAACAAGCAACAATAAAAGCAGTAATAAATTAGCAGCGCTTTTCGGCTTCTATTCCATCATTATTGGTTATATATTCATACCGGCAAAATCGCTTTCAATGGGATTTCCAACATCACACAGTGCTCTTTCGAAGCGATGCAAGATGCAGAAGAGACGGAACAAGATCCACTAAGATTTGAATCAAGAAGAAGATGTCTTGAGAATAAGAATCAATAAAAGTTGAATGAAAATTACTAAATTAACTTAATTACTGAAATGACCATATTACCATTAAGTACTAAGTTTCCACTGCCGAGCGCTCTTATCTTCGGAATTTTAGGGCACTTTTATCAATCGATATTTGAATTTACAGATGTTATTCTAGAAAATTACCTGCAATTTCGGCGTTTTGTCGATAGCGAGTAGCCTTATTTGAGAAAGCCGATATTTTATGTTGCACCACTAGAGATCACAAGGCGGGAACTTACTAGAAGCCATGCCACTTGAGGAAGTGGCGACTCACTGAAAATTTTGTTTAATTGCTTTTCTACACTTCCATTATCATTCAACATTTGACATGCATTCTGATTCATCAGTCGAATTTCTCGCACCTCGGGAGTAACTGTCAAAAAGCATGCTTTGTAAGATGTTGGTTCACGACATGAGAGTGGGAACCCCTGATGTCAATGTTCAACTACGATCTTATTATTCCTGATTTTCTTCTTTGAGCAAAACACGAGGTGTTACATCAAACTTTATTTCACAGCTGACGTTTCGGCAGTTCGCCTTCTTCAGAGCCTGGAAAGGTCAAATTGTTTGCAATCCAAACACTCAAACACCTCCATTGCTTCTTTAGATAAATACGATCCTATTTCAATCTTGGAATAAGGCGATGGGAGATCAAAACTGGTTCTATTGCCAAGCTTTCACGAGATTGCCGTGAATTTTCATTAAGCAAATTTGTTGCTATCGCATTCGCGTCATCACAATGTGGGTCAAACGTCCACAGCAGCTTTCTGTCTTGCAATATTGGGCTTCATGGATGTTTCATTAAGATTAGCGAGTAGGGTGGATCAAAGCACAAATGAAGTAGCTTCCTTAGGAACTAGCCTCTCCGTATGTTACTCCAGCCACGTTGAGGTGAGCGGACTTACACGCGAAGCTGGACGATCCTTTGGGATCGCACGGCCACATTACTTGCCCTTTAAATGATAATCGATCTTATAGCCGTCGGATTTTCATATGATATTCAGTAAGTAAGAAGCGAGGTTCGCCATGATATATCGTGATAAGAAAAATTAGACAAGAAAAAATATGATTAACACTAACATCTCTAAACTAACCTTTCCTCCTGACAACAAATCGAATCAAATCTTATCACAGTACCTATCCACCTCCTATTCTGTGAAATCTGATTTGATTTAACTACGTGGCAAATAGGGAAATCGTAATGCCCACCACTTGATCATCATTCTCCTCGAGTGTTTGCATACATGGAGTGGTCAATTTTTCTAAACTGATAGTTTCACTTGTAAGACAGAAATCACAGGTCTTATTAAGACGAGAACTCTAAAAATAGATCGTAACGAAATGGTGTGACTCCAGAAACTATTAGCTGGATTTCATACAGCGATTCTCACAAAAAGCAACGTGGTGATACCAATCTGTTGACAAGATTTTCGTCAAATTAGTTCTATAAAAGCACTTATTGGAATTTGCTTGATGCATGATTGTATACAGATGCAAGCAGAATAGTGAAACGAAGCTAATCATCGTTCGCTGATTCAACTAAAACGACACGAAACTGTTACAAAACGGCACTGCCTGCTCGGCTTCATTATTCGTATACTATAAGACTTATAACAGGGCGATGATTCTACAGCGCTGACGGTGCTCGCTGTTTCTCATTAGCAGAACAGACAAAAGAAAATTTACTAAGCCTTGAGTCAGAGTAATTTCGCTTATTTGAACTGTATCAAATTCAACTTTGCCCCATACATAATTCACCACAAGGTGAGAACGCGCAGGTGGAATAAAGTTCTCCAGAACATTTTCATCAACGCTTGAAGTATTTCTATCTGCAAAGAGTTTATAAAAATCCGATCCCCAAGCTAGTCTATGCTGCAGAGTAATCAAATGAACTTGGTAATGAACTGTACTCCATTAGCGAAACTGTCGGAATAGCATCAAATGCAGTTTTGCGCAGTTCTCTTCCTTGCTATGTCCACGGAAGTTTCTAACAGAAGCATTGTTTCTGGTAGATAACTTCTCATAACTTCAGAGGCTTGAGATACTATTGAAATCATCGCTTGGTATGATAGAAAAAATCTTCCAATTTTTCAGATGAACCTTTCAAAGCATGCACGGAAATGAAATAAATGACTAAGGAGTTCATAACCGTTACTTAAATAAAATGAGGCTTTGTTATTCGAATTGTGCGTTAACAAATTTTATTTTTGCTTGCATATCGTGAAGAAATTGTGGGAAATTAACTGCATCTCCATAACACCCACTTTACGAGAGTTGGAACGTTTCGAAAGGAAATTAGGTAGGCCTCAGTTTACTGTCACTTCACTCGCATTGTCAACAAAGTGTAGTGTATTTTCCTCTTAATGCATTCACGATCCTATATTGTGTAGGGATCTTGTGCCTCACGACTAAGATCTGAGACTTAATGCAGGTACTTCTACAGCCAGTACTTAGAGGTTTCTCTTTTTCTTTCTTTTCCTAATGGACGATTCTCCAAAGCGTTCTCATTCGCCGCTCGTCTCGTGATTTCTTCGGTGAATTTTTGTAGTAGCACTTGTTGTTTTAGCTGATATTCGGTCTCCTCGTTAAAAAGAGGATTTCATGACCGTAATAAATGTAAGGGGCTAATAAAACCATCACAGTGCAAAAGAGTTTTCTGCTTCTTAAAACTTTGTTGCAGAAAACCTTTTGCAGTGGAAGCTGAGCTTACTCTTTTGTCAATCTATATCTGCTTTTACAAACTTTTTATCCAAAGTACACTTGTGAATTCGGAGTTTTGTCGTTTGCCAATATATTTCTTTGCGATTGAAAATGATAAGGCGAGAACCAAATAGCCACGCCACTGGGGATTGGAGTATTCACTGAAAATTCGATTCAAGTGACTTCTTCAAAAAGCCCACCATCATAAAATTTGATGCATTTGATAACAAACCGATTCCTCTGTGATTCACATTAGCAGTCTCTGTCACAAAACGTGCATCGGATGATTAAGGGTTTGATTGAGTTGAGAACCCGTGAAGCTTCTGTGATATTCAAAGAGGTCAAAACAATGTCATCCACGTATAAGTGCTCAGTGCCACATTCGCTGTGTCTTGTGAATGAACTAGTGCAAAAAATGTGCAGTTCGCTTTCGATTCAATCTACAATATTTTCTTTGATTTGAGGAGACAATGATGACCATTCTAACAAAAAGGGACATCTGACCGGTTCGTTCATGATATCGCTACTTCTACAATCTCGACACTGTTGGGATGTGGAGTGATGTCTGCTGGTCAAAGTAATGATTAGATTGCTATAGTACTAAAGATAATGCCAGCCTCAAAGAGAAATTTATAAACGCTAATAAAAAAGAACAGTTACACAGTAATTCTTTAGCACTCTAGGGCTGTCGCAGTCAGAGTTTTTTAATGAAAGGATTTCGGAAAATAAAATGAAATAAGGACTTGAAAATCATTTAACGTAGCAATTTGATTTTCGACTATTCACTCAAATAAGTACAAAAATTCACAGCAGTAAGCACTAGGCCCTTCACTGTCACCGGTTTCACCACTTTACTTGTGGCTATGGTATATACTGATACGACTGCGGTTTCTGCTCAGACTCCTGGCATTGCAAGTGACAAAGGAGGAGCTGAAGCATTTGTTACACGAGTTGTAATGCAAACAATGTTTTTTTTTTTGCAAATTCTGAAAAGACGTAAGGGACAGGCCTCTACTCTTCAATAATTCGTTCACCTCGCAGTGATAACATAGTTCGAATAACCACACAGAAATTGGTGAAAATATTCCTAAGTAAACTAGTGATACACTATGTTTTTCAGGTTTTTGATATTCTCGAAGTCCAAGCTCGTAGCGCACTCCTACCTGATGCTGTAATCTCGACAACATTGCGTCAACTTAATGTCGCTTTCACAACGATACCAGCCAAGAGCAATCGAGTGTACAGCACTGTGTGTTCGGTGATATTCACCGCACATAAAGTGTAAAATATTTGTCGCCGCCTAATCTTGGTATAGGGAATTGAGCGTTCCCAGAGGATTGGCTAAAGACGAAGGGCAACTGCCCGACTGAAGAGACCGTCAAGGTCGAAGGTCGAAACACGTGTATGGGGCTCTTTAAGTCAACCCATTCAAGGAACTACATTACATGGTGACTGAAAAGTGATTATCTGGTTTATTTG
This sequence comes from Parelaphostrongylus tenuis, assembly GCA_019055375.1. NCBI lineage: Eukaryota > Metazoa > Nematoda > Chromadorea > Rhabditida > Metastrongylidae > Parelaphostrongylus > Parelaphostrongylus tenuis. The sequence continues at coordinate 87,683 of JAHQIW010001903.1, forward strand.
AAACTATCAGAGTCAAGCACATTTTAACGAATTTTTCACAACATTTCCTGTCGTAACCTTTTACAGTTCTCTATCCTTATGGAAGGGAATGTCTTTCTGAGTCTTATACTACTTTCTTACAGCCGACGTAACGAAGGCACAGAACTGCATCGTCTTGGGAAACACAGTGACGGGAATCTGCACTGTTAACATGAATCAAGGCATGAAACCGTGTATACACGCCCAAACAAAAATCGGTCCTATTCCCGCCAATCACACGTCGATTTCCGGAACTCTCATGGTCTGAATGGCTTTCTTTGTGTAACTTTGTCTTGTATGAAAAAAGTCTACGTAGACCACAAACATCATCATGGCGACTTGGTCGAAAATGATGTGGCAAAATGTATTGAATAGAGCGATCAGAATGGTGGCATCAGGTCCCTTTGGATCGAACTTCTTCTCAGAGATGGTCAACGTAGGTGGAAACTGTAAATGAATTACGATGTTTGTGGCAAAGATTTCTTCTATTCAGTGATTATTAATATACATTTAGCGTTTCAGCAACAAGAAATTGGAAAATCATAGGGTGTTGAGTAGTCAGAGCAACACGCACATCACATTTTGAAAAATCACATTTGAGCCTAAGTTGTGATGATTTCGGATTTGACTTCTTCAAAAATTAACTTATAATTCGCAGTTAACACAACACTGAAAGGATTTATCTTCATTTAGAACTCAAAAATATGTCACCTCACTACTGTAGTGAAATAAGCTATAATATCAAGTCATTCCATAAGTTTTTTATACAAGAGCAGTAAACACGAAATTTATCAGCCAGAAGCAATTAATTGTATGACTTTGGTATATATCAATTGCGCATTTTCTTGTTAACATTTTGGCATACTTGGAGCTGTCGTGGGAATAAATCCGATTAGTATTTAAGCACGAATGGCGAGTAGGGAAGATAATAGTGAAGCGGAGCGCATGATTAATGGAGCTTCCTGCGTAAGGCCCGGGCTTGACTGATCCTCCAAACTTCTCTCCAGTTTTGAAATTAACGAACCATTTCCTAGTCGTCTTCTCTGCAAGCGCATTATCGCCCCAAAACTCCATTAATCTAGCGCCGCTACCTGGCATTTTTCCTTATACTCGCCATTCGTGCATAACAACTGGGGAATTTGTTTAACGATAGATCCATCTCAAAGCATAGGCAAGTTAATACCGAAATATTCGCAAGAAAATACGCAGTTAAATGATACAAGAGTCAAGCAATCTCAATTACTTTTAGTTAATAAATCTGCAAGGTTCCCGCAAATACCGTTTTTTCGGGTACAAAAGTGTTTATTAGAGTCTAATAAAAGTCATTATAGAAATACTTTGTATGTAAAAACACATAAATAATGGGGTTTTAACGCACTTTCAAACGAAAAAGAATTCATGTATCTTTATTTTTACTATTGATAGAGCAAAAAAAAGAAAACGGCGGAGTCATATTTGTTCACCTAATAGCTATTCACGCCACATGAAATTCCTAACCATGAGATCTGAGTGTTCAATTCGCATAACGAAAGCTGCTGTACACGAAAAAATAGGGCCTATGTCAATAAGGACGTGTAGAGAAATGAGGTGTGCTTGAAGCAATAGCGATGATGCCCATTGACGATGACGATGACACAGAGGCGCGCTAGTTATCGTGGAGTGCATTCTTAGCATGAGCTTCTCCCCTAAGGAATTACAAAGGCATAATCACGAGATCGGAAACAGATCAAGTGAAAATGCAGTACGATTAAAGGAGTATAAAAGATCATTTTTTTAGTAACACACAACGAAAACACGATTGGGTTCTCTCATGCAACAATTGCACTTGACAATGAGCAGCTAAAAAAACGACGCTGAATTCTTCGCACTTGTGTCCATGGACGTACAAGACATTAGGTCACTATGTGGAGGAGGGTATAGTAGCGAAATTATAGGAAGAAAAGTTTTGTAAGGACTACTCCAAAAAAGGTGATTGAGTTCCTCATCAAAATGTTCGGTAGCCCGACACCACATTGTTGTCCGCTTCTTCATCTCTTTCTTCATCATTATGAATTGCCACTTAACCGTATGCCATTTCTAGTGCTACTAACTTCCTTGCTACTTATTTTTATACCTAATACGAAGCACTCATGATACAGTCTATTCCGGTAGATGATGTATCGACAGTTTTACCTTCTTTAGAGACTAGAAGGATCAGATTGCCTTAACTATCAACCATCATTGCTGGACAGAAAGACTATGACGAAGGTGACACAAATTATATGCTGCAGGCAGCGTAAACAGTTCCTGTCTCATCATACTAAGCTTTTTGACCTAAACATGCATCTCTATGAAACTCAATGGTTAACCAACTCATTATGAGATGCCAGGATTCTAGGGTTTTAAAAACATGAAGCCCACATTATCAAAGCACGGAACTGATAGACAATATGGCCGGGTGCGCATACAGTGAAAATGTAAACATCTTATAGAAGAATTCCAGAGATGAATGTTACTTACTAGTTGCTGCTGTCCATGAGTTTACACGAAGTTCATATTCGTTGTGACTGATGTTTCGGCGCCTTCGCCTCTTCAGAGCCGCAAATCACTTGGGGCGAGTGTCCACTTTTTTCATGAGTTAAACACCCTATTTCACTAATCATTTTTATTGAATCGCATCACAGTTTAGTTTCCACTGCGTAGGTCCCAGTATTTCTAGCATTCGACTCGTTCGCTTTCTTGAGAATTTCCCCTTCTTTCACAAACATCGTAGAATACTAATCGAGCACATCTTGCAAATCCGAGGATAGCGAGGCCACTGTATTCCTTGCGGCGTTAGTTACTGATTGCCGGAGAGTGTTGGGATGCTGCAGGTTCAATTCCTTGTTGAGTTGCACTATGCATCGTCACAGCCACTCGGCCACAGTCTCTATAACATTATTACAAAGAAAAAACGACGTTTTAAAGAACATGAATAGTAATAGCACAGCAGAAACTGCTACTATAGTCGACTAAGCTACCAAGTCACTGCTTTCATTCAGCTTTCGCCAGTAACAGAAGCACCAGACCCACTTTCTATCATTGCAACGTTCAAATTGAGATGCAATCGTTAGTACAAATGAATGAAAGGTCTGCAATGTCTTTGAGATCAAGACGGTTAGTAGACGAATGGCTTGAGAAATAAATGCGCTTAGTAGCCCATAGATGATAAGACTTCCAATTGACTGTTTTTTGAACCTCGCTATAAATATTGGATTTAGTCTGTGAGAAAGTTTAAGCATTTTCGAGGTTGCTACGTCAGTGGCTTACTACGCTTCAGCGGTGTCAACCGCTTCGTTAGAGCGGCACGCTCCACACCGAACCGTACTTTGTAGCAGAAATGGAGAGACGTGTCATGCTGATAGCACATGATTGTGGTTTTTTATCAGTGAATGGATTGGGGCTGGTGTGAATTGTAGACGTCCATCGAATCAACAGTTTTGAGTGGGGCATGTGGCTCTCATGAGACGGTCGATACCGAGGGAACGTACGTAAGACGATGACTGGTAAACCCCGGAAAGGCTTTACACATTCTCATAGTGCGGTTATGCGGAAGATGTAAACCAGAAAATTCAGGCAAGGTAGATCGGCTCGGATCTTAAAAGTACCTCAAACTTGGGCAACTAAATCGGGTTGCGCAAGCCCGAAACACGAGTATTGCATTGTATAAGTGCCCATAACAGACCACATGCATGGCACATAGGTAACTATTCGACATGATAATTGAAATTTATTGGATCAACAGTCAACAAATAAAGACAGAAAGCCTCCTGAATTCTGAAAATTACTGATAACGACGATGTTCAACGAATAAAACGTTAACAAAGTGAACAATTTCGCGAAGAGCCATCTTTCCGTCATCCTAGGCATAAAGGAATAGAGCTTAGGCACAGACACAGTCAAGTGTCCACAGCAGCTCTCTGTCCTGCATTTTGGTCTTCATGGATGTCACATTAAGATTAGCGAGTGGGATGGAGCAAAGCACAAATGAAATAGCTTTCCATAGATTACTCCAGCCATATCAAGGTGAGCGGACTTACACGTAAAGCTGGGCGATCTTTTGGGGTTGCTGGCCGAGATTACTTACCCTTAAATGATATTCGCGGTCTTATAGCAGTCGGATTTGTTTAGATGGTATTCAGCATGTGAAAAACGGTGTTCGCCATAATATATCGTTTAAAAAAGGACAACAAAAACGTATGATTAACATTGACATCCTAAACAAACTTTTCTTTCTGATAGCAAATCGACCCAGATCTTATTGCAGTAACTATCCGCCTTCTGCTGTGTGAAATCTGAAATGGATTTACTGCGTGGCGAATAGAAAGCTCGTAATGCGCACCACTTGATCATCATTCTCCTCAAGTGTTCACATACATGGAGCGGTCAATTTTTCTAAACTGATAGTTTCAGTTGTAACTGCTGTAAGATTTGACCGAAAACACAGCTCTTACTAGGGCGAAACCTCTTAAAAATAAATCACTACAAAATTGGTGTGACTCCAAAAACTATTAGAAAATTTGCTTGATGCAGGATTGTATACAAATGCAAGCGGAATAGTGAAGCGAAGCTATTCATCGTCCAGTGATTCAACTAAGACGACACGAGACTGCTACAACATGGCACTGCTTACTCGGCTTCAAACAAGTTTACTATAAGACTCAAAACAGGGGGCGATGATTCTTTAGCGCTGACGGTGTTCTCTATTTCTCATTGGCAAAACAGACACAAGAGAACTTACTACGCCTTGAGTTAGAGAAAGTTCTCTTATTTGAAATGTATCAAACCTTCAACTTCACCTAATACATAATTCACTACTAGGTGAGAAATCGCAGGTGGAATAACGTTCTCCAGAACAATTTCACTAACGCTTGAAGTATTTCTATCTGTAATGAGCCTATCATAATCCGATTTCCAAGCTATTCTGTGCTGCAGAGTAATCAAATGAACTCGATAACGAACTGCTACTCCATTAGAGAGGCTGTCAGAATAGCATCAAGTGCAGCTCTCTTCCCCGCTAGATCCACGAAATTACCTAGCAGAAGCATTGTTTTAGTTAGATGATTTCTTACAACATATAAGACCTGAGATACTGATGAATTAGTCGTTTGTTACGAGATAAAAAAAAACCTCTTATTTTCCAATGGAATCTTTCCAAGGCCTTCACAGAAATGAGATAATTGGTTGAAGAATTTATAACGTTACATAAATGGAATGAGACTTTGTTATGCGAAATGTGCGATAACGAATTTGTTTTGACCTGCATACGTGAAGAAACTGTGGGAAAATAGCTGCATTTTAGAAACATCCACATTTACGAGACTTGGAACGTTTGGAAAGATGATTAGGGAGGTTTCGGCTTACTCTCACTTCACTCGCATTCTCAAAGAAGTGTAGTGTATTTTCCATCTTAAAGGCATACCGATCCTATAATGTGTAGGGATCATGTGCCTCACGACAAGATTTGAGACTTAATACAGTTGCTTCTTATTCAGTTCTTGAAGGTTTCTCTATTCCTTTTTTTCCTAAAGGACGATTCTCCAAAGCGTTCTTATTCCTCGCTCATCTCGTGATTTCTTCGCTAACTTTTTAGTAGTACTACTTGTTTTGAGTGATAATCGGCCTCCTCGTCAACAGAAAGGGTTCCATGAGCGTAATAAATGTAAAGGGCTAATAAAAACATAAAAGATTGCCAAACGAGATTTCTGCTTCTTAAACTTCGTTGCAAAAAATCTTTCGCAGCGAAAGCTGCGCTTACTTTTTGTCAATCGATATCTGCTTTTACAAACTTTCTCTCCAAAGTACACGTATGATTTCGACGTTCTGTCGATTGCTATTATATTGTCTTTGGGAAAATTGTGATTCATGTCTTATCATTGAAAATGAGAAGGCGGGACACCAAATTTAAGCCAAGCCAACTGGGATTGGAGCATTCACTGAAAAATCTATTCAAGTCGCCTTTTCAAAAGCCCACCATCATTCAATCTAGCATTTGATAACCAACTGATTCCTCTGTGATTCGCAATAGCAGTTTCTGTCACAAAACGTGCATCGAATGATTAAGGGTTTAATTGGTTTAATTGAGAACCCGTGAAGCTTTGTGATATTCGAAGAGGTCAAGACAATGTCACCCACGTATCAGTGCTCAGTGCTACGTCTGCTGTGTTTTGTGAATGAACAATGTGAATTTGTGCAAAAAATGTGCACTACGCTTTCAATTCAACTTAGAATATTTGTTTTGATTTTAGGAGACAAAAATGACCATTCTGACAAGGAAGGCGAGACATCTGACCGGTTCACTCGTGATATCGCTACTAACTACAATCTCGACAGTGTTGGGATGTGGAGTGATGCCTGCTGGTCAAAGTAATGATTAGATTGCTATTATACTAAAGCTATTGCCAACCTCAAAAAGAAGTTTATAAACCCTAATCGAAAATAACACATATCTAGTACTTCTTTAGCACTCTAGAGCTATCGCAATCACAGTTTTTGATGAAAGGATTCCGGAAAATAAAATAGGAATAAGGATATGAAAATCAGTTGGAGTAGTAATTTGAATCTTGGTCATTCACTCAAATAAGTACAAAAATTCATTGCAGTGAGCACTAGGCCCTTCACTGTCACCGGCTTCACCACTTTACCTGTGGCTATGGTATACACTGACACGACTGCGGTCTCTGCTCAGACTCCTGGCATTGCAGGTGACAAAGGAGGAGCTCAAGCATTTGTTACACGTCTTGTAATGCAAACAGTGAGTTTGCAATTCCTGGATTTGAGGTTTTCTCCACTTTTTTTTTCGCAAATTCTAAAAAAACGTAAGGGACAGGCCTCTATCTTTTGACAATTCGTTATCCTCGCAGTGATAACATGGTTCGAATAGCTACGCAGAAATTGGTGAAAACATTCCTAAGTAAACTAGTGATATACTATGTACTTCAGGTTTTTGATGTTCTTGAAAGCCAAGGTCGTAGCGCACTCCTATCTGATGCTATAATCTCGACAATATTGGGTCAAGTTAATGTCACTATCAGTTATGAACCGATGCTATGTCAGACAGTCAGTCGTGATTTAAGAGGGATATGAGTAAGTCTTCAATATTGAATATTTATTTGGAAGATTCCAAGCAAAGATGTAGCATTTATTGAAAAGAGCACAAATGTGTTTAGCAGTTCTTAAAAAGGTGACCATTTGTGAAAAACTAGTAGAAATGATTAAGTTATGAGAAAAGCATTTTAGTGACACTATATTTGAAATCAGTCAGAATCAAGCACGTTTCAACGAGTTTTTCACAACCTTTCCTGTGAATGATTTAGTATTCAAGGTGTCGAGTGATGACTTGGATTTCTCAAATGATATAAGAGAATCAAATTATAGAACTGTTCGTAAAAGTTCTCTATCCTTCTAAAAGAAAACGTCTTTCTAAGTCTTGAACTTTCTTGAAGCCGACGAAAAAAAGGCACAGAACTGCATCGTCGTGGGAAACACAGTGACGGGAATTTGCACTGTTAATATGAATGAAAACATGAAACCGTGTATGGACCCGCAAGCAAAAATCGGTCCTATTCCCGCCAATCACACGTCAATATCCGGAACTCTCACGGTTTGAACAGCTTTTCTTTTGTTTAACTTGATTTTGCATGAAATTGTCTGCGCAGACCACAAACATCATCATGGCGAACTGGTCGAGAATGGTGTGGCAAAGTGTGTTGAACAGAGCGATCAGAATGCTGGCATTGGGTCCGTTTGGATCGAACTTCTTCGCGGCGATGGTCAACGTAGGTGGGAACTGAATATGTACTACGGCATTTGAGACGAAGATTTCTTTTCAGTGAATATCAATACATATTCAGCGTTTCAGCAGCAATAAATTGGCAAACCATAGGGTGTTGAGTATTCTGGGTAACAAGCGCATCACATTGAAAACCACATTTGAGACTAAATTGTGATGATTTTGGATTTGAATTCTTTAAAAAGTAATTTAGGAATTCGCAGATAACACAACACAAAAAACTTTTTCTTTACTTACAAGTTGAGAATATGTCACTTCACTACTGTTATGGAGCAAAAGGATAAAGCTCTCGGCGTTGCACAATCGCTGAAAGAAGGATCATGCATACGTCTTCAAATTTTAACTTCGTTTGAGGTGATTAAATGTATATCTGGCCTTTACATTGACTCTAGCGGCCTACCTCTGCACCGAGTCATTGCTGTTTATCCTCCCAGACAAGCCTGAGATCAATCTAGTACCAATTTACCGATCGCGGAGTTATGCATGGCTTGGTGAGCCATGAGCGCGACTATAATATCAGGTCATTTCAACAGTTTTCAACAAGAGCAATGTACACCAAATTTCTTAGCTAAAAGTAATTTAAATTGCATGACTTTGGCATCGTTCAATTGCGCATTTTCTTGCTTACATTGTGAAGTGGCGCGTAACACTAATGGAGCTTCCTGTGGAATGACCGAGCGCGACTGATCCTCCAAACTTCTCTCCAGCTTTGAAATTTTCGAACCACTTCCTGAGCGTCTTTTCTGGAACCGTATTATCGTCCCAAACTCCATAAATCTTGCGCCGCTTACCTGACATTTCCCTTGTATGCGCCATTCGCGCATAGTAACAAGCAAATTTGTTCCCACGACAGTCTCATCTTGAAGCAAATATGAGCAGGTTGTATACCAAAATATTCGCAAGAAAATTCGCAGCTGAACGATGCAAAAATCAAGCAATTTCAACTACTTTTAGTAAGTATATCTGCCAAGTGAAGTTCCCGCAAATAGCGTTTTTCGGGTTCGAAAGTGCTTGTTAAAGTCCTATAAAAACCACTTCATAACATGTTTTGTACATAAAGAGCATATAAATAAATGGGATTTTTAACGCACTTTAAGACAAAAAAATTCACATATCTTTATTTTTGCCATTATGACAGCAGAAAAAAGAAAACGGAGGAGTCATTTTGTACACCTAATGACTATACACGCCACATTAAATTCCTAACCATGAGATTTGAGTGTCCAAAACGCATAACTAGAGCTGCTATGCACGAAAAAACAGGGCCTATGTCCGTTGGGACGTGTAGAGAAATGAGGTGTGCTTAAGAATAGCGATGAAGCCCAGTGAGGATGAGATGAACAAGGTGACACAGAGACGCTCTAGTCATCGTGGAGTGCATTCTTGGCAGATGCTTCTCCACAGGAGAACCAAAAAGACTTATTCACGAGATTGAAAACAAATCAAGTGAAAGCTCAGTTTGATTAAAGGAGTATAAAAAATCATTTTCTTAGTAACACCCAACAAAGACAAGAATGAGTTCTCACAGGCAACAATTACAGTTGATAATAAACAGCCAAAAAACAACGATGACTTCTCCTTGTGTCCATGGGCGTAAGAGACATTTGGTCACTATGTGGAAGAGGGTATAGAAGCGAAATTATAGGAAGAAAAGTTCGGTAAGGACTACTCCGAAAAAAGTGGTTTAGATCCTCAAAATGTTCACCTGACAAATGATAGCCCAACGCCACCATGTTGTCCGCTTCTTCATCTCTTTCTTTAGCATTATGAACTGTTACTCAACCGAATGCGACTTCCAGTACTATTAACCTCCTTGTTACTTATTTTTAGATCAAATACGATGTATTCACTATACAATCTATTCTGGCAGCTGACGTTTCGACAGTTTTGCTTTCTTTGGAGCCCAAAAAGATCAGATTGCCCTCATTATCAACTATAATTGCTGGACCGGAAGACTACGACAAAGGTGACACAAATTGTTTACTGCAGGCAACGTGAACAATTCCTTTCTCATCGAATGCTAAGCTCTATGACCTAAACATGGCTCCACACTATGAAATTCAATGGTTGATCAAATCATAGTGAGAAGCCAAGATCCAGGATTCAAAAAAAATGAAACCCATCATTATCAAAGCACGGAGCTGATATACAGTATAAACAGTTGCGCATACACTTAAATGTAAACACCATATAGAGAAATTCCAGAGATGAGAGTTATTTACTTGTTGCTGCTATTCATGAGTTTACACGAAGTTCATATTCGTTGTGACTGATGTTTCGGCTCTTTTGCCTCTTCAGAGCCGCAAATCATTTGGGGCGAGAGCCCACTTTCTCATAAGTTATATACACTATTTCCTTTATCATTTTATTTTGACTCGCATCACAGCGTTAGTGCTCCAAGTCATTGCTTTCAATCCAGCTTTCGCTAATAACAAAACGCCAGACGCGCTCTCTCTAGCAATTAAATCTGTTCAGATTAAATTCATCGTTAGTACGAATGAATGAAAGGTTTGCAATGTGCCTTTTAAGACCACGGACCTTAGGAGACGAATGGCTTGAAAACGAATGCGCTTAGTAGTCCATAGTGATTAGTAGAAGGTGTAGCATATGGACTCCTAATTCTAACCATTGCTTCCATCGACTCTTTTTTGAACCTCGCTATAAATATTCGATATAGTCCTGCGAGAATGTTTCAAGTCAATTTCGAGGTTGCTACGTCAGTGCTTACTACGTTTCGCGGTGTCAGCTGCTTCGTTAAAGCCACGAACTGGCTCTCATCCACACCGAACCTAATTTTATAGCAGAAATGGTAGACGTGTTATGTTGATGGGAGCACGTGATTATGATACTTGTCAGTGAATTGAGCTGGTGTGAATTGTAGACGTCCATCCAGTCAACTGTTTTGAGTCGGGCATGTGGCTCTCATGAGACGGACGATACCGCGGGAACGTACGTAAGACGATGACGTGTAAACCCCGGAAGGGCTTCAAACATTCTCACAGTCTAATCATTGCGGTTATGTGGAAGATGTAAACCAGAAAATTTAGGCAAATAGACCCACTCGGATCTTGAAAATACCTCAAACTTGGGCAACTAAATTGGGCGTGCGCAATCCCGAAACACTAGTATTACATTGTAAAGTGCCCAAAACAGACCATATGCATGGCACACAAATAACTGTTCGGTATGATAATCAAAATTTATCGGATCAACAGTCAACAAACAAGGACAGAAAGTCTTCTGAACCCTGAAAATTACTGAGAAACAACGATGTTCGATGTATAAAAGGTTAACAAAGTAGAAGGAAAAAAAAAAGAGCGGAAGAAAGAAGAGCACGGAAAGATAGGCAGCGGGAAATTTCACGCTATAAATCAATATAGGCTCAACCAATATGAAAAATCAATGGGAATTAATATCGGTAGCAATCAATACCAGAAATTCCGCGTATGAAAAATCGATGCTATCGCCCTCCTTTGAGTAAGCGAAGCTTTTCAGCATCCATACGAAATGTTGTGGCATTGGAGCTGATATTCGAATGGGAGTGTTCGATGATCGCGATATAGCGGGGGGTAGATGCATCTGAAAAAATTTATAACATAGACCTTACAGTCGACTCTTTTCAAACCTCGCTATAAACATTCAACATAGTCTATGGGAACGTTGAAACCCTTTCGGGACGGCGGATCCACGGCCTCTACATGTCTAGCTGGCAAACTTTGGGCGATCTGCCTCACCTCCTCTGCGTCTCCAACCCCGGGGTGTGCAATTGTTAGACGCAGCAGCGTGCCATTGTTTTATGCAACAACTTGTCGTTGTTAGACGCAGCACTTGCAGATATAGAGGAGGTGGAGCAGACCGCACCAGAGTTGCCAATTAGAGGTGCAGAGGCCGAGGGTCCATGATCGCGAGAGAGTTAAAGCCTCGTTGAGGAATGGTAGTGAGTGGCTTGCCTACGCTTCGGCTGCATCGCCCGCTTCACCAGTGCCACACGCCCCAAACTTAAATTAAACGTTATAGCAGGGATGAGGAGACCTTTGGTTATCGAATGCCTATAGCGAGGTTTAGAAACAATTGATAGAAAGGATTTCTACATATTCACTACCAACCGTAAGCCATCGAGTGAAAAAAATGGTGGTAACACAATATCACTAGCTATCATCGTAACGTCTCCTCATCCCTGCTATGAAGTTGAATCAGTGTGGGAGTATGGCACTAATGGCCGGCGATATCGCCGAAATGTAAATATGTCACTACTTACCAACCTCGAAAAGACTCTAAACATTTTCACAGACTTTATTATGTAACTTTCTATATACCTGAAACAATCACAAAATGGCAGTTACTTTGAAAACCGAATTTCCATTTACATCAGCACAAATAAGCTCCCTACAACATCACATACCTCTTTCAGATGAATATACATTGGAATCTTGCGAGCCTGAGAGTCGCGTCATATTGAGTGAATTTAAAACATGTGAGATAATCTAGAACAAATTGGCTTAGCATCAAGCGTCACTGTTTACTAGCGAAATTTAAACACATCTCACCGAGATGGACGTGGAGACGAACCACTGTACTTTGAATCTCCAATTAACGGACATCTGGCCATAGCAAGGTGAGCACGAATTTGATGAGAGACTTCTTAACATAACAATCTCTCAAATTCATAAAACTCCATGAGACTATGTCTAGGATGAAACTGACCTCTTGTGTCCGTACCTCTACACTTGAGACGTACTGCCTTCCTTGGACGATGCGGCATTCTGACTCCACATAGAATACTTCGCCCTTCGTCGAGTTTGTGATCAAGGAAGAAGCTAGATCAGTAGTTATGCATGCCGATTTGTGAAGAATAGAAGACATGAAGCTCTGAAGGATGATTCCCTGAAGGATACACCATGCATTCGTCTTCGTCGATAATCGCTGTAGTTGGATGCAGGTATATACAGTCTTACAATTGATATCAGAACTCACAGTTGGCCTACTGATGTATCAAGTCAGTGCTACTATTCTCTCAGAGAACTCTGGTCCAACCCACCAACCCTAGAGGGATGGAAACATTGATGAGCCTTGAGCGTGGGACCGAACATCGATTAAAGTTCAATACACTTCTGACTCTAATAAAAAATTCTCGGCGTTGATCATCACCTACAGAATGCGCCATGCCATGGTTAGTCTTTCGATTTTTAGCTTCGTTTGAGGTGAGTGAATGCTTATCTGGCCTTTACAATAACTCATGGCGGCCTACCGCTCTATCGAGTCAGTGCTGCTTAGCCTCCCAGATAAGTATGCTACTAGTTCTGGTGCCAATTCACTGCTCCGGAAGGATGGAAGACTAAGTAAGCCCTCAAGCGAGATCGAAGCATCGACCTCATGCACGATGAAGAACAACTTATCACTGCGCCACTTGCGCTTTTCTGACTCTAATAATAAATAATAAATAGAACGACAATACACCTTAACATCTCTATTCTTCACTGTTTTGATCAAAGGTATGGTAATCTTTATGGGAGAATCCTTGAGTTCGTCACGAACAATGCACCTGAATAGCAATCGTATACGAACTCATAGTCAGTTATAACCCTTCATAAGTCAGAGATACTGGTTACCTGCTCTACCAGTCCCTTCTGAAAATCCTCCTTCAAAGCCATTTGCATAGCCGAATTTCTAAAACATTAGACATCAACTTTGGCCAGAATTACTTCAACGATAAAATCTACAAAAATTCTTCACTACAAAGCTTTTTTGAAAGTGTTACACGTTATAGTTATAAATCCAACGACCTGGATGATATTTAAAACTTTCGACTCCACGCGCCCTCCTGTATAGGTGAAACGTGGGCTCAACTCCCGCCTGAGGTCAAAATTTTGGAATCACTCAGCATCATTGGATATTCGAAAATCTCTATTCATCGAGAAAAACTGTCTTATTCCAGTATATAACATAGGCACGTACGTGGCGAACAGAACAATGCCAGAGTGGTATTTGTCCAACGATCTCACCAAATATAGACGTCTCGCATTTTGGAACGACCTTAGCCTTAAAAGCAAAAATAATCTCACTGTTTAGAAAGAAAAATCGTTTCAAGTTATGTAATCGGGAACAAATGAAGAAACGACCCTTTCGCTGGACAAGAACTTTCTATGTGTTAGCAACCAATGGAGAGCTTAAACCTCTGGCTACTGCGTACGTGGCTTTTCTTTGAAAAACTCTTTTTCTATGCTTTGGCAGAAATGAAACATGTGTTTTACACACGCATATTTTTCGCATGAATGAACTCTATTCTCAAATTGTGGATAACCATTCGATAGCGTAAGTTTCGACGAATCCAACGCCCTTCTTGTTTTCTGGGAAGACATGTCTCACTGACACTGTAACAGGAAAATAAGGTCGAGTTTGATACGTTGCGCATTTACTTGTCGGCTAGTGTGTGCTGGATGTGTGCTAGTGTGTGGCTTCCATAAGGCGTTCTTCGATCGAGAGATCGATCGCGCTGGGGCGACTCACATGTAGAGTGCAATTTTTGTTAATCAATTTGGGATTTTTTCTCCGTTTTGTTATAAACTCCAGATAAAATAATGACTCTTACATTACAAGGATTTCCTATACGTTCATATGCTCTTCGTGCTTCCAGCGAACAAACAGTAAAAGTGCGCGGCCGGTGTAAAACATAATTTTATACTGAATGCTACAGCGTTCTGGAAGAACTTTTCAAAAACACCCATGTAGCGCAGTAGGCGGAGATTCAGGCTCTCGAATGATTAATAACACTGTTATGAAAAGTTGTTGTCCAGCGAAATGGGTCGTTTCTTCACTTGTTCCCGGACACATATCTCACCAAAAGTCTATTTGAGAGAAAGCAAGAAAAAAGGAGAAGAGGCGAAATTAAGAAAAGAGAGTTAATCAGTTGATCGCTAGAAGAAAGACAGACAATTTTCCTGATGGTACACAAATTCGCAGAAGAGTGCCGCTTGGAGTCGAGCTTATTCATAAGTCCACTAATTCAGTGAATTTGAACTTGATGAGCACATGAAGAAGACATTTATGATGAAATTTATTCAATAAGTGACAGCTCGACGGATTTTGCCTTCTTCAGAGCCTGGAAAGCTCAGGTTGTCTTCAATTTAGTCAGCCAAACATCTCCATCACTTCAACACAAAATTACAAAAACCGCGATTTCAGTCCCATCTAAATCTTTCTGTTAGAGATGATATAGGTGCTTGGCTGAATGGCTCGTAGACATCCTGATCTTTACAGGCTCTGAAGAAGGCGAGACATCTGAAACGTCAGCTGTTCAAGTGCATATTATAATAAAACCTCGCCTTTCACTCATCAACAAGAAATATAAAGCACTGAACAATGCCAACGTTAAGAGATAGTCGTTATTGGAAATTGCACGGAAAGGTCCACGTTTTCTTTTGAGGACTGGAGAAATACATCGACTTATAAGCCGAATGGTCCAAAAACAATCTAAAAACTTTGGCCTACCTTAATTCTCTGAAGTAATCTGTCTAGTTGAGGTACAGTTGACGATGCGCCTGAGTAAGCCATGCCATAAGGCTTATCAAAAGCTACAATATCGTCTGAAAAAATAGAGTTACTTGTGTAAAATGATCTGTAACATAGTGATCCGATGTTTCTCACCATTCTTGAAAAGAACCCTGTTCACCATCAGATCCACGAGTTCATCCGGGCTCATCTTCCATACTGGTATGAACTGACGGCGGATTTTATCCCAGCCCGTTTCTTCTTCTGACGGATGAATTACTTCCGAATCATAATCATCCTGTAATGAAGCTAATTGTTCAACTCGATTCACCCAAGGGGCACAACGATAGCGGCGTTTAGGGCTACTTTTGAGTGATATCTTTGGGATGGCCCATTTTTCAATGGTTATCAAGATTCGATCTATAATGGTTAGTATACTGCGGTTCCGCAGGCTTTAGTAGGGCTAGGTCGGGCTTCTTTTCATTTCGCACAGGGCAAAAGCTGAATATTTTCGGAAAAAATTTGTACCGTCTCTTACGATTTCCGATATCGGTGAAATCTCGCGGCGTTTCGACTTCTTTCTCAGAGCCATTTAACCACTCATACAGCAAAGGTTATCGATGTGTTGTCCACCTCTTTGAAATATTTGAAGTAGATAACTAGTTGGCGCTGAGGAAGAAAAAGTCGCCGAAATGTCAGCCATCGATTTCGATGATAAAGAGGCAATATTTTGGCATTCTTCAGTTCTGATACTTGCTTGTTCTTTCTAATTATGAAAGTATATGCAGCTGGAAGTAATCATGTGACGTATGATAATCATACCAAGTAATAATAATCAAGTAATAATAATAATCAATAATCATATAATCAAGTAAAACTTGTGGAATCATAGCGATGACCACTACGCTGGAAATGACTCTAAAAGGTGAAATTAGTTTCAAAGTCAACTCACTGGAAATGACTCGTTTCTAGGACGTTTCACAGCGCTACTTTGCCTCAGTTTCGTAGAGAAATCCATATTTTCTTCATGGAAGATCTTAGCAGAATCGTTTCGCTTGATACGTTTATGATCTTGAAAAGTTTCATGTTCAGATCGTATCTCACTGGAAGTTGTCGATGCTCTGCAGATACTTTGGATAATTATCTTCTAGAATAAGAAGAAAAAAAATTAGGAGGAATTTCGTTCTAAGATAACACCGAGTATCTCGGAGCCCAATCGACGTAAACTACATACTCAACAGATTTTACTCTCCGGAAGAAGGATTCCTCAAAGAAATCCTTGGGCTGTTCTTCCTCGTTTTCTATATTTGCTGATGTTGGTGTCTAGAAATGACAAAACCGTAGAGTCTGACTCTCACCAAAACGGCAAAGATATGAGAAAACACTCATAGCTTCCGGAAAAAAGACCCTATCCAAATATTCGATCCCTGATAATTCACTGTCGTCTTTCCCCACTACGCTGTCGTCATTCACAGAAAGTCGACGGACAGATTTTCTATGCCCTGAAAAAAAAAACGAATTCAAGAGAACAGTGTGAAGATATGGAACATATAGAGAAGAGTGAATAAGTGAAAAATGAAATAAAGTGGTCCTGACTTGCAAGTACAATAGCATCTATTGAGATGACCAAGAAATAGTAATCTTACTAACGATATGCGGAGCTTATGGCGTACCTCGACTTTCTCATAAGACTTCTTCAGGCTGATAAAGAATGATAGGTGGATAATAAAGGATTAGATGCTAGTATGTACAAATAGATACAAATAATAAAAATATAGATGGATTAGATTATCAAACGATGCTGAAAGAGTGCCAAAACTTTTGCGTCGGTAGCGGGACTCGAAACCGGCACTTCACCCTACCCGGGGTGCGTGTTTTATCCCCTGCACCACCGACGCCTGTTTTTGCTACCGCTCTTTCTACGTAAACAACGCATCTACCACTTAACATCATTGGGTATATTTATAACATTATACCACCGCTAGAAGATTTAACATGAAGAACTGTAAATAAGTACTGGCCCTCCGAAATGGTTTGCTGTCTCTTCGTGGCTGGGAGGTGTTCTGGGATTTTGGACAGCGAAATAACGATATGTTATTCGTGGTAGGTGAGTTTTCACTTGACACGAGGTGGCAACATGTTCGTCGACGATTCTTCTATGTAAGAGGGTCCTCCTCCGAGAGGGAATGGCACAGACAAGGCTGCAAGGCCGAAAACGGTGTATTGCGCTGTCTAAAAGCCCATGAAAGTCCTCATAAAAAGGATCAAGGATAAGCTCTCGGCGTTGATCAATCCTTGAGGGATGCGTCATGCATTCGTCTTCAACTTTAGCTTCGTTTGAGGTGTCTGAATGCACATCTGGCTTTACAATGACTCGCGGTGGCCTCCCGTTGTAACGGGTCAGTGTTGCTTATCCACCCAGACAAGTCTGAGACCAGCCCGGTAAAAATTTGCCGACCTCGAAAGGATGAATGGCTTAGTGGCCATGGGCGCGAGATCGAACCATCAATCTTTTGTGCGACAGTGCATCTCTAACCACTGCGCCATATGCGCTCCTATTGTACTGTATAACTGCCCGTAAAAGACCTCATAAAAGGCTTGAAATATGCTGTCAATAGATCATATGTGGTTGAAAATGACGTAACGGAGTGTAATTAGCGTCATATGAGATATATAGCGTACCTCAGCTTTCTCATAGGATTTGTTCAGATCGGAAGAGAAGCATTTTATGCCAAAGAAGTCGTCGTCGTCCGCTAGATTTTTCGACATTTCGTCGCCTAAAAGCTCAGAAAAATGCTTGAAAACACCAGAGAACACTTGCCAGTCGTCAACACTGGACAGAGGGATTAGAATAAAATAAAAAATAAGTAGTAAGTTCATAGCAAATAACCAAAAACATCGACCAAAAATGAGAGAAATAGATTACCTGCTTCTTACATTATCCAGCTTCAGTTAAATAATAGAAATAAAATAAACTAAAACACAAAACCCAAAGTAAAACTAAACAGGAAAATGACGATAATTTGGAAAAAAAACTTTTCAGAGCTTTTCAGATACGGTGTCTCTTATTTTCCGTAGAGCTCCAGACGTTTAACTTCAAGTCGACTGCGGACTTGGTGTGATTGGCGATCGACCATACACGACTGGACCGAGCGGTTGGCCCTTTCGCGACCCTGGGCCCACGGTCTCTGCATCTCTGACCATCACTCTGCACTGTCCGCTCCACCTCCTCGGCATCTCTAACGCACAGCGTGCTGCGTCTAACAATAGCACGCTGGGGATTAGAGATGTAGAAGAGATGGGGCAGACCGGTCCACAACTGCCAGTTGAAGATGTAGAGACCGTGGGTCCATGGTCCCGAATGGGCTAGTGATTGTCGTTGCGGGATCGGTCCGCCCATCCTCCTTCCCAATTGCCGAACACTCTCCGGCAGTCAGTACACGGACGCCCCAGAGAACGCTCCAGCCTGGCTATCCTCGCGATTGCTAGGAGATCTGCCCGACCAGCATTCTACGACGTTCATGAAGATAACGAAGTCTATAAGCAGACAGTGAATGAGAGAGGACGAACGAATCGAATGCTAGGAGTGTTGGATTCGAGCAGTAAAAATGTGATACGGGTTTCGTAGGATTATACATAATCGTGTGACGATTCGTCCTATTCTTCCTGTGACATTCTTGGTACAGTTTACTCTTATGTGGGCTTTCCGGCTGGGAACTTCGATGTCCCATCTTAGACTGGGTGACCCCGATGGGAAACTGAACCCTCCGCTGTACTTCGCAGTCCATCACCCATGAGCACCTCCCAGAAACGGTGAGTCGGGAGACCAACTGGGAGGCTGACCAATTTCCTCAAAATAATCAAAACTTATGGGATCTTCACTTGATTATTTTATTCGACCCGTATCACAGCTTTCTTCACTGTGAGGGTCCCAGTACTTCTAGTATTCAATTCGTATCGATTTGCCTTCGTCAAGAACGTCGTACAATACTGATTAAACACTCTCCTTGCGATCTTGAGGATAGCCTGGCTGTGACTTCCATAAGGTGTTCGTTGTTGACTGCCGGAGAGTCTTAGAGAATGAGGATCGGCCCCTGCACCGTGTCGCGCCGTAGCGGGCATCACAACCACCAGGCCACGGCTCCATTTGTCAAAGCAACAATCCATTTACAAACCAACGAAGAACCTCAACGATCTTGACAACAACTGACTGCAACGATGTTGCAAGAAGTTGTGTATCTAGACCTTTATTCAGTTAACGGCTTGACGTCCTCGTCCGCTTCTTCGGGGCCGATGATTCGAGTCGATTGTCCACAGTCGTTCAGAAAAGGGAGGTAGGAAGAACTTCTGTGGACAATCCACTCACACCGCAGGTTCTAAAGATGATGAGAAGGCATCGGAACTTTATCCCAATGACGATTTTGATATAGACGTTTCGTAACCTCAATTTCTTACAAGACTTTATTGATTATTCCCATGGAGATCAAGTGAAAATAAATTTTGAAGACAACAAATATCAAGGCAAAAACTCGATCATTACAACAACTAACAGCAAGGATGTTTCGTGAGTAAATTGTTGACGAAATAAACATTATTTGCAAAGAAACAAAATATGATTAGTTGAAAAGATGGAAGAGTTCATAGAGAAAAGAGCTCTAGCAGGAAGGAGAGTAATCTTCAAATTTCTGTAAAATCAATCTAAAATCTAAGAGAATTAAGTAGTGGGCAAAACTCGACCTCAAGCTAGAGTTGAACCCGCGTTTAACCCATACCGCAAGCGCGTACTACCACTACTACACCACCGAGTCACATTTTACGCCACCACTCATCCTTCGATATCTCTATGTGCCTCGGTGTGTAGAAGTGGTAGCACGCGGCCCCCGTAAGGGTGAAGCGCGGGTTCAACTCCCGCCTGAGGTCGAATTTTTGCCTCACTACTTAATTCTCTTAGGCCCATTTGAAACATAATAACACTGCGAAAAAGAAAAGCAGTAAAAACATTGGAAATCCTGAGTATTCCTAAAATTCTCAGGATAATTAGCAACAATAGAAGAAAAAAAAAGGAAAAAAAGAGCAGAGAAGAAGAAGAAGAAGAAGGAGAAAAGAGAAAGGAAAAAGTGAAAGAAAACAGAAGAGAAAGACGCAGATGAGTAAAGGAAGATTTTTGCCCACGATAAATCAATACCGGCCAATCAATATCAAAAATCAATAACAATCGATACCAGCGATCAATCAATATCGGGAACCTTCCACATGAAAAGTCAACTGTCGACGTCCGTTTGAGTCAGTGAAGCCTTTCCAGCATCCGTACGAGATGTTATGGCATTGGAGCAGATATTCGAATTGGAGCATGGGTGGGAGGGGCGGAGGGTAAATGGGCTTGAACTCTATCATCACGTAATTCTTCATATCTCAACGACGATCACACAGCGGCAGAGTCCTTCAAGGATGAATATTATTTAACATCAGGCATAAATAAGATATTTGTGGACGGGTAGCGCAGTGGTTCGCGATGCAGAGTATCACGAAGTGAGATGGTAAGCGATCAGTGTTTCAATCCCCTCTTCCCGACACTCTCTTGCAATCAGTCAACGAACGTCTCAGGGAACGATTTAGCTGGTCACTCGAAGGATTGCAGAACATTCATCTCAATCAGCATTCTACGACGCCTATAAGTCAGGCGAAGTCCTCAAGCAGCAGGCGAAGCATCATGCGTGGAATGTTCGAATGTGGGAGGATGAATACGATGAAGCGAGTCGGGCACAAGAGGTACTGGGATAACCCCAGTCATAAAGAGACGCTGAGATTCTGTGGGCTTAGAGTCAGCCATACTAAGTGGTACAAATCATGATAAGACAATCTGAAACGGACTGATAACATCATTTGTTTTTATCTAGCTATGCTCACAAACAGGAGGCACCGCGGCCGAGTGGTTGTGATGCTCGTCGCGGAGCGTAGTAGAGCCGAGCTCCACCCCTAGCACTCTCCGGCAGTTAAGAAGAACGTCACAGCCAGGCTATCCACAGATTGCAAGGGGACATGCTCGGTCAGTATTCAACTCAATCAATAAGAAGATGAAATACAAATCGAATGCTAGAAGTACTGGGGTCCGCCCCAAAAAAATTGTCATGACGGGTCGTGTGAATAAATGAATAAAAAGTTCACAAGCTGTCACCGCGAGGAGCGTGGAGAGGAGGCTCTGTACTTCGTATATCCAATAAACAGGCATCTGGCCATAACAGGGTGAGCACGGATTTCATGAGCGACTTCTAAACATGACAATCTTTTGAGGATTTGAAAATCTCCACGAAACCAAATTTGGGAAGAAACCGACCCCTTCGTGTCCGTGCTTCTACTCTTGAAACGTACCGCCTTCCTTGGACCGTATCTTGGTGACTTTGGAATTCGCCGCTTTCATGGCTCAACGCAAAGATGTTGGATGGGCCGGTTATTTTATTTCTTGCTGTACTTAATAGCGGTATCTTCACAAGAGCCGACTAATGATTTGAATACGTGTCAGTTTATGGTAGTTCCGGATTTCGTTGTTTGAATTAACTGCTTTCCCTAATTTTAGATATAAATGAAATGCTGCGTGTGGGAGCCGATAACATGAACACGTGCAGAATCTTGGAAGAACAGCTAGATTAGTTAGGCAGGACCTTCGATTCACTAGGATATGCTCTATTTCGTTTTATTACTTTCAACTAATCCTGACGTTTGCCGCTGTAAGTGGTGCTCGTGGAAATGTGAGTAACCATGAATGGCTTCGAGTTATGATAAAATTGTTAGCACTGTCTCAAACTATTCGTTGCGTGCTAACCCGAGGGTTCCAACGTGACGTCTTTTGAGCGTTCTTCTAGGCTGTTTTTGTGTTAATTCTTAGATCGGTGGCTTTGAAGAATGTATACCACTCTCTATAGAAATCTATCAAGTTGGAAGAGAACTCGTCGTTCTCGTCTTTGTCAAAGTTTGATTCTGGTGCGTATGAAACAAGGATAACCAAAGCTGGCTTTGACCCACATCGTTCCAAGAGTAAGCATCAATCCGGCTGTTAGTTGTACAAATGTATTCATGTTCATAGTTGAACTCGTTTTGAAGAGAACATCATATTCCGACATCTTAACTATCGCATATTCCCAAAACAGATCTTCTCCGTATCATAGACGGCATCAATCGGGTGATGTCCTTTTATCTTACTCAGGCTGGTATCGTAGTACCTCTTAGAACTACATCGTCGCCTTAGTCCGTTGCAAACTTAGCAGCCTAGTGTCGCTCTCAGATTTGAGAATCCTTGCGTTCTTCTTTTTCTCAACGCTGTGTTATTAAGCGTTCCCTTAGGGTGAGGAAAATGACTTTCGCCTTTTTTGATGTGTTAATTTTTGAACCAAACGTATAGCTTGCCAAGCTTAAAGCGTGGGTTTGGATACCTAAGCGTAGCTTGTCAGTCTCTCGCGGAATGCCATAGAGGAGCTTATTCATTGAAGACAACCTCTTATCACCCCGGATGCAATTCGCAGCCACTTGATTGCAGACATTTCGCCAATTTGACTTGTAGAAATGAAGGTGTGCCAATTTGGCACAGCAGAAACTCTAAAACAGCGTGAAAGCGGCAGAACTCCGACAAGAACCATCAATTTTCACAGATCAGGTAATTCAGTAACTAGTGCGAGTTATTATTATTTGACAAAGAACGGACTATTTTGAGTATACGTTCAAACGTAGCAGCGTCAAAGGAAAACTTAGACATCCAGTGTCTATCCTTTGTTTACTGAGCTCAGACTCTTTTTCCACAATTTTTGTCACACAAGTGCTTTTTAAATCATAGAGTGAGCTTCAGCTGTTGAGCAGCTGATTTTATAAAACGCATCTACTTTCAAATTTCATGCCTTACCGGTGCACATGAAGCCAAATTACTATAAAAGAATTTCTAAACCCTGTTCTTACACAGTTTTCAGTGGCTCCACTTCTTGCCTCTATCTACGAGTATACATTAATCGCTGAGTTCTTCATTAATGCATGCCGTAGTTTTATGACGGATCCCTATCTCCTTACAACACGGCATGAATTAACCGAAATAAGCTCTAAGTTGTCATACGTGCACCTCCTTTATTGTTTTTCACCTGCCTATTAACTACACAACACTACTGTGAATCATTGATCTTTCTGTAAAATTAGAAAAACAAGGACTTATTGAAGAATCTCGAGGTTAATAGATAGTCGACCTTGAGAACTATTGTAACATACCTTTCTTTTCGACTGTTTTTTGAGGCCTCGCTCAAACCAACGTAATCTCATAACATATCTCGAGCCTTTCATGAAGTCTTTTATGGCACTTATGCAGTGAAAGACAGGTACTTCGCCATTATAGGCTTGTCAGTTGCATGGTGTCTTTTGGTACAATCAGCTCACCCAGGAGATATCCCTCACATAGAGGAAGCGACACCAAAATATTCACACGTGCTGCCAGTTATAAATAACCCAAAAAACATTTCAGAAGAAAGGTATGACAGTATATGTTTTACCGCCACGAGCTATCGACTGTGCAACTGGGAGATTATCAGCTAGAAGCAAATGTAAATATTTTAGCCTCGTCCCTCTATATAGGGGATACTCTCGCGAAACTGATTGAACCGAAAGGCACTGAGCAATTGACGAAGCTGGGAGGCGGGAACACGTGGCTTGCACTGTATAAGTGCCATGATGGACCTCATCAAAGCCTTAAAATATGTGACTATATGGTAATATATACTGCACATGCATTTTTTGATCTTGACGTCTCTCTCATTGATGCCTTTATAATATCTATTTAAGCGGTCGAGTTATTATTTTGATTAAAGTGAAATGAAACTATTAAGGATGCTTTGGTTAACAAACTTTATAATATCTTGATGCGACTATGTAATGTATTTTTAAAGATTGGTTTGTCTTCATGAAGATAAAACATTGATGAACAAATAGTTTGGAATAGTCGTGCGTAAAGCGAACTATAAGTGAGGAAACTTTATTCAAATAGTACTCGACACCATGAGGTTTTACTCCATACAACTACAGAGACCCAGGTCACAGGAACGATCGGATGTGGACAATCGAGTCAAATAAATGGAGCTCTGAAGAAGGCGAAAGTGCTAAAATGTGAACGGATTGAATTGTGATTATATGCTCAAGCTATTTTGATCTTCTAAGTAAATGTTGATTAGGCACCCTGTACATGAGCGAAATGTTGAGTTGTCTCATAACATACCCAATATGTGGAGTACTGTGCAAAAACGTCGTCGGTAATGCAACGGTTAGCATGCGCTCCCGGAAAGAGTGAGATCTGGGTTCGAATCCCGGCTGACGCAAACATTTTTGCACAATACTCCACATATT
>JAHQIW010001904.1:0-224238 GCA_019055375.1 Parelaphostrongylus tenuis
CGATAAACAAGCCCACGAAAGATGTGAAACTTGATCTTACTCTTTCCGTCACATTGCCGAAAAACGGCCTTTTCAGAAGATAGGTACAGCGTTGAAATAGTGGAAACTTACGCTATCGAAAGACTACTAAAGGTTTAAAGAAAGAGTTCTGCCCGCAAGAAGAATGCTTTTGTAAAACGCAAAATTTCTTTCTTTCACCAAAGCGTAATAAAAGGGTCCTTTCGAAAAAAGAGCAGGTACCAGGCTAGGCAGATAATTAAGCCTTCGAATGATTGCTGACACTCTTACGAAAATTGTCTTCCAACGAATGAGTCGAATGTTTATTTGTTCTCGGATAACGGAAAAGAACAAGTTTTCGTTACTGTAATATCTAGTACAACTAATTAATACTAAGTGATATGCAATAGAACATTAAGAGGAAACTGAAATAGCGTTTTAACCTTTCAGGAGGCAGGCGCTCTCCACTACGCAACCGTTACTCCCTTTTTACTATCATAACAATATATCACTCCAGATGAAGTGGTTAAATAGAAGTCTTTATTTTACAATTGACAATAGCGTTGCTTACGATAAAGCTGCAATGAAGATCTATGAAACTCAGTTCGTTCACAAGTGCTAGGTTGAAACTTTTTACATTTGATTCGAGCAGAATTGGTTAAGCTATTTAGTGCATGACCTTCTGCGTCGAGATGATTGGCTGCCAAAGCATGCACATCCTTATTCATAGCGAAGTGCAGGATATTGTTGCAAACACCTATAGAGAAAACTCTGCGTTTCAATGTGAAAGAATGACAACTGAAGGTAAATCAATTGGGATCACCAGCATAAAGCAATTCGCAGCTAAGGAATGGACCGATGGCGGCGCCAATTCGTAGGCGAGCTATTGGAAACACGCCAACATGAACACTTGGAAATCTAACGAACACCGAAGAGGTAAGAAGTAACCCAGCGCAGTCGCGATTGGCCTAAAATTCGGAATTTTTTTTCTATAAAAACACATCACTGCGCTCTCTTACAACGATTGGAAAGGTTGCAATTTACTTGTTTAAATTTCGTCTCTCTCCAAATCAAAACTCGAATGGTTGTAGTTTACGCTGAGTGGCTTGCAGCTTCACGAATATCAAATTTGTCAGAACAATTACTATGATGCCCATCGCCTGGAGAATATCGGCCACATGATGCACAGAAGAGCGCTAAGATAGAACAGATTCACCGTGTTGCCAAGTTCCCAGTAGTAGACGAAGTTGATATTTAAGAAAACCCAACAACGGCACAATCCGGAACGGTGTTAAACTTTGAAACTGAGAGTTCTACAGCGATATCTGACACTCCTAAGCAGATTCCTAGCCAGAAGTAGAAAGTCGCATACGAATAAGGCGATAGTATACGAAACCTGACGGGATGGAAGAGAGCCTGAAAAACTCTACACTCTTCAGGAAGCGGATTTGCGCGACATCTTACCATTGTTCTTTCCGCAGCGACAGATATGGTTAAAGTGAGGTGAACCTCAGATGAGCTATAAAAGGAGAGCCGGTTATCATCAGGTAGTAAAGATTTAGTTCAATTTACCTTGGATTTCATGAGTATAGATGACAAATGGAGTTTGGAAGACTGAAAAAAGACAGTGAGCTTGCAGAGAATCAATGATTTCTCTCTTCTACGAAATTTGAGTGTCTGGAAGGACTTACTTGTTACGGCATAAAAAAGTCGACAAACGTTAGATTTAACGCCAGTTGTCGAGAAAAACTTTGACGAAGAGTCCTCTCCTTTTGAGAAGTAAATGTTATATGATATCCTTTTGTTATCCAGTGGATCTTCATGAACAAGAAAGCCTGTTTTAGTACCAAGCGTACCTGGTGAATATGAAGATGACAAATCCGTTGCACATTGTCACAGCGAGTTGCATTTAGACGAGTATAATGTCGAAAAACAAATGGGAAACGTTGGCTGTCATCACACTCAAAAAGTTGAAGTCGCCATTGCTCTATGTATAATAGCTTTTCTATGTCAAGAGGAAAAAGAACTTTCAGAGCATGCAAGAAACACATTCGATGCACCAACCTATAATTCGTATCTTTCCGTGGAGTCAAACTTGCATTAGCCTTATAAACCGTCCTTATTCACTAAGATGCGTGAAAGAAAATGGAGCTTGAACATGGCATATAGAAAGATATGTCTATATGATAATTTCGTTTCTACCTCAGAGCATACTCATGAGTCATTATCCTAATTAGATCTTTCACTCAGGCCTTACTTAAAAATCATTATCATAATCAGGTGTTCAACTCGGAACCTATAGCCCTATGAAGCCGGTTTTTTAAGAATGCCATTTTCTGACGCCATAAAATCCCAAAAAATATGTTACATAGCCATGCGTTTTTTTTTTATCTCGCTTATAACCCGCTGGACAAAAAGGCTTAGAGTGTTAGTACTTCTTATAGCACATGTCTCGAAGAACTCAAAATTGTGTTAGCTTTTCAAAAGAACTGTTCCAATTTTTGGTTTTCTCTTGTCTTTGATTTGTGCCCTAATCCTCGCCGGACAGAGTTCTTTTTTAGACTATACGAAAAGGTTCTAGATTAGCTGAGTGAAAATTCTTAAGCAATCTAATCTATTCATCGAGTAAGGAAATTGAGAAAGGACAGATCTCTCGGAACCGATCAATTCCTGATGGCTGCGTCAGCACTTCGCTTCATCAAACGTTGTTGGAGGTGATTGAATGCGTATTTGGCTTTTACAATGACTCACATCAGCCTAGGGATGTATTAAGCCAGTACTGTTATCTTCCCAGATAAGTCTGAGACCGATTCACCAATCCTGGCTGGATGGAATTCTTGACAAGCTTTAAGAGCGGGATCGCATCAATTCTCACATGCTGATGGCATGCCATTCTGACCAGTGCGCCAGATGCGCTCTTAATACTTCCACTTCTACAGACGCAAATCTGCGTGTCACGCTGGAAATGGTGGACTGTGTGCCCCACCTATCTGTCACTCTCACCCTCAGCGTAAGATGGCTCCACCTCCTCTTTTGCGTCTGTGGCCCCAGCGTGGGAATTAATGCCTGTCTTATTCCTCTCTGCATTCCATCGGAAAGGGGGTTGCTGGTTCGATCCCTAACCCACAGCTTCACTAAAGTTTTTTTTGGTATTATCTTTTAAATGTCAATTAGTATTGAAGGCTCTTTTATGATAACATAACTATTATAGCACGAAACGCCTAGTTGTCCAACTTTTCACTATTTTGTCATACAAAACACAGATCCATGGAGTGACAACGCATATCTAACTTTTTTAACTCTGTGTGACAATGTGGTAGTGTTTCTAACGCAGTTCTGCTCAAAGTTTTCTGATTTCACACATCTCTGTAGTCTTAGCGATGTTACATAGCTGCTGCTTGTAATCAAGAAATCGATTTCTATAAGTATTTGTTGTATTTATATTGTATTGCATCCGTTAATGTATTATCAATTGCTCTGTGGCTGGTATTTTTCTATGTTACGCTATATTTATATATATTATTTGTTATAAGTTGCATACTACTGAAACTTATCCCATAGATTTACGTTCTGTATCAAGAAATAATGAAAGGTTAAACAACTTAGTGTTCTTTTCTATAATAATTACGATATAGAAAGACCTTCGACATTGATCGATCGGTATCAAAAAGATAACAAGAAGGCGACTTGCCGAAACAAAAGCCACCACGTAGATCTTGATATTCATGTTACATTATTAACTGTATTGTTATATTCCATCTCTAATAGTCAGCAAGTAATATCATTAACACCTTGGAACTGCTTAATAGAAGAAACGACTCATTTATTCAAACTATGCCGAGATTGATAGGCGGTCCTGGAATTTTCGATAAAGATAACACTAAAAAAACTACTGTGAAGTGTTGTAGTAGTGAACCGAACCAGCAACCTTCTTTCCGATAGACGGCAGAGAGGAGTGACACAGACAATGGTTCCCACGCTGTGGGTTGGAGTCGCAGAGGTGGAAGTGGAGCCGTTCTCACGCTAAGGGTGAGGGTGGCAGAGAGGTGAAGCACACAGTCCACCTTTGCAGCTAGACACGCAGACTTGGGTTTGTCAAAGCCAAAAGGTTAAAAAGAAATTCTAAAAAGAATTACGTTCTCAGCGCTCATAAATCCTTGAGGAACACGCTATGTTTAGCAAACCTCCCAAGGAAGTTTTGCTATCTTTTCGGAATTACATGATAATTTAAGCAAAGCAGATGGTCCACGACTTTAGAGAGCGAGTGGTATAGCAGAGATTCGAGGACCTTAGACAGAAATGGTCCAAGTGGCGAGGGCAGCACCGAGCTGCCACCAACCTCAACAGTCAGTGCGATGGCGGGGCATCATCCGAACGGTCGTTTAACTTCATCCGGACCACTTCACCTCAAATCGTAATTGATCCATTATTGCCTTCTCCACACAATCTCGTTGTCTTGTAACTAATTGCTTTCATGAGGTTGCGTTCATACAACTGTCAGATGAACTCAATAGAATTGTGAGCGGAACGTAGCGCTTCCGTGGCGGAGCAAACTCACTTAGTTTATGATCGGCCCACCACCGCGGCTTAGGGATTCTGCCCATATATAATCAGTAGTGACCTCACTACTCACACTATATACTCATCCATTGGATCCTACCGACGGTGCTTCTACTTCGGGGTGAACATAGCAACCCCAAACGGACTTCGCCGCTTAGTCATGCTCCGTCAAATACAATAACATCGTCGCTCACAATAACATTGTCACTTGCAACAACATTATCACTTTCAATAACATTATCACTTAAATAACATCATCGCTAACAATAACAACACTTACCATAGCACTGTCGCTTACGATAACATTCATAGTATCGTCGGATGACGATACTTCTCATCAATCGGTCACTCAAATTGACTTAAGCATATGTTCGCTTAACGATATGTCGTAATCATGTATATATTATCATTATAGTAATGTAGTATACTATAGGTTGTTTGGTTCCATCCTATTGTTTGGTATAATCCATATAAAGGTTTAAACTCTGCTCTCCTGTCCGTTGCGAGACACAAGTTGGCAGCAGATCACAACAACAAAACCATTGAACCTTCACCACACCATGCATTCGTTTTTAAACTTTAGTGTCTGAGGTAGTAGTATGCAAATCTCGCTTTTACAATAACTCACAGAGGCTTGCCAATCTGAGAAGTCAGAGCTGCTATCCTACCAGATAAATATGGTACTAATTTACTGACTCCGGAAGGATGGAAGGCCCGGTGAGGTTTAAGCGCGCGATCGAATCATCTAGCATCGATTGATTAATGTTGCTTAGCAGTTCTAAGCACTGCGCCTCACGCGCTCTTATTTACACTCATGCGTGATAACATATATCACGTAAGAAAAAAAAATTAGAAAGAGCTAACTTCATCGAAGAAGAAGTCAGAAATTAAAACTCTTACCTCTCTCTTCCCTCGCACAGAATAGTGAAAAGGAATTAACTGCGCAATCTGGCACTCTGGCTACTACTGCTCTATCAATTGAAGACGTCCTTATCAACGTCAAGGGCGGCTCAAACGGGAAAAAGCCAGTTATGAGAAAAACATTGCTTATTCGTATTCACTTTGGGCAGACAGGAAGAACATGTGTGGGCGCCTTCAAGCGTTGAATAGCATGACATCTTAGGTACTTACGACCTCCGTCACTAATTTTGAATTCTTAACGTCATTTTGCCTACACGTAAACTCATTGTAATATTTTTAGCTCTTTTATCAGTGCTAGCACAACCGCTAGCGATTTGCGCCGTCATGAAAATGATGAAGCAGAAAAGCGCGTTTCATAAAAACTAGTTTTTAATGATATGGTTTTGTAGGTTTGGTATGGTTCATTTCAGTTGCGTAAGCTGCACTGTGTTCGCGTGTTCAATAATGACTCGCAGTAAGAAAACGAAGAAAAAGGTAAACTTCTGTGTTTATTGTGTCAACTAGAACATGGACTGTTCACTGCGCGGTGATTTGTAGAATAATGGCCCTCAGAGTTCTAAGTGAACCATTTCTCCTTACACCTCTCTAACTAACTATACATGTTCCCTCTTGAAGTTTTCACACTCAATTCTCCGTTCTAGCTAATAGCAGTTGCTTAATGACTCGAAAACAACGATATACGACGAGGTTAATTCTTTGTTAGAGTCGCCCGGATTAGGTTAATGTTGCTAAATTATCTACAAACCCAATCAAGTGTAAACCATCGGTAGAAGTTTTACCATCCCGAACTGAGTTTAGTCGTAAAGCCCACAAAAGCCCTCTTGATCCATTTGTCCACAATGACAGCCTGGAAACGACTCCACGCGGGTCTGTCAAGAATCACATTATATCATCTCAATGGAACAGCTCAAGTTGAAAGTAAACGGGGGTGAGGACGATCAATCGTGAAGATGGGTCGTAAATCTCTAAATTTACGTGCACTAGTCGAAATATCGAGATTTTCGGTAAGTTATCCATTTAATCCAGATGTCAACCGTTCATTATTCGTGCATTATACTTTTGTAGGCTTCAACTAATACCATCTCAAACGTTCCGACCACTAATATCACGCAACATATGAGCAAGGAAAGAGAAGGTGAAGGAGAATTGTCCGAAAACGTGAGGACAACAACTACGGCTGAGGTAAATAGAAATTCAAGGGCAAACAATTTTTGAAGAGAAGAAAAGAACGATGATCGCAGTTATTTTGTCATATGGAAAACTTTAGGGCGTCACGTCAATCAAGGAACCACGATCTCTGCGCTAGATTGAGCAAGAGGTACTGTTAATAAAATGAATAATCCACAAAATAAAAGACTATAGTTGAAAATTTGACAGCAGTTACTGAGGTCCAAAATCGATTCTGCTCCTTAACTTCATTTTAGTGGAAAAATAATGAAACTAAGATTATAATTACGAAGTGGCTATGGGATATCCCAGCAAATACCGTAGCTAAAGCGGCAGATCACTATTACGTAGAAGAACCTTTACTAGGCCCAGTTCTCTTATATTCGGCAATAATCTTTTGTATTTGTTTGCAGTACTGAACATAAAAGCACATGTAGCGTAGTAATTAAAGACTCTTTGCGTCGCACACAAGATTGAAGATTTGATATCGCGTTCATACCTCATCAAGCCATCCTTCCCTACGAGGCTGATGAAGTGGAAGCAAACTGGTCTCACACTAGTTTGGGAAGATAAGCAGCGTTAGCTCGATACAGCGAGAGGCTACCGCGACGCATTCTGAAGGCGAGATATGCGCTGAATCACCTCAAACGAAGTTGAGAATCGAAGACGAATGCATGACGCATCCCTCAGGGATTGATCAATGCCGAGAGCTTTATCTTTTTTATCCATTTATTAAACACAGTACCACTTCGTACTCAATATAGTTAGTTGTCTTTCTAACTAAAAATGATCAGCATAGTATAAATTCAGGGATTGGAGGTGTCTATACTTCCACCTGTACCGCCTATTAAATTTGACAGCGATGTCTTGTCGGCTTATTCACAGGTGCAGTTTATATATTGGGGCTTCCACTTGCTTCCAACTTTCGGTTAATACTTGATCTCGAAGTCATTCTAGCTACAAATAGCAAAAAATATTCTAATCGCAATTGATGTGATCTCAGCGGAAATCGAAATGCCTTGAAAAAGACGATTCCGGCATTAATTTCAGACCCAAGGGACCACATCAATGGATACCGTGTCGGAAATTGACATCGCGCCTATGGAAAAGTTGAAAAAAGAGAAGAAGGTACATATCCGCTGTTAAAGAAATCAGACGATGGATGCTTAGCCAGAAATTGACATGAGATACTCATCTTGCTGTGTTCAGATTAGTAGGAAATCTTGGTACAGCAAGAGATGAGGATGTTTCGCAAATGTTGCAATAGAGAGTAGATAGCGTAATATTTGTCCAGTTTCTTCTTTTTAAGAATGATTTGATAATTTCAAAGAACCATACGATCTTAAAAAAGTGGAGCATTGTTTATGAGATTTGATGAATTTATCATACTAGGGAAGTGTTCTACCACCTACAAATCTCCTAACTGCGGAGAAGGTAAGAGCGCCTGTACCGCCGCCACAACGAGCGATTCCAATATCGGAGGCGATTTTCCCAAGAATATGATCTCTGAAGGACCACTTACTGCACCAGCACGTAAAGGTGATCTCGAAATGGAGTTCATTAGCGAGGTGCTTTCCTAAAACATTATTTCTTATCATTTCAAGCATTTTTATGCTCAGTAGTTTTGCTCCGATTTTCAGTTAATAATGGACGTCATGTCGATTGTGAATCGTTGTGGAAATACAAACCTTGAGCTTAAAATTGCGCTCGATAGGGAGGTTTGCTATCATTTTGAGCATTTCTTATACACTGTATCTTTTTTGTTAGATGATAGTGTCAATATCTTGGTTAATTCATTTTCCACATTTAGGCCAGCGGTTTACCAAACGTGAAATTTGAGCTGATACCGAAAGCTCCTGTAACCAACACCATAGAGCGATTGAATCGTGCCTATGCACAAAACGCAAAGGTTTGTTCGTTCGAAATATCACAATGATGAAATGATTACATTTCTTAATATGGACTAAATGAGGCTGTTGGTAGTGAGCAGCAAGACACGATGACGATGACATGGCATGAGTCTACAGGAACTATTTGCTATGTTTTCAAAATTTCGCATTAGCTTATCAAGTCTTTTGTAAATGTGAAGACGCTTAGTTAACACATTCGGACCACGACATGCCCCTCGAATAAGTTGTCAACGACCTCATCATTTACTCGACGATGCTATATCCGGCATAGTTTTGACCTACCAAAAGAAGATTTCCGAAGTCTGTGAAATGAACTGAAATTGTCATTGGTCGAAATGCTTGGCTTTGATTTTTCACGGATCGATAGCGATTATTTTGCAAACATATCGCGCAGTATTTCTTGTAATACATCATGAGAAAACACGCTATAGGTACTGATCACTGTGTACTGCACAGTTTTACGTAATACACTGACAGTACTTCATTCTGTCTGGTTAATTCAGGAACAACTAAGTGGAGTAACACGAAGAGACCAAATTAATAGCCTGGCCAGATTTTCTCTGAAGATTTGTGAAGCCTACTTCGAGCTTGCTTTGAGATAGTTTCCACAACTAGTCATTCGTTTATCGGAGAATTTCCTTTCAATACCATGACTATGAATTTTCTCCAAATAGTGATATTCGTTTTCCGCATGGAAACTTCGAACTTTCCGGCTTATGATATCTTGTTGGACACAAGCAACATTTTTGAATCAACACCTAGGAATTCACTCACAGCATAGGACTTTCATGGTATTTCAATATTACTCGAGATGTGCTCTAATCCATTAGATGTGACTTAGTCTAGTGCATAACGAAGGGCTGGTTAACTTTAATACTCGCAGCTCTGAAGAGGAGGGAGTTATCCGACTGAACTCCTGTAAAAACCTCGTCCAGGCAGAGGCATTCTTAGAAGCTTACTGATGTTGATAGTTAATCAAATCGTTGCGAAAATGTCAAGAGAGGCATTATCTTGATAGGGCAAAAGGAGTACCTTTCAACTATTATAAATCAGGAACTACGAACACAGAATGTCCAACGGACGGATGAATACTTCAATCGAACTTAAACGCTTTTCTGTAGCCTTATATGGAAATTGTTTTATAGTTCCATGAAGAAATGGTAGTGACAAGTGACACTGAAACAGCCATATCGTTTGTAGAAGCATTGGTAAGCAGTTACCACCATTTATATAATGAGACCGACTCGTACTTCATTTTTCATATTTTCTTCTAATTCTTCCACAAATCTGACTCTCATCGTAAGTACGATGTTGGGGCAGAGGAACCGCAACCTCCTAGCCCACGCATGATTCAATCCACTCTACGATTCTCATTGCCATCCGTTTTCAATTCCATATTCAACGTCGCTGTAAGTGATAATGGTGACTTTATCGACTTTTCTCTTTTCACAGTCTCCCTACATCCGCCAGACGTCTAATAAGTAAAGCCGATACTGGAATCTATCATCTGACCTCAATACTCAAGGAAGCTCTTAGTTGGAACCATTTGCTCAAGGGAAACACGCGGCCTACAATCTTTGTGAATGTATTTTTTTTTTTGTTAATGGTTCAAATGGGAGTACCGTGCCAAGTGGGTTGTGATGCTCGTCGTGAAGCTTGCGAGCTAAACGCCCTCCCCCCCCCCCCCCCCTCATTGCTGTCGCAGTCAACAAGGAACTCCGCATGGAACACCACAGTCAGGTTATCCTCAAGATTGCAGGGAGATTCACTCAACCAACACTCTACAACGTCAAAGAAGAAGACGAAAAACGAATTAAAGCTAGAAGTACTGGAATTTTCACAGTGAAAGAAGAACACTGCGAAGATGGATCAAACAAAAGCCAAAATAAAGTTAAAAGAGATGGTTTAAACGAGAACTGGCTTTTGTTGAGTGTTGAAGTTTTACGTTCATTTTTGGGCATTGATTTTCAGAAGTACATGAGGTAGTGGCGTTTTTGGACTCTGCTCACAACGGTTTATCTATTTCTCATTCACATTATAAAGGCGTCGAGTAATAGGAATACTATAAGCATGCAGAGATGCTCACAAGGACACGCATGTGTTAAAAATTGTACAAAATCACTTTGACGAAACAGGGCATTACATGAACCATGCTATGTCTTAAAAAGGTGCACGGTAGTTTTTGGTAAGCACATGGCACCGTATCTGCCACCATGTGATCTAGCATCAAATACAACACGCTTGAGATCCTTAATATGGCAACGATTGCCAATATTTTTCTATCACGACGAAGTAATACCGACATATAATCAACAGTGCTACTGAACACCAATTGGTAGTCTGTAAGTTTCTGACAGTGAGGAAAAGTCTTTTTTTCAAAAAGAGAATGAAAGGAAAATGATATACGCTCAGTGGTTGGAAATCTTTTATGAAAGCGTCACTTTGTCAGTTGCATGTAATTTTTTCTGTTAATTAACATGTCATTAGTTTCTAATAGAAAAATTACATTATATGATTGTTTTAAAACGTGCACTTTCCATAAAAATTAGCCCTTTTGGCTAGTTTAAGAGAACCAATACTCTAAAAAATGATCGTCTACTGAATATTTCTACACTAGCATAGCAAATGATAATGTGGTGAACACTATACAAAAATATGAGCTCGAACACACTGAAAAATAAGCTAAAGGTTCTATGACCAGTTAGTCTTGATTTATAACTTCACTAACTTAACCTTTACGGAATATACGGGTGGACTATGGATTTAAAAAAATGGCATATAACGATAATCCAACCACATATTTTATTATGACAGCAGCATGTTTTGAAGTGCTTTGAGCTCTTTACAAGCGAAAAAATTAGCGAACAGCATCCCCTCCGAAGCGTTAATGTTCTCACAAATTATGAAAGTGCAACAAATATTTAGAACACCGGAATATTTCTTCGTGACCGGATTTCCTAAATAACACCAATCTAATTAATATGAGTAGATTGATGCCGATTGATTAGAAACTACCAGGATTATTTTTCTCCATATATATTGTATTGGCTGTACAGTACAGAGTAGAGTTTCGATTAGTCTTCAGCTCGGAGACCACCAGTTCAAAGCAGAGTGCTCGATTCTGTACGAGTTTTCCGTGAGAGACTTTTATGAAGAACAACTAACGCTTGAGTTAAAACTGTTTATAGTAGTAATAACAATGCACTATAAGCAACTGGCGACGTATAGTTAACGAGTATATACAAAGTCATGGTTTAACTAGAGCACTGGGAAACACGAAATAAAGAAAAAAAAACTCACTACACACGGATTGACGTCAAACAATCTCTCAAATGGAAAACATAAGCCGTATGGTTTCATAATGGTTATAAGGAAGACATCACAAAAGATTCCTGACAAACAACCGATGGAAAAGCGTAGAAAAAGTTTTAAAAACAGACGCTTCGATGAGATCGCAACAAAGAGCTTTTACCATGTTTACTTAAAAGCGATGTTATCGCATCTAAGATTAGCCTACAGTATAAGTTCATGAGGAATCTCAAGCTAAATTATTAAGAAGTTTCAATTAAGATGTCGTAAGCGCATGACATTACACAGTTGGAACTATTCGGGGATTGAAAAAAATCTTTTCATGTAAGTGCCTCTAGCGGTGGTATGATGTTATAATATACATGATGAAACGCGCGTAAAGCCACCAGCGAAACATAACGTATCGGTCTCGTTAGGACTTGAATCAATCTTGCAAATTATATTAATGTTTTGAGAGCGATAATTCAGATATCAGTCGATCAAAGGTTTTATTGCTTCCGTTCTTTGCATCGTTGTGCCATTTTCAGAACGAATTTATACAAATTTCAAAAGAACGAAGACTGAAAATGTGTGAAATTTTCAGAGTGCAAAGTGATATTGCCTCTTTGTCATACTCACTATGACCTGAAAAATAGCTGAGAACTTTGAGAGAATTTCTGGATAGAAGCCAAAGGTGTGGCTTAGGTTGTTAACGACGGGACGAGGTGAACGTGGTAGGGGACTACTTCATAACTTCAAATCAATTTTTTGATGGTTGCAACATGATGAACATATGTGGATTATCCTTGCATCAGCAAATTAATGAAGATGGGCCAAAGAAATACGTATTCAGATATGTGCTAACGATTCCAAAAATCTCATCTGCACTTCACTTAACCCAAAATTGCAGTGTGTATATCACCAAAAATAGAGCAGAATTCCACCGCAAAACCACTGTGGTAAACACAGAGATCGATTTCAGTGAAAATTTACTTGCCTAACACAAATCTCTGGCTGCAGCCCTACACAGCCGGTTTTCGAAACATCCTTTATAAACGCTGTGGAATTCAGAACAAAATTATGTTTCATACGACCACGCCTTTTTTTTTTCTTTCTCGCCTATATTTCGCCGGAAAACTCATTCATTAGACTGCTGGTACTCTTTCGATAGCGCAAGTCTAGAAGAACTCAAAAATGATTCTCTTTGAAAAAGCTCTTTTCATAGAGGTGAGGGAGAAAGAAAAGATTTGTGCTCTACACTTCTCAGCACAGAGCTCCTTCTTTGAACTATTGCTATCATTCGATAGTGTACGTTTCAGTGATCCAACGCTTTGTTTATTCTATAGAAAAGCCTTTTCACTACAGTGTAGCAAGGATAACTCTCACTATTTGGCGAGCTTGTTTACAAGCTAATCTACGCGTAAGAGAAGGAAGAGGGGGGGGGGGGGCGAGGTGATCGCTCGGTTGTTAGATACGTTGGATGCAACTTTGTTATACAAGTGTAATCTTTTCTCTCCTTTGCAAGAACTCCAGATATGACGATTGACTCAGTACTACGTATCTCCCAACACGTTCCTATGTTTTTCGTGCTTTCAGCAAATTACACGCATGATGAAAATGAAGGAGCGCGGCGGGTGTGATACATAATTTTATTCTGGATGCTCCTGCGCCATAAAAAAGACTTTTCTAGAAATCCGTCTTCGTAGAATGTTGACTGGAGATTTTGAGCCCTAGAATAATTGCTAACACTCCTATGGAAAATGCTTGTAAAAGTGAAACGTGGTCGCACCGCCACCCTTATGTTGCAAGGAACGGTTGAACCGAAGGCACGTTTTACTGATGAGGCCTTCTAGATAAGTCGAAACATACGTCTAGTACTCGAGGTGCCATATCAGACCTCTGAGAGGGTTAGAACATGCCTCGATCATGCTGTTTTCATATCGTTTGAGCCATTCATATGGACGAAGAACAATATGGCGAGAAATCTCGCATCTAGCCGTCATTAACAAATTTTGCTTCGCTTTCAGCACTTATTTAAAACACCAAAGAGAGCAGATTAGTTCTGAAATTTAATCGTTATCACATCATTGGAAGCTGTCAGCAGTTACCGTAAAACCGTTCTTTTCTGTTATCCGTAGACAAATGAAGAACGATCCTTTCCGGTGAACGAAAATTTTCATAGGAATCTTGGTAATCATTTGAAAAATAATCTCTGACGACTGCGCTACGTGATCTTTTCCTAAGAAGACCTTCTAATAACGAAGTAGCAGTCAAGACAGATTCTGTTTACAGCGGCCGCACGTTTTTAGTATTAGTCCATGGGAAGACGAAAAGTGCTTAAACATGTAGAGGAACGGTGCATACCACACTCATACTCTTATCCGAAGTTTTATGAAATAGAAACGTATCCAGATTAAATTACAAAAATTGCCCACCACATGTGAATCGTGCCAAGACGATCGATCGATCGATAGCGAAACTCCGTTTCGGATCCAGGCCGGCAGCCACCAGCCAATGCACTAGTCGACATGAAATGCGTCTAGTACGCGGAGATCAATCTTATTTTCCTTGCTACACTGCAGTGAAACGGTCTTTTCAGAAAATAGACACAGCGCTGGAATCGTTGAATCTACGATATCGAATGGCTACCAATAATCCAAAAGAGGAACTGTGTACTTAGAGAAATGTGCGTGTGTGAAACACAGATGATTACTTTCTGCTATAGCCTTGAAAAAGAACTCTTTCAAAAAACGGCTAGGCAACGCTCTCACCAGAGATTTAAGTATTCGCATAATTATCAAAAGTGCAACGAAAAATTATTGTCGAAACGAAGGGGGTTATTTCTTCATCCCGTGCTGTCTTAAAGAAAAGAACCACTAATCATAACAATTTCCTAGGACGATTAGCTAGTGCCACAAGGCTGATTAAAAAGCTTTATTCGGCGAAACCCTCGACGTCTTCGCCTTCCAACAGAATCATCGGCTCTGAAAAGACAACAATGTCAAAATGTAAGAAAGATAAATTTACTTTTATTAGGTCGTTCCACAAGTTGTGTCACTAGAGCAATAAGCACCAAATTTATTGACTAGAAGGAAATAAAATGCATGTTTTTTGTATTGTTTAATTGCACGTTTTCATGTGAACATCTTGCTACATAAACTGCCTAGATTTCCTCCAAAATAGAGCAGCCGTTGAAAAACATCCGCTGGCTACTCATGCACGAATGGAAGTGTAGGGAAAAACGCTAGTGAAGCGGCATTTAAAATTAACCATTTTGTGGGTCCAAAAGATCCTTTTTGATGCTCATTGAGCGACGTCAAATCTCACTCAGTTGCTGTAATGACGGCATCGCGTCTCAGGGGAAAGTAGGCAGACAGCCAGACATGCGCGCACAGACATAGAGATGCCGTCCGCCTGACTGGCGCGCAAGCGAAGGTGCGACTCCTCCTTAATATCAACAATGGTCCTCAAAGGGTTAATGGAGTCTGGAGCGAGATAGCTTGCAGAAAAATCGGCTCGCAGAGTTCAAAGCTGGAGAGGACAGTCTAGACGATAATCGGATTCGGGTCGTCCACAAGAAGCTCCATTAATCTTGGGCAACGCTTCACTAGCTTTTCCCCCGTGCGTCATTCGTGCATAAGTAGCAAGAGGATTTGTTCCACAACAGCTCCATTTCGAAGCAAATATAGGCAAGTTGTACACCGAAATGTTTGTAAGTAAATGCACGATTGAACGATACCAAAATCGTCTAGCTAGTAAATTTAGTGTTTATTGCTGTAATGTCAAAACTTATGGAGCGGCCTAAAACTGCAATGATTATAAGTAAGATTTTTTCAGCCGATATTCCGACGCTTTCATCTCCTAACACAATTATCGGCTTCGAGGAAGACAAACACGTCGAAACATAAACCAGAGAAATTCATATCTATCGACAATTCGTGCTACCCTCTTAATCGATAAAGAATATGTTGACTGATTGGCAAGGCCAAAATTAAAGAAAAGCTTATTTTTACTTGCATTTGAATCCCACCATATAATGGAAGGACCGCGTAGAAGTACTAGAAAAAAAGTGCCCACTTCCCTACAACTAGGGAATCGAGTAAGGTGTCGTACAATTTTAGGAGTAGCAGAACACACAATATATACGACGTTATACAGGTATGCGGTAGTAGAATTTCTGCAAGCAGGAGGTGGGTCGATGTCGTTGCAGCAATGGCGTGTGTGTCGCAGTGGTCAGGGTGGTCTGCGTCGCACACAAGGTCGATGGTTCAATTCCGCGTCTAGGACTCGCCAAACCAT
This sequence comes from Parelaphostrongylus tenuis, assembly GCA_019055375.1. Lineage (NCBI taxonomy): Eukaryota > Metazoa > Nematoda > Chromadorea > Rhabditida > Metastrongylidae > Parelaphostrongylus > Parelaphostrongylus tenuis. Next base: position 16,143 of record JAHQIW010001904.1, read on the forward strand.
CTATCTCTCCGTGGTCAGTAGTTTGGGGTTAGACTGATCTTAGACTTGTCTAGGAGGATAAGCAGTACTAACTGGATGCAGCGGTAGGTCATCGCGACCCGCTACAACACGTTGCCACAACGTTGTTAACACGGCCAGATGTGCAGCTAGTCACCCTCCCAACGAAGTTAAAAATGAAGACGGAATGCATGGTGCATTACACTTTCAAGTCCAGGCTTACGACGCAGTTGGCGCAATGGTTAGGGGTGCCCTGCGGCACACACGTGGTCGATGGTGCCATCGCGTGCCTAAGGCTCACCAAGCATCCATCCTTCTGGGGTGCTAGACTTATCTGGGAGGATAGCAGCTTTCACTTGATACATCCGTAGGTAACTACCGGTCTTTTTGAAGGTCACATATGCATTGCCCTAACGATGCCCTGATGAAGTCGGGAGGTATGGTACAGTCCTCAAGAATTCATCAACGCTGAGAGTTCTAGTTCATTTCATAGAAGGTTGAGCTCATTTCGTTCCTGAGGACCTTCCTAACGTGTTCGGCTACGATATGTATCAGTGTGTTTTCCTCTCAACGGGATTATCCAGTCTGAAAGGGTTCCGACAGGGAGAACACCTCAAAGCATATTCGTACTGGGATTCACCATCGTACTGGCACCAAATCGGCCTCTGATCTACAAAAGCCGGCGTCTACCTGGTGAGGTGACTACGTGAGGAAAGCTCGTGGATAGCTAACTTCAGGACTTCACAGAAAAAAACCAAATGGTTTATGCCTGCAATCTACTAGCTACAGTTGCACACACACTGGGCATTCATGTCTACGAAGTTGGACTATGAGACAAGTGGTGAAAGACGATCATATCTCGACTCATATGGACGTCATTAGAATCAGATCAAACGAACATGCCTATGACACGTCTTGAGGAGTGCTCATACTATATGCCATCTATATTGGGCTGGCGAGAGATTTTTCGGACTTTTTTGTTTTTGTGCAAGTGTGCTTCGTTTTTTTTAGTACATAGAAAGAACAAATTATCAATCAAATCATTTCCGGCTTTCTTCGGTTATGAGAGAAAAATGAAAAGCCGATCTCATTCGCTCGACAGTAACTATTCATGGTGTTTTTCAAAACCTGCGACATGGAGCTGTAGAAAGAAATCTCAGCTTTCGAATGATTACGAACAGTCCTGTGAAAGTTCCTGTCCAGCGCATGGGATCGGTTTTTCGGAACCGTATATCCTATTCTCTTCTCACCGGGTGAACGCTTTTCACTGTGAGGGTCCGCATCGTCAAAGCTAATCCAATTTCATCTCCCGTAATTAAACGATTGGCCCAAGAACGGATTCTTATCTTGACAACTCAACAGAGTTTGTGCTGTATTCACTCCCTTTTTTTCTACGTTTCACTCAACTCGTGCGGCACCCAGGCGCGCTTTCTTCTGAACTTTGCCGAGCTCGTGCAGAATATTCTCAATTACACTATGATCTCACTCAAGATCGTCAGCCAGCATGTGAGCCGTCAACGACTACTACCTCTCAGTTGCATTCAAAACAGGTCGCCGGTCAAGTTCTTGTTGGCGGCCGGCTTCTTGCTTCTGCGTCAAATCTCCATTTCCATCTTTGAATCCGTTGAAACGATCAAAAAATGCACTTCTCCCAACTGTTCCTTCTCCCCAGGCCTCGTTAATTCGGCGTGAAGTCTCAACAGCACTCGAACTCAAACGATTTTCGTGTAACATCAACAATCGCTTTTGCTCTCGTGGAAATTCCATCTCAAAACAAATGTATGAGTGTTATTCATCAAAATAATAACAAGAAGCCGCTTTAAACGGTAGATGGTAAAAACAAAAACTCATATGCATGATTTGTATTCAACACGGGCGAAAAAGTTTCTGGAAGCTCATACCAACTCAATAACAGAACAGTCTCCTGAAGCGCAGATTTTGCTCTTTTCTAGAGACATCTTATAACATATCCAATTCTATGTGCCTGTTTCACGAGAAAAAGAGGAAAAAGAGCGGCATATTAGATGAAGGAACCGTTGCCGTCCCCAGAATGAGAAGCTCAAACCACCATCACGACGAAGATTTTTAATGAAGGCACGGACATTAACTATGCTGGTGGTTGCTTGTTGTGATAGTGCGTGAATAAATTCTTCAAACACGGTATCCAGAATCGAACCGAAGTAGGACAGATGCCTTTTTCTACTCTGTTTGCTGAATTCTCTCATAAATTTCATTTCGAAGTAGATCTCTAATAACATGGTCCATCAGGATGATGCTTTTGAATGTTGGAGAAGGCGCAGTTACAAGTCGAACAAACAATCACTTTTTTCTCTCTTTTTCATATTATGTCTTTTACGTCATTATAATGCATTTCAAGCTGAAAAAGCTCTTTGCATAGAGGCTATCGAATGATTAGCAATAGTTCAAAGAAGGAGCTCTGTGCTGAGAAGTGTAGAGCACAAATCTTTTCTTTCTCCCTCACCTCTATGAAAAGAGCTTTTTCAAAGAGAATCATTTTTAAGTTCTTCTAGACTTGTGCTATCAAAAGAGTACCAGCAGTCTAATGAATGAGTTTTTCCGGCGAAATATAAGCGAGAAAGAAAAAAAAAAGGCGTGGTCGTATGAAACATAATTTTGTTCTGAATTTCAAAGCGTTATAAAGGGATGTTTCGAAAACCGGCTGTGTAGGGCTGCAGCCAGAGATTTGTGTTAGGCAAGCAAATTTTCACTGAAATCGATCTCTGTGTTTACCACAGTGGTTTTGCGGTGGAATTCTGCTTTATTTTTGGTGATATACACACTACAATTTTGGGTTAAGTGAAGTGCAGATGAGATTTTTGGAATCGTTAGCACATATCTGAATACGTATTTCTTTGGCCCATCTTCATTAATTTGCTGATGCAAAGGATAATCCACATATGTTCATCATGTTGCAACCATCAAAAAATTTGATTTGAAGTTATGAAGTAGTCCCCCTACCACGTTCACCTCGTCCCGTCGTTAACAACCTAAGCCAAACCTTTGGCTTCTATCCAGAAATTCTCTCAAAGTTCTCAGCTATTTTTCACGTCATAGTGAGTATGACAAAGAGGCAATATCACTTTGCACTCTGAAAATTTCACACATTTTCAGTCTTCGTTCTTTTGAAATTTGTATAAATTCGTTCTGAAAATGGCACAACGATGCAAAGAACGGAAGCAATAAAACCTTTTGATCGACTGATATCTGAATTATCGCTCTCAAAACATTAATATAATTTGCAAGATTGATTCAAGTCCTAATGAGACCGATACGTTATGTTTCGCTGGTGGTTTACGCGCGTTTCATCATGTATATTATAACATCATACCACCGCTAGAGGCACTTACATGAAAAGATTTTTTTCAATCCCCGAATAGTTCCAACTGTGTAATGTCATGCGCTTACGACATCTTAATTGAAACTTCTTAATAATTTAGCTTGAGATTCCTCATGAACTTATACTGTAGGCTAATCTTAGATGCGATAACATCGCTTTTAAGTAAACATGGTAAAAGCTCTTTTGTTGCGATCTCATCGAAGCGTCTGTTTTAAAACTTTTTCTACGCTTTTCCATCGGTTGTTTGTCAGGAATCTTTTGTGATGTCTTCATTATAAACCATTATGAACCATACGGCTTATGTTTTCCATTTGAGAGATTGTTTGACGTCAATCCGTGTGTGAGTTTTTTTTTTCTTTATTTCGTGTTTCCCAGTGCTCTAGTTAAATCAATGACTTTGTATATACTCGTTTAACTATACGTCGCCAGGTTGCTTTAGTGCATTGTTATTACTACTATAAACAGTTTTAACTCAAACGTTAGTTGTTCTTCATAAAAGTCTCTCACGGAAAACTCGTACAGAATCGAGCACTCTGCTTTGAACTGGTGGTCTCCAAGCTGAAGACTAATCGAAACTCTACTCTGTACTGTACAGCCAATACAATATATATGGAGAAAAATAATCCTGGTAGTTCTAATCAATCGGCATCAATCTACTCATATTAATTAGATTGGTGTTATTTAGGAAATCCGGTCACGAAGAAATATTCCGGTGTTCTAAATATTTGTTGCACTTTCATAATTTGTGAGAACATTAACGCTTCGGAGGGGATGCTGTTCGCTAATTTTTTGCTTGTAAAGAGCTCAAAGCACTTCAAAACATGCTGCTGTCATAATAAAATATGTGGTTGGATTATCGTTATATGCCATTTTTTTAAATCCATAGTCCACCCGTATATTCCGTAAAGGTTTAAGTTAGTGAAGTTATAAATCAAGACTAACTGGTCATAGAACCTTTAGCTTATTTTTCAGTGTGTTCGAGCTCATTATTTTTGTATAGTGTTCACCACATTATCATTTGCTATGCTATGTAGAAAATATTCAGTAGACGATCATTTTTTAGAGTATTGGTTCTCTTAAACTAGCCAAAAGGGCTAATTTTATGAAAGTGCACGTTTTTAAAACAATCATATAATGTAATTTTTCTATTAGAAACTAATGACATGTTAATTAACAGAAAAATTACATGCAACTGACAAAGTGACGCTTTCATAAAAGATTTCCAACCACTGAGCGTATATCATTTTCCTTTCATTCTCTTTTTTGAAAAAAAGACTTTTCCTCACTGTCAGAAACTTACAGACTACCAATTGGTGTTCAGTAGCACTGTTGATTATATGTCGGTATTACTTCGTCGTGATAGAAAAATATTGGCAAATCGTTGCCATATTAAGGATCTCAAGCGTGTTATTTGATTGCTAGATCACATGGTGGCAGATACGGTGCCATGTGCTTACCAAAAACTACCGTGCACCTTTTTTAAGACATAGCATGGTTCATGTAATGCCCCTGTTTCGTCAAAGTGATTTTGTACAATTTTTAACACATGCGTGTCCTTGTGAGCATCTCTGCATGCTTATAGTATTCCCTATTACTCAGACGCCTTTATAATGTGAATGAGAAATAGATAACCGGTTGTGAGCAGAGTCCAAAAACTCCACTACCTCATGTACTTCTGAAAATCAATGCCCAAAATGAACGTAAAACTTCAACACTCAACAAAAGCCAGTTCTCGTTTAAACCATCTCTTTTAACTTTATTTTGGCTTTTTGTTTGATCCATCTTCGCAGTGTTCTTCTTTCACTGTGAAAATTCCAGTACTTCTAGCTTTAATTCGTTTTTTCGTCTTCTTCTTTGACGTTGTAGAGTGTTGGTTGAGTGAATCTCCCTGCAATCTTGAGGATAACCTGACTGTGGTGTTCCATGCGGAGTTCCTTGTTGACTGCGACAGCAATGAGGGGGGGGGGGGGGGGAGGGCGTTTAGCTCGCAAGCTTCACGACGAGCATCACAACCCACTTGGCCACGGTACTCCCATTTGAACCATTAACAAAAAAAAAAATAACATTCCACAAAGATTGTAGTGCCGCGTGTTTCCCTTGAGCAAATGGTTCCAACTAAAGAGCTTCCTTGAGTATTGAGGTCAGATGATAGATTCCAGTATCGGCTTTACTTATTAGACGTCTGGCGGATGTAGGGAGACTGTGAAAAGAGAAAAATCGATAAAGTCACCATTATCACTTACAGCGACGTTGAATATGGAATTGAAAACGGATAGTAATGAGAATCGTAGAGTGGATTGAATCATGCGTGAGCTAGGAGGTTGCGGTTCCTCTGCCCCAACATCGTACTTCGATGAGAGTCAGATTTGCTAAAGAATTAGAAGAAAATATGAAAAATGAAGTACGAGTCGGTCTCATTATATAAATGGTGGTAACTGCTTACCAATGCTTCTACAAACGATATGGCTGCTTCAGTGTCACTTGTCACTACCATTCCTTCATGGAACTATAAAACAATTTCCATATAAGGCTACAGAAAAGCGGTTAAGTTCGATTGAAGTAATTCATCCGCCCGTTGGACACTTCTGTGTTCGTAGTTCCTGATTTATAATAGTTGAAAGGTACTCCTTTTCCCTATCAAAATAATGCATCTCTTGACATTTTCGCAACGATTTGATTAACTATCAACATCAGTAAGCTTCTTAGAATGCCTCTGCCTGGACGAGGTTTTTACAAGAGTTCAGTCGGATAACTCCCTCTTCTTCAGAGCTGCGAGTATTAAAGTTAACCAACCCTTCGTTATGCACTAGTCGTACTAAGTCACATCTAATGGAGTAGAGCACATCTTAAGTAATATTAAAATACCATGAAAGTCCTATAGCTGTAAGTGAATTCCTAGGTGTTGATTTGAAAAATGTTGCTTGTGTCCAACAAGATGTCATAAGCCGAAAAGTTCGAAGTTTCCATGCGGAAAACGAATATCACTATTTGAAGAAAATTCAATAGTCATGGTATTGAAAGGAAATTCCCCGATAAACGAATGACTAGTTGTGGAAACTATCTCAAAGCAACTCGAAGTATACTTTGCAGGTCTTCAGAGAAAATCGGTTTACCAGGCCATTAATTTGGTCTCTTCGTGTTACTCCACTTAGTTGTTCCTCAATTAACCACACAGAATGAAGTACTGTCAGTGTATTACGTCAAACTGTGCAGTACACAGTGATCAGTACCTATAGCGTGTTTTCTCATGATGTACTGCAAGAAATACTGCGCGATATGTTTGCAAAATAATCGCTAGCGATCCGTGAAAAATCAAAGTCAAGCATTTCGACCAATAACATTTTCAGTTCATTTCACAGACTTCGGAAATCTTCTTTTGGTAGGCCAAAACTATGCCGGATATAGCATCGTCTGAGTAAATGATGAGGTCGTTGACAACTTATACGAGGGGCATGTCGTGGTCCGAATGTGTTAACTAAGCGTCTTCACATTTACAAAAGACTTGATAAGCTAATGCGAAATTTTGAAAACATAGCAAATAGGTCCTATAGACTCATGCCAAGTCATCGTCATCGTGTCTTGCTGCTCACTACCAACAGCCTCATTTAGTCCATATTAAGAAATGTAATCATTTCATCATTGTGATATTTTGAACGAAACAAACCTTTGCGTTTTGTGCATAGGCACGATTCAATCGCTCTATGCTGTTGGTTACAGGAGCTTTCGGTATCAGCTCAAATTTCACGTTTGGTAAACCGCTGGCCTAAATGTGGAAAATGAATTAACCAAGATATTGACACTATCATCTAACATATAAGATGCAGTGTATAAGAAATGTTCAAAATGATAGCAAACCTCCGTATCGAGCGCAATTTTAAGCTCAATGTTTGTATTTCCAGAACGATTCACAATCGACATGACGTCCATTATTAACTGAAAATCAGAGCAAAAGTAGTGAGCATAAAAATGCTTAAAATGATAAGAAATAATGTTTTGAGAAAGCACCTCGCTAATGAACTCCATTTCGAGATCACTTTTACGTGCTGGTAGAGTAAGTGGTCCTTCAGAGATCATATTCTCGCAGAAAATCGCATCCGATATCGGAATCGCTCTTTGTGGCGGCGGTACAGGCTCTCTTACCTTCTCCGCAGTTAGGAGATTTGTAGGTGGTAGAACACTTCCCTAGTATGATAAATTCATCAAATCTCATTGAAAATGTTTCACTTTGTTAAGATAGTATGGTTCTTTGAAATTATCAAATCATTCTTAGAAAGAAGAACTGGACAAATATTACGCTATCTAGTCTCTATTGTAACATTTGCGAAAAATCCTCATCTCTTGCTGTACCAAGATTTTCTACTAATTTGAACACAGCAAGATGAGTATCTCATGTCAATTTTCTGGCTAAGCATCCATCGTCTGATTTCTTTAACAGCGGATATGCACCTTCTTCTCTTTTTTCAACTTTTCCATAGGCGCGGTGTCAATTTCCGACACGGTATCCAATGACATAGTTCCTTGGGTCTGAAATTAATGCCAGAATCGTTTTTTTCGAGACATTTCGATTTCCGCTGAGATCACATCACTTGCGATTAGAATATTTTTTGTTACTTGTAGCTAGAATGACTTTGAGATTAAATTTTGACCGAATGTTGGAAGCAATTGGAAACCCCAATATGTAAACTGCACCTGTGAATAAGCCGACAAGACATCGCTGTCGAATTTAATAGGCGATACAGGTGGAAGTATAGACACCTCCAATCCCTGAATTTATACTATGCTGATCATATTTTAGTTAGAAAGACAACTAACTATATTCACTACGAAGTGGTGCTGTGTTTGTTAAATGGATAAAAAAGATAAAGCTCTCGGCATTGATCAATCCCTGAGGGATGCGTCATGCATTCGTCTTCGATTCTCAACTTCGTTTGAGGTGATTCAGCGCATATCTCGCCTTCATAATGGCTCGCGATAGCCTCTCGCTGTATCGAGCTAATGCTGCTTATTTTCCCAAACTAGTCTGTGACCAGTTTGCTTCCACTTCATCAGGTATGAACGCGATATCAAATTCTCAATCTTGTGTGCGACACAGAGGGTCTCTAATTACTACGCTACATGCGCTTTTATATTCAGTACTGCGAACAAATACAAAAGAATATTGCCGAATATAAGAGAACTGGGCCTAGTAAAGGTTCTTCTACGTAATAGTGATCTGCCGCTTTAGCTGCGATATTTGCCGGGATATCCCATAGCCACTTTATAATTATATTCTTAGTCTCATTATTTTTTCACTAAAATGAAGTTCAGGAGCAGAATCGGTTTTGGACCTCAGTAACTGCTGTAAAAAAAAAACGACTATATCTTTTATTTTGTGGATTATTCATTTTATTAACAGTGCCTCTTGCTCAATCTTGCGCTGAGATCGTGGTTCCTTGATTGACGTGACGCCCTAAGGTTTTCCATATGACAAGATAACTGCGATCATCGTTCTTTTCTTTTCTTTGAAAATTGTTTGCCCTTGAATTTCTATTTACCTCAGCCGTAGTTGTTGTCCTCACGTTTTCGGACATTTCTCCTTCACGTTCTCTTTCCTTGCGCATTTCTTGTGTGATATTAGCGGTAGCAACGTTTGAGATGGTATTAGTTGAAGCCTACAAAAGTATAATGCACAAATAATGAACGGTTGACATCTGTATTAAATGGATAACTTACCGAAAATCTCGATATTTCGATTAGTGCACGTAAATTTGGAGATTTACAACCCATCTTCACGATTGATCGTACTCACCCTCGCATACTTTCAACTTAAGCTGTTCCATTGAGATGATTTAATGTGATTCTTGACAGACCCGCGTGGAGTCGTTTCCAGGCTGTCATTGAGGACAAATGGATCAAAAGGGCTTTTGTGGGCCTTACGACTAAACTCAGTTCGGGATTGTAGAACTTCTACCGATGGTTTACAATTGATTGGGTTTGTAGATAATTTAGCAACATTAACCTGATCCGGGCGACTCTAACAAAGAATTAACCTCGTCGTATATCGTTGTTTTCGAGTCATTAAGCAACTGCTATTAGCTAGAACGGAGTATTGAGTGTGAATACTTCAAGAGGGAACATGTATAGTTACTTAGAAAAGTGTAAGGAGAAATGGTTCACTTAGAACTCTGAGGGCCATTATTCTACAAATCACTGCACAGTGAACAGTCCATGTTCTAGTTGACACAATAAACACAGAAGTTTACTTTTTTCTTCGATTTCTTACTGCGAGTCATTAAAGACGCGAACACAATACAGCTTACGCAACTGAATTGAACCATACCAAACCTACAAAACCATATCATAAAAAACTAGTTTTTACGGACCGCGCTTTTCTGCTTCATCATTTTCATGACGGCGCAAAGCGGTCGTGTTAGCACTGATAAAAGAGCAAAATATTACAATGAGTTTACGTGTAGGCAAAATGACGTTAATAATTCAAAATTAGTGACAGAGGTCATAAGTACCTAAGATGTCATGCTATTCAACGCTTGTAGGCGCCCACACATGTTCTTCCTGTCTGCCCAAAGTGAATACGAGTAAACATTGTTTTTCTCATAACTGGCTTTTTCCCGTTTGAGCCGCCCTTGACGTTGATAAGGACGTCTTCAATTGATAGAGCAGTAGTAGCCAGTGTGCCAGATTGCGCAGTTAATTCCTTATTATTATTTTGTGCGAGGGAAGAGAGAGGTAAGAGTTTCATTTTCTGACTTCTTCTTCGATGAAGTTAGTTCTTTCTATTTTTTTTTTCTTACGTGATATTTGTTATCACGCATGAGTGTAAATAAGAGCGCGTGAAGCGCAGTGCTTAGAACTGCTAAGCAACTGATATGATTAATCAATCGATGCTAGATGATTCGATCGCGCGCTCAAACCTCACCGGGCCTTCCATCCCTCCGGAGTCAGTAAATTAGTACCATATTTATCTGGTAGGATAGCAGCTCTAACTTCTTAGATTGGCAAGCGTCTGTGAGTTATTGTAAAAGCCAGATTTGCATATTACTAGCTCACACACTAAAATTTAAAAACGAATGCATGGTGTGGTGAAGGCTCAATGGTTTTGTTGTTGTGATCTGCTGCCAACTTGTGTCTCGCAACGGACAAGAGAGCAGAGTTTGAACCTTTATATGGATTATACCAAACAATAGGATGGAACCAAACAACCTATAATATACTACATTACTATAATGATAATATATACATGATTACGACATATCGTTAAGCGAACATATGCCTAAGTCAATATGAGTGACCGATTGATGAGAAGTATCGTCATCCGACGATACTATGAATGTTATCGTAAGCGACAGTGTTATGATAAGTGTTGTTATTGTAAGTGATGATGTTATTTAAGTGATAATGTTATTGCAAGTGACAATGTTATTGTGAGTGGCGATGTTATTGTATTTGACGGAGCATGACTAAGCGGCGGAGTCCGTTTGGGGTTGCTATGTTCACCCCGATGTAGAAGCACCGTCGGTAGGATCCAGTGGATGAGTATATAGTGTGAGTAGTGAGGTCACTATTGATTATATACGGGTAGAATCCCTAAACCGCGGTGGTGGGCCGATCATAAACTAAGTGAGTTTGCTCCGCCACGGAAGCGCTACGTTCCGCTCACAATTCTATTGAATTCATCTGATAATTGTATGAACGCAACCTCATGAAAGCTGTTAGTTACAACACAACGAGATTGTGTGGAGAGAGCAATAATGGATCAATTACGATTTGAGGTGAAGTGGTCCGGACGAAGTTAAACGACCGTTCGGATGATGCTCCGTGATCAGACTGACTGTCGAGGTTAGTGGCAGCTCGGTGCCGCCCTCGCCACTTGGACCATTTCTGTCTAAGGTTCTCGAACCTCTTCTATACCACTTGCTCTCTAAGGTCGTGGACCATCTGCTTTGCCTAAATTATCATGTAATTCCCAAAAAGATAGCAAAACTCCCTTGGGAGGTTTGCTATACACAGCGTGTTCCTCAAGGATCATGAACGCCGAGAACGTAATTCTTTTTAGAATTTCTTTTCAATATATCCTTTCATCATTATTTGAGCCAACATGTCATGTGGTCTGGTAATGGCTCTTGTACAGCCCGAGACACGTGTTTCGTCCTTACAGACTCATCAGCCGGGCAGAATTTCTTTTCACCTTTTGGCTTCGACAAACTCAAGTTTGCGTGTCTAGCTGCAAAGGTGGACTGTGTGCTCCACCTCTCTGCCACCCTCACCCTTAGCGTGAGAACGGCTCCACTTCCTCCTCTGCGACTCCAACCCACAGCGTGGAAACCATTGTCTGTATCACTCCTCTCTGCCGTCTATCGGAAAGAAGGTTGCTGGTTCGGTTCACTACTACAACACTTCGCACTAGTTTTTTTTTGGGTGTTATCTTTACCAAAAATCCCAGGACCGGCTATCTATTAATCTCGGCATAGTTTGAATAAATGAGTTGTTTCTTCTATTAAGCAGTTCCAAGGTGTTAATAATATTACCTGTTGACTATTAGAGATGCAATATAACAATACAGTTAGTAATGCAACATGAATATCAAGATCTACGTGGTGGCTTTCGTTCCGGCAAGTCGCCTTGTTGTTATCTTTTTGATGTCGATCGATTAATATCGAAGGTCTTTCTATATCGTAATTATTATGGAAAAGAACGCTAAGTTGTGTAACCTTTCATTATTTTTTGATACAGAACGTAAATCTATGGGGTAAGTTCCAATAATATGCAACTTATAACAAATAATATATATATATATATATATATAAATATAGCGTAACATAGGAAAATACCAGCCACAGAGCAATTGATAATACATTAAGACATATAATCCACTATAAACACAACAGATACTCATAAAAATCGATTTCTTGATTACAAGCAGCAGCTATGTAACATCGCTAGGACTACAGAGATGTGTGAAATCAGAACACTTTAAGCAGAATTGCGTTAGAAACACCACCACATTATCATACAGAGTAAAAAAGTTGGATATGCGTTGTCACTCCATGGATCTACGTTTTGCATGACAAAATATTGAAAAGTTGGACAACTAGGCGTTTCTTGCTATAATAATTATGTTATTATAAAAGAGCCTTCAATACTAATTGACATTTGAAAGATAATAGAAAAAAACTATAGTGAAGTTGTGTGGTAGCGATCAAAACAGCAACCCTCTTTCCGATGGAAGGCAGAGAGGAATAAGACAGGCATTAATTCCCACGCTGGGACCATAGACGCAAAAGAGGAGGTGGAGCCATTTTTACGTTAAGGGTAAGAGTGACAGAGAGGTGGGGCACACAGTCCACTATTTCCAGCGGGACACGCAGATTTAGGTTTGTGGAAGTGAAAGTATTAAAGGTGCATCTGGTCAGAATGCCATGCAATCGGCACGTGAGAATTGATGCGATCCCGCTCTTAGAGCTTATCAAGAATTCCATTCAGCCAGGATTGGTGAATCGGTCCAAGACTTATCTTAGAAGATAACAGTACTGGCTTAATACATCGATAGGCTGATGTGAGTCATTGTAAAAGCCAAATACGCATTCAATCACCTCCAGCACGTTTGATGAAGCGAAGTAATGACGCAGCCATCAGGAATTGATCGGTTCCAAGAGATCTGTCCTTTCTTAATTTCCTTACTCGATGAATACATTAGATTGCTAAAGAATGTTCATTCAGCTAATCTAGCTCCTTTTCATATAGTCTAAAAAAGAACTCTGTCCGGCGAGACTTAGAGCACAAATCAATGACAAGAGAGGACCAAAAATTCAAAAGAGTTCTTTTGAAAAGCAAACACAATTTTAAGTTCTTCGAGATTTGTGCTATAAGAAGTGTATTAACACTCTAAGTCTTTTTGTCCAGCGGCTTATAAGTGAGACAAGAAAAAAACGCATGGTCGTGTAACATAATTTTTTTGAATTTTAGGGCGTTAAAAAAAAAACTTTTTCAAAAAACCGGCTTCATAGGGCTATAGGTTACGAGTTGAACACCTGATTATGATAATGATTTTTTAAGTAAGTTCTGAGTGGAACATCTAATTAGGATAATGACTTATGAGTATGCTCTGAGATAGAAACGAAATTATCATATTGACATATCCTTCTATATGCCATGTTCAAGCTCCATTTTCTTTTACGCATCTTAGTGAATAAGGACGGTTCATAAGGTTAATGCAAGTTTGACTTCACAGAAAGAATACGAAATATAGGTTGGTGCATCAAATGTGCTTCTTGCATGCTCTGAAAGTTCTTTTTTCTTTTTGACATAGAAATTCTATCATACATAGAGCAATGGCGACTTCAACTTTTTGAGTGTGATGACAGCCAACGTTTCTTCAGTCTTCTGTACTCCATTTATCTTCTATACTCATGGAATCCAAGGTATATTGAGCTAAATCCTTACTACCTGATAATAACCGGCTCTTCTTTTATAGCTCATCTAAGGTTCACCTCACTTTAACCATATCTGTCGCTGCGGAAAGAACAATGGTGAGATGTCGCGCAAAATCCGCTTCCTGTAGAGTATAGAGTTTTTCAGGCTCTCTTCCATCCCGTCAGGTTTCGTATACTATCGTCTAAATCGTATGCGACTTTCTACTTCCTTCTCGGAATCTGCTTAGGAGTGTTAGATATAGCTGTAGAGCTCTCAGTTTCAAAGTTGAACACCGTTCCGGGCTGTGCCGTTGTTGGCTTTTTAAATATCAACTTTGTCTACTACTGGGAACTTGGCATCATGGTGAATCTGTTCTATCTTGGCGCTTTTCTGTGCATCATTTGACCGATATTCTCCAGGCGATGGGCATCATAGTAATTGTTCTGCCAACTTTGATATTCGTAAAGCTGCGAGCCACTCAGCGTAAACTACAACCAATTCAAGTTTTAAAATGGAGAGAGAAGAAGTTTGAACAGGTAAATTGCAACCTTTCCAATCGTTGTAAAAAAGCGCAGTGATGTGTTTTTTTTTAGAAAAAAAATTTCCAAATTTTTGGCCAATCGCGATCGCGCTGAGATACTTCTTACTTCTTCGGTGTTCGTTACATTTCCAAGTGTTCGTGTTGGCGTGTTTCAATAACTCGCCTACGAATTGGCGCCGCCATCGGTCCATTCCATAGCTGCGGATTGCTTTGTGCTGGTGATCCTAATCAATTTTCCTTCAGTTGTCATTCTTTCACATTGAAACGCATAGTTTTCTCTATAGGTGTTTGCAGCAATATCCTGCACTTCGCTATGAACAAGGATATGCATGCTTTGGCAACCAACTATCTCGGCGCAAAAGGGCATGCACTAACTAGCTTAGCCAATTCTGCGCTATTTCAGTTTCCTCTTGATGTTCACTTGTATATCACTCAGTATTATTTAGTTGTACTAGATATTACAGTAACAAAAACTTGTTCCTTTCCGTTATCCGAGAACAAATAAACATTCGAGCCCATTCGCTGGAAGACAATTTTTGTAAGAGCGTCAGCAATTATTCAAAAGCTTAAATATCTGCCTGACGTGGTACCTGCTCTTTTTTTGAAAGGAGCTTTTTATCACGCTTCGGTAAAAGAAAGAAATTTTGCGTTTTACAAAAGCGTTTTTCTTGCCGGCAGAACTCTTTCTTTAAACCCTTAGTAATCTTTCGATAGCGTAAGTTTCCACGATTTTAACGCTATACCTATCTTCTGAAAAGGTCATTATTCAGTAATGTAACGGAAAGAGTAAGATCAAGTTTCACATCTTTGGTGGGCTTGTTTATCAGCCAATCAACGGTTGGCGTGTCTGCTGGCCGCAGATTCTATGCGGTACTAGCTAGCTTAGCCAATTGTATTAGAATAAAATCTGTAAGGTTTTAATTTAGCACTTGTGGGATAACTGGGTTTCATATGTCTTTATTGTAATTATATCGTAATGAATGCGGTTATCAATTGTAAAACAAGGACTTCTATTCAACCACTTCATCAGCAGTAGTATGATGTTATGATAGTGAAACGGGAGTACCGATTGTGTAGTGGAAAACACACGCCCCTAAAAGTCTGAAACGGCTCCGATTCCCGCTTGGTGTTGAGAGCTTTGCATATCACGAAGAATTATTGAATTGTAGCACGATTCACAACAGTGAAATTTTTCCTAATGTTAATGTTGTAGTTTTCCCACACTTCTCAACATAATCTCATTCTTCAATAATGTCAAGATTTGAGGACGTGGCATGATTTTATAAATTGCATATCTTACTGCTACTAGTTGTCTTAATGGTCAAGTGTCTAGTCTCTATTCTCCTTTATGCGTTGAATATCGTTCAAGTTAGATTTTTCTCAATCGTTTCAGATGTGTTTACCTGCTGTATCCATTTGCCGTTTGTTTTACCATAGTTCTATATGAATGTTTCATGTTTCTCTCGTTCTAATGAAACATCCTATAACATTTCAAGCATGCAGTGCTCCTTCAGTCCTCAGAGCAGAGAGGCAGGGGGTTTTCTTATTCTGCTACCAATTGGCTTTCATCTCAGATATTTTTCGCAATATTTTCATCATTTTCATTTGCCAACTGTAAAATTTTCAATACTTTCTTTGCTGAACTGTCTTCAGCGTCTGGTAAAAGTATAAAGGTTAAAGCTCTCGAAAATTGATCAATCACTACGGGATTGGCCATGCATTCGTCTCCAATTTTCTAGCTTAGTTTGTGGTATTCAAATGCATATCTGGCTTACAATGACTCGTGGTGGCCTACTGCTGCATTGAGTTAGTGCATCGAGTTCTGTTTCCATAGAAGTCTGGTAAGCAATTACCGACGCACGAAGGCATGGAAGGCTTGGCGAGCCATGAGAGCGAGATCAAACTATCAACCTTGTATGCGACTCAGAGCATCTCTGACCACTGTGCCACATGCGTCCAGCATGTGTTATGCAAGAGCAAATTGTGTGTACTCGGTGCAGCTGGTGGTGGACATTCTTCTGTTCAAAATGTTCAGCATGACACAGCAACTGCACGACTTTCAGAGGATTCCTGTACACAGCTCCATCCTTTGAGGTGAATTCATTCAACTGCTTCACGCTTTTCTTTCGATGTGCGAATAAATGCTTAACCGCTTTTGTATATTCTCTTCGTGTTGTTCACTCTTCAACAATTAAACTTTCAGTATTCCACGAAAGACATGGAGATGTGAGAGAACATTGTAACATTTGCCGCCAAGAAAGTAGTAAGCACTTGAGTCTTCTTACAATAAAGGGAATCCATTTTTTCACAAATTAGGCCCATTTTCCACCTCCTCACGTAATACTTTTGAATGCCTGGAATATATTGAAGCAGCCAGTATCGAATTTCGATTGAAGACTTCGTAATTAAAGTGATACAGAGTTTATACTATTTCTCCGAATATTCACTATCCGTACTTTATTACATTTTAGAAGCGATTTTGTATGTTGTAGTTTATAAAATAAATATACGGCACTTTTCCGTTACCCCAACTCTGTTTGAGGCCTTCGATAAATACGCATTTTTTGCTTTTGTAAAAAGTTTCGGTAGTGTTTGATAGCTCAAATCAAGTGAACTTGAACGGTACATTTTTTTCTCAAATGACTTGTCCGTAGCGTTGTAACATTCGAATTAAAATTTTACTACAGTATATCCAATTATAACTTTATTTCGAGTGCTTTATTAAGACCACGCTCAAATTTCAATAGATCCTTTCATTATTATTTGAGCTAACTTGTCATGTGGTCTGGCAACGGATCTTGTACAGCTCGTACCAATGCATTAAATATAATTAAAGGATCTATTGAAATTTGAGCGCGGTCTTAATAAAGCACTTGAAATAAAGGTGTAATATGATAGAAGTACCAGTCAAGCAGCAATCGAGTGCGCAACACTCTGTGTTAGGTGAAAATTTCACTTGACATAGAGTGTAAAACGTTCGTCTTTGATGACTCTCTGTAAGGGAGTAGAGCTCTCGAGAAAACTGACAATAAAAATATTGAAAGGCGACGGGTTCTGCCCGACTGACGAGTCTGTAAGGACGAAACACGTGTATTGGGCTGTACCAGAGCCCCTACCAGACCATATGACAAGTTGGCTCAAATAATAATGAAAGCATACCCAATAATGTGGAGTGCTGTGCAAAAATATTTGCGCCGGGCGTGATTCGAACCCAGATCCCACTCTTTCGGAAGCGTATGCTAACCGTCTTGCACCACCGACGCTCGTTTTGCACAGCACCATTTTTACGTGATAACGCGCTGTTGGAATCCCGGCTAACGCAAATGTTTTTGCGCAGCACTCCACATTATTGGGTATAGTGTAACATCATACCACCGCAAGTGGCGGTCAAATAGAGAGAATTTTGACTGATGTAGAATTTTGTTACATACTCAAAATTTCTTTCCGGGCAAAACGCTTTTATGATCAAATTTCCATCATTAGTTAGAGCAAAGCTTGCTGGTTGCAACGCTCTGTTTGATTTTAAAATGGCCTTCCTAGAGCGTTGCAATTGTCGAATGAATACTATGTTTCGCACTTGGTGAGTACTTCTTGTATGTTAGAGCGTGTGTACTAGATGTATTATCAATCGGCGGCACGAATCACATGTGGATTTTTTGACGAAAATCAGGATTTTCTCTGGTACTTTGAAATTTTTCCTACACTTGTATGGGCTTTTTTCAGAGAAAAAATTTTTTTGTGAAAATAATCTTTTATGTTTCAGAGATGGACATACTCACACTAAAATAAAGATCACTTTTAGGAGGCCAAAAAACTTTCATTGCATATGAGAGTCATTTGAAAAAAATGATTATTTCAGTCCAGGACGGGCTGTGGTTCATTTCTGAGCTGCAGTTCATGCCCAAAATTTTCTTGCACTATCTAATCGACGTTAACCATTCAGTCTACCTGTGGAAGAAACGAGGAGCGGTAACGAATGAAAGATGAGTGCTCTCGAAGCAATTTCCTACTCCAATATTGACCCTATCGCGACAGCAATGCTTCCAGAATCGCCACGCAATTTGCAAGCATAACTAAGGGTTCATTTGATGTCCTTTCTTGTACAGGCGTTTGGATTGTCATAAGCCGTGTTTCTGTTGGAGCACGACTTCTTCTTTTTCAGTGGTTGGTGAAATAAAAATTTTTGTGATTAAATGAGCTTATTGAGAAGCAGAAGACAGCTGAAGGGCAGTTGACTTGTAGCGACTTAGTCAGTGTGGCGAATGTCGAGATGGCTCGTTGGTCTGGTGCCACTTTTGCGAAATCCCATCCACATACCGTCAATGCGTGGTGGCCTGGTGCTATTGTTGCACTGCGCGACACATAATTTTTTTTTTTTTGACTGCTACAGCTCACTGAGAAATCATTTCAAAAAACCGAATACTTCAATAGATTACGCAGAATGCAGACTATTGAATGGTTACTAAAAGTCTAAGGGAAATGCTCTCCTCCAGCGAAAAATGTGTTATAACGCCACAAATGTGAAACATAATTTCATTTCGGATGCTACAGCGTAATGAAAGGTTTTCTTAAAAGCACGAGCATGTTGTTGAAATTATGAAATCAACTGTGTAGATCATGGTACATCTTCTATTTTATTCGCTTTCTCGCACACATTATCCGCAGTTATTCTAATTTTGCTTCCCAAACTTTGAAGTTCTATTAGCGACAGCTTGAAGTGACACCCAGACTATAAAGTGAGATAGTACACAAAATGTGTTAAATTAACACCACTGTAATGATTCGCTGCTCATTTCTACCAATCTTCGTTATTTTATCAAAAGATGTACGACACTCGTTAGCCAGAAGGAGATTAACACGCAAACCAAGAGCGCTCACCAGCCACGGAACTTGCGGCTGTTAGACGAAGACCCTTGAATTCTTTACAATATCGATAACTGATGAAAAAAAGTGATAAAGTTGATAAAAACAATTTCTATATTGCTAATTTTGGCATTGCTGTATGTTATATAATAATGCTGACAATTTTATTGAACACTTTGTTCAATTTTGGTCTAAAATCTGTTTCAATTTTCTATTTTGAAGTGCGCTCAAGTTAAGGATGGTGCGAATCAACGTGTCGCAGTAGTTGAGTTGCACAAGGAATAAAAACGGCCGACATTCTAAAAATTGCCTGGTTTTAAGCTGGCAAGCAGCTATAGAGCCGTGAAATATCTCAGCGTGACTGGAGGGAATGAAGAACGTCTTCAAAGGAGATTGTCTCACCACCTCGTCTACTCTGGAAAACATTTGCAAAATCCGCCGCCCGGTTCAACGAAATTCGGGGCTTTCGATGTGCAAAATGGCTTGAACGCTCGGGATCAGCGAGTGGAACCCTAGAAAATTGTCAAAAATAAGCGCAAACTGCGCTATTACAAGACCGCCTATGTGCCACTTTTTGGACAAAGAGATGGTGGAGTAACGGCTCTAAGTGGCTCGCCGAATGATTCGTTTGATAGGTGTTGCTCGTTTGTCAAAGGCGCCGTTTATAGACGAAAATAAAATAATCAGCAGAAGTTGACAGTAGCAAAAGTCATGGGATACAGTCATTTTGCGGTCTCTGTGATGGTCTAGGCCAGCATTTATGCCACGGGATAGACTTCGCTAGTCTTTATCAACGGAAACGTCGAAATGAACGCTGCCAACTATCGCCAACAAGTTTAATGCGTTGTACTAGAACCTTAGAATGCTCATCACTTTAGCTCCTACGAATTTACGCTTCAGCAGAATTGGGCCGCTGCGCATATAGCCCGTTCAACGATCATCATCCGTCAACAGATGTTTCCGCACTTTTGGTGCAAGGATAATTGGCCATCAAACCGTTGGATTTCAACTCAGTGATTGAAAACGTATGCTCTATATTTGAGGAGGAAGCCTCGGCTACTCGCTACACTAACTTAGATGCGCCTAAAACAGCTGCCACAAGCGCATGAGACGAAATTAGGGTGGAGTATGCATGCACCACTGAAAGCTTTTGCAAGCGATTTCGTAAATGTATAGAGGCAAAACGAGGTGATTTTGAAATTTATCATGAACTTTTCTTACTCACTGTTGTGATCGTCGGTCTAATAAAAGAAATTGCCCATTTAAGCGAATCAAATCACAGCGAGTTGAAAGCAGACTTGTTTTTGAGAAGATATCAGCAATAATTTGATACGTGCACCATCACGACAAGCCACTCTTTTTGTTAGATATGCATTCAACCTTTTTAAACGAAGCTGAACAATGAGAGATTTGCGGCGCGTTTCTCAGGAAATGGCTAACGCCTCAAATGTTACACTACACCTTTTGATGCTTATTGTTGCTCCTGAGTTACTCCATCTACCCTGTTTCTCATTTGCGTAGTTTGTTCTCCCTTATTCAATGTTCATTGTTAGTTATTACTGGATAAAATTCTCTTACAACACATTCAAGATTGCTCACTCCGTGTAAGACTTCGAGATTCCAGAACTAGTGATAGGTGAATTGAACCAATAACCTATAAACCCCTAACATTAATTGAATGAAAAGAGCTGTAAAAAGCTAATGACTTTTTCTAACAAAATCATGACCAAATTTTGTTGTTTGTTCGGATTAGTCGCTTAATTATTTTCGACCATGTGCTCGTAAAACCAATGTTCCTTCCATATGCACCTGCTGCCTTTGCATCAAAGAGGATACATCGGATTATATATTAGATCTGAATAATGAGTAGAGTCTAAATATGGATGCTACAGTCAGAAAATATTCTTATGCACATTTGCCTAAATAGAGACGTTTTCTAAATTGCAATGTGCTTTGATCGACGCAACACACACAGCGATCTTTTCCAATTCTTCGTCTTTATATCTTAAATATATCATGAACTCTGTCGTTGAGACCACTTAATTATCGTATCAAATCCTTCTATCATTGTGCTCCACAGTTTCCTCCAAAGTTCTTAATATCTCACGCGATAATCAAATATAGTATGAGTTTATATGACAACGAAGTTATTAAATTAAGAAATTTTAAGATAAGGCGAAACATACAAATTGGATATTATCAGCGAATCAAGTGGAAGATATCATAAAGCACACAGTACAAACAATTTGATAAACGATGCTTAAAGCATCCCTTTGGCGGGCCATTCATCAAAAGGCCAAAAGCCGTGCAACAGTAGTTCACTGAAAATTTTTCACAACTCCTCTCAGCGATGAGTCGTTTAGCAAGTGTCTCTGAAAAGTCTAAGCACAATTGATACAATGGATTGTAACACAAAATAAACGCTTCAAATCATTATTATTTGAGCGACAAAAGTGAGTGATACTGGGAAAAAGGTTGCACTGCTTTGCTGCGACGCTTCGTTTCCAATTGCCAAACTTTCAAAAATTGTTGATTAAGTGTGATATTCAGTAAGCTCGTTATATCGCTTTTTATCGGCTGATAAACGACTAGTGACTAATGTTTTAAAAGTGTTCTGGTCGTTTATTGGGTAACATCCCCTCATCCACAAGAACAACGACTAAGCTTGATGAAAACTCAGGGACGTCGTTTTTGAGTCATCTTGATATTTTGGGAAGAACAAGATCTGATAATCTGATAGGTTGCCCCATATGGCTTGTCACTATTATATTGAACATCTAACTTATTAACCAAAAGTAACTAGAATTACATGACTTTGGTAATGTTCAATTTCGCATTTTCTTACAAACCTTTTGGTATTAAGCTTGTCCACACTTTCTTCAAGATGAAGCTGTCGTGGGAACAAATTGGCTGCTGCTCATGCACGAATAGCGCGTAAGGGAAAATGCTAATGAAGCGGTGGGCAAGATTGGAAGTTAGGGAGATTATTTGGTTGTGGACATAACGGCTAGGAAAAGTCTCGCAAGATTAAAAGCTGGAGAGAAGAGTCTGGAGGATCAATCGGACTCGGGTCGTCAATAGGAAGCTCCACTAATCTTGCGCGATGCTTCACTAACATTTTCTCTTGCTCGCCATTCGTGCATGAATAACGTATGAATTTGCTTCCTAGACAGCTCCATCTTAGAGGAAATATAAGCTAGCTGCAAACTTAAACGTTTGAAAGAATGTGCAATTGAATGATACCAAAATCATGCAATTTTAATCACTTCTACCTGATAAATGTGGTATTTGTTGCACTAATTCTAAAACTATGGAACGATCTGATTTTATTGAACTTGCGCAAAAATCAGGTACTAACGACGTAGAAGACAGCGGTATACCAATGGAATCCCTTAGAGACTACTTCTAATTAGGCTGCTATATGATGGTCGAACGGCAAAGCGATTTGCATTTCAATTAAAATACCCTGCTTTCAATGTTGTAGGAAAAGTTGGAGGCGCAGCGCAGCCAATATATTATCAAAATCCATGGATGACAGCTGTGAGGTGTCCAGGATTGTGACGGAAATTTCCAATCCATTCCGGACGATGTTTACCTTCCTATGTAAACAGATATTTGAAAGCCGTTTCCGTGGGCAAAGCTATTGCTCCAAGATTTTAATGCTAGGTTGAGATAAGAGTTTATTAGCTTCCGCGAAGAAGTCAACTTTTATGTCTGCTTTGCAGTACCGCAAATTGTAAACATCTCAGTGATATTTCCTTGTGAAATTCTTGCGGTGACTCTAGTTATAGAGCATCAAATTTTAGTCTACTCTTCGCATATCAGATGAAGCACCGTAAAGAAGATCAAGGTGGAATTCGATGAACTGGACGGAGTCGAGCTCTTGCTGCAACACTCAGCCTACAGTTCAGACGCTACCCGTGCGATTATTTCCTTTTCTCGCTCAATGGAAATTTGCTACGTGGACACCGATTCCAGACATTTGCTCAAGTTGAAATGGCTTGCCAAGAGTTTTTCCATCTGTTGCCTTAGGAGTTCTATTTCGAGGAGAAGCAGAAACTTGCAAATCGTTGCCAGGAGGCCATATATAATGATGGTTTACGTTTTGCAGAATGATCGTTGTTGTTTTCAGTTGAATCGACACTTGAACTCTGAATTTTCAAAGGGTGCTAAAGAACTTTTTCCTTAACATTACTAATATTCATAATCTTAAATCTCGCCGATGTTGTAGCGATTCACGTGCGTAGAATGCTCTTCTTGTCGTTTTGCCACGCGGGACTTCTCGTTTATCGCAATAGATCAAACTTCAAGTTTAAGTAATCAAACCGATATAAGTGTATTGTAATACAATAATAACAAGGCAGCGATGTCGATAGACTTACAGAGAACTGGGGCCAGTACTATATGATCAATTAAGGCAAATATAAGGGATGAATAATCATATGAGTAATGAGGAGAAAGTATCTGTATCATACATGCGAAGTGTACTAAAGAGAAGGTTCTGTATTACAGATAAGAAGTGTAATGAGAGCAGGTCTCTACCTTACATATGTGGAGGTAATGGAGAGTAGGATTCTTTACTGCAGATGCATGCGTAACGAGAAACAAGACTCCACATTACACATGTGGAATTAATGGTAAATTTTGAATTACAGATGTGAAAGGCAATGCGGGGCAGGTTTCCACCTTATATTTGTGAAGATAATGAAGAGCAAATTCTGTATCACAGATGTGAAGACTACCGATGGACAAGCTAATACACTGAACATGTAAAATTTAATAAGGCGCAAGCTTCTATATTAGAGATAAGTTAAGAGTTAAGAGGGATGGGAGATGCAGCCGAACTCGAAGTGGCGTCCATAGTCAAATGGCTCTCACTGTGGGCATCGTGGTTTTCAAGCTTTTTGTATGTGCTGGCCTATTAATGACTACAACATTGGTCAGCTAGTGTAAGAACACGTCTTTCCAAAGAATCACTCATTGCGTTTTGAATAGTTCATCAGCACAAAACTGGCCATCGGATGCACGAAACAGTTGCCGCTTGCACGATTACAACGGATAGTTGTGTGGTCTGCTATAAGCGGCCGGCTAGTATAGGAAATTCGAATCGGCTTTTATGACTCAATGTCTATCCAGTAACTATTATAATTATCTGCAAATAGCATCTTTATTATTAATGAGTATATGCAATGTGAAAAATAGCAGTTATTCGTAAGAACTGCTATAGATGTGTTTGTTTTTTGAAAAGGTCTTCTCGCTGCACTGCAGTAGAGAAAATAAAATTCTCACTCTCAGAGCGCATTTTTTGGACGGCTGAGACTTGTGGGTGACATTTTGTTGGCATTGAAAAGACAGATCATGAGGTGGTTGTGTTGGGATGAAGACCTTAGCTTTGCATTGCATTCAACAACTAGTACAGCCTATTGTTGATCTAAAATTCCGAATATGATATCTACACCACCTTTCAAGTAATTGGAAAGTGAAGGTATATCCCTAAGTAATACCTTTCTTCAGTCTTCATTTTTCTTCAAGGAATTTCTTTTGAATTACTTCACGTGGGGTCTACTATTACATTGTTCCACATTTATACACTATTCACCACAATTTATTGATATGGAGGAGCAATTCGTAAGAAATTTTTACGCATCCACGGGGTGGAGTTAAAGCGATCAGAAGTTGAAAGAGTCAAAAATTATAAGGCGTCAGTCACATTAAGATGGGCTACAAGTTTGACCATTCTACGCTTCGCAGAGATTACAAAATACTTATGTTGGCCAACAATTGCAAACCTATTGATGCATTGTCAGACATTCTATTCATTGAGAACCATTTTTGCAAAGTGTTACGAATGTGCGGCTTGGGTGGTCCTGAGGATAAGTGGGGCCAACGGTTGTGATCATCTAAGAGCGCCTCTTACTATAAATTACTGAAGAACTGCCGATTAGATAGCAGCCCAAACTATTAAAGAATCATTATCGTTATCGTTATATTGTCGAGGGTCTGGAATACAAAAATATTCTTTCGTATAGATTTTCAAACCCTTGTAAAAGAACACTGATGGTTCTCTGTTTGATTTAGCCCTCACACCACGAGGTTTTCATATAATAGATTGGTGCAAAAGTACCTGAAGTTTTAGTTTCCTTGCGGTCTTTTTATGCAAGAATATATATTAATAGCAACGGAATATAGTTTATTATTGCAGAAATTGTGGCTACTTCAACCTACTGATAAGTTTTCTTTGGATAACACTTCGGTGCGTTTGGTCCTTCTCGGAGTCGATGATTCGAGTCGACTGTTCACAGTCGTTCGCCCCACTGCGATCTACGTCTTTCGATAATTCGAAAAAGGTTCGACTCAATCGTTAATGAGGACAGAAACTCCAAAGAACACAGACGAGTGGAGACATTAACTCGAATCATCGGCTCACCTGCTCCAAAAAGAACCAAACGCGCCAAGGCGTTAGCACAATAAAATTTATATATCGACTACGTGGTATGTGCTGAATCATACAAGGAACAGTTGCTGATTATTTATGCAGATGTTCAAGGAAAGCCAGTTTGCAAGGCGTTGGAATACTGATGCTCCAGCTGTTTCCGGGAAATTTGAAAGCACTTTTGCACTTTTGCTTAATTAAGCAGCGAAAACCTACATCAAAAGATGACAAACGACTATGAACAATGAGTATGAAATCAATCGCCTTTGGATCAGCGAATATGTCGAGCCCTACACCGATTCGAATTATAAGCTAACCTCTGTAAACTCAACACTCTATTTAAGCCATTTTTACAGATAATGCTATTAGCAAAACTTTTACTTGGCTGATAATCATACCACCAATCACTGGATGAATAATGCGGAGAAAAAGAAGTGAGCATTAATAAATATATGATATCAACAGCTTACACGTCTGAAACAAGCTGTCAAGAGAAACTATCATCCAAGCGATGTTCACTCCAAAAGATACGACTCGATACGAACACTACGTAGGACTTTCAGCAAAGCCGGCGTTTGGGACGATACGTGGAATCACTGGAAATGGACGTTGAGTTCAGGTTCCTTTGTCATACAGCCAGTCACTCGTTATTCATAACAAGCAGAATACATAATTTATGTGAATGACCTTCCTTCTATAAAAGATTAAATACAATTAAACTGTCAGGAAATTCAAATTAGAAAAGGCTAATTTGCGGACTCAGTACGACGACGAAAGAAAATGACATTATATCTGATGCCTGGTCGTCATTACTCTCCTTCAAGAGTTATGGTGTATTCGGACGCGGGCAGTGATAGGAAACATTTATATAGACATTTGAGGCCAGAACCTACAGATCAGATCAGTTAACAAAAGTTGCAAAAAAACATATTATTCATGTTCATTTTACATGATGCGCATACAGTTGTTGTGTTGATTCCAGCACTTTGGGACAGAACAGACTCGCTTTGCTAGATTCATTATTTACACATCTCTTCGAACTTTTGCTTATGTGCTGGAAATCTTTGTCTTGATTATGTTTTGTTTGATTATAATTGTGATCGACTGCATAGCATGAAGACGATCTCTACAATCCTAGAGTACTGGAAATAAGATGTTTTCAAAATCGTACCAAATTGATGGTTTCGCACAAGTCCTACACCAATTTACTAAACTAAGAGAGTGAAGAATTGCTGAAGCGATGATGAATCAAATCAATGTCGCATACTGCTCGTTCTTGACAGTATTATCACAGCTTTGCTAACCGCTAACATTCTCCTTCAAAGCGCTAAGAGGTTCAAATTCGCATCGATGGTTTCGGAGAGTAACAACATGCATGAATTCGTCACAACACCGATCGATAGCTTTGAACACGTTAATGCACCTTATCTTAGGTAAAAGACAATAAGTTTGGAAAATGCTGCGGAGTAGTCATATATTTAGAGAGATTTTTCTCCTTCAAAGCGTTATCTGCACCGCACCTTTCCCTTCAGTCATTGACCACTCTCGCGGACAAGCTGAGGTTACATTTGTTTCTCTTCAATGTTTAATAAAATTAGGGAAATTTGTGCATTCAATAATACGATGAGAATTACACAGTTTCTTTTAATTTAAGAAACACAGCTAACTTGGAATCTTTCCTTTCTTTCTTTTGAATAGATCCAGCCGACATAAGTTTTTCTAAAACACATGCTCATGAAGTGCTTCGAGTGCCTTGATCACGTATTTTTCTATATCTATCCAACATGTTAACACTTCCGAAGCAAGGAGAAAGTATCAAGGAATTATTCGGTGTCACTATACGAGTGTAGTAACCAGTAGTATTTATCGATGGTCGAAGAAGCCATCATCGGAGATTCAGGATGTACCTAACTATAAGCATGACGTACAATATAGGATTAGTACTTTTTATAAATGGTAGTTTGGTTGAAGCAATCTGTCATCTTCTGCGACAAAGTTTACCTTAAAACATTCCTAGGATTGAAAGTGATCAATGCCTCGAATAGGTAAGATAAACAAATGGAAAGAATTTGCAAGCTGTTATTAAATGAATTGCCTCAGCACAAACTATTATCCTCTGAAACATCAGCTTGATCATTGAAACAATGACAGTTTGTTCTTGCCGATGAAGCAAAAAATGCGAATTCTTGTAAGTCAAAGCTGTTTTGTGAAAGAGCATCAATGTTATTATATGTCGGCTGACGAGTCTGTAAGGACGAAACACGTGTATCGGGCTGTACAAGAGCCCTTACCAGACCACATGACAAGTTGGCTTAAATAATATTAATAGAATGCTATTATACCCAAGCTGGACTAACTATAAACTTCAACATCAGAATTAGTTCACGTAAGTATCAAAGAATTAGCTGTTTGAGCTGGCGCGAGGTTGATAGTTGTTGTTGTCGTTGTTGATATTAATGCTGTTGAGTGAGTACAGATCGTACTACGAATCGTAGACTATCTTTTCGATGACGCCGCCATCTTCAATGCGGGGACATAAATCCAAGTACCAACTATTTAACTCGCGCCAGCTCAAATTGCTGAGTTGCTGTAAAAAAAAATAAGGACAAAGCTTTTGCACTGATCAATACCTAAAGGATGCTTGATGCATTCGTCTTCAATTTCTTTTAATCTCGTTTGAGGTGATTGAGTGCATATCTTGCCTTTACAATGACTCGCAGTGGCTTCCAGCTGTACTGGGTCAGTACTGCTTGTTGTCCCAGACAAGTCTGAGACCACTTTAGCACGAAATTACTGGCTCCGGAATGAGAGATGGCTTGATGCCATGAGCGTGAAGTCGAATCATCGACCTCGTGTGCGACTTAAGCACCTCTGACCACTGCGTCACATGCGTGCGCTAAGTTTTTTACACTAGCATAGATTACACAAAGATTTTTCAAGGTATTTTAGAAAATTGGATGCCAAAATTATGCGAGGTTGTGTCATGTCTGACACAATTCAAATTCATTTCAAAAACAACACATCTCAAAAGCCGCAGAAAACTCTTTTATTATAGGAACTATTGAAACGTCATAAAGATATTAGCGATTTACTAGCAGAATGTACTGTTTTCCAAAACATCTAAGACATTGATTTTCAGTTAAGGTGGAAAAGGAGATAATTCACGTAGCGCAGTCAC
The DNA here is from genome assembly GCA_019055375.1 of Parelaphostrongylus tenuis. NCBI lineage: Eukaryota > Metazoa > Nematoda > Chromadorea > Rhabditida > Metastrongylidae > Parelaphostrongylus > Parelaphostrongylus tenuis. The sequence continues at coordinate 44,923 of JAHQIW010001904.1, forward strand.
GGTAATGGCTGTGATTTCCGCGAGATGACTTTCTATTCCAACTATATTCAGAAAGTTTTTGAAATTGCTCTAATTTTTTCCGAAACGACGTAAATACGTACATCCATGCTACCTGAGGAAGCATACTCGTACATACATGTTAGCCAGCGGGTCCCGCCGCGGTGCCCCTGAATGCGCGACACGATCGATAATCGGTGTTGAGCGTCACTTGTCAGTTGTCGCCGCTTACGTCTCGCTCGAAGACCACAAGGCACTTCACAGAAGAAGCATGTATGGCCGGATGATCTGGTAAGTCACACTCTTCCAAGCAAACATTGTCGGATTCTATACAGTCGTGTTGTCCGAATATTTGGAACTTATTGGTTCTCGTTTCATCGAAGTTGAAAATGCATTTTAATGAAACCAGCGGTTTCCTTGCTTTATGCTTTTTTTTTTCTTATTCCTTGCGCTTATTCTTTTCTCTTTTCTATGCCTTTTCCTGCGCCCTTTTGAAGGCGACCCCGATTTTTCACTCAACCTTATCAATAGACAAATTCCAAAAATATTATTAGGTCTTCCCATAAAAATTCGCGCTAAAGCAAAGCACCAAATTCAATTATATACGTGGATTACTGGTAGTCATTTGATAGTTCCGATTTGGACAATTTTTGCTGAGGTAGTTTCTGAAACGTTCTAAATATAGTGCTGTGATAGCAGAAAGAAAATCATATTTCGCTCTCAAAGTAGTTAACTCCTCGCTCAAAAATTGTGGAAGATTTATTTGGTAGTATGAACCGAGAGAAAATTTTTAACATCCAAAACCATTACAATAACGTCTCCCCTCAAATTCTTATGCAAATGGACCTTGGAATTATTGCAGCAAGAAGAAAAGATTTTCAAATGAATGCTAGTGTGCGCAGCGATTCTAACTACCGCCTTGAAAAAGCGTGTCATTCGATAGCCGCAATATTCCTGTAAATTATTTAGGATTTTCCCCTTTTTTAGAAAAAATATCCGGTTTTTGTGGAAGGATTGCAGAGATGACCTTGTTCTGTCATTCTATTGGTAAACAGTGTTTTTCCGCTATCCGCTACCAAACTGGCTTCTCGAAGAAAACGTATTTTTCTATTGATTTCATAGATTGGGCAGTCATTCAATAGCCTAAATCTCGAACAGTTCAATAATGCATCTTAGGTCTAAGTTAACGTCTTTGATTTGCTATAACAAGAAGAGTAAATCATGTTTTCCATTCAAACATTTGTCGCTGGAGCGCTCTTTACACTTAGACTTTAGGTTACCATCCGATAGCTTCAATTCGACAATTGCAATGATGTGTTTGGTATTTCTTAGTGCGCTGTATTAAGTGACTTTTGCAATTGCCGCGTGCCATTGTCGCACTGCTCGAAGCTTAAGCTTTTTTTGCTCCTACAGCGGACTAAGATGTGTTTTTGAAGTCTAAAATATCACTGAGATTATTGAGACTCGAGATATCGAATGGTTATTGAAAGTTATATGAAAACTGAGAACACATCTTGATTAGCTGACGCGAGGTTGGTAAATTAGTCGTAGAAATTCGGCTGACTTTTCGGCGACCAGCCTTCTTCAGAGCCTGGGCGTATGTAGTATTAGCCTAATAGAGTGTTATTATAGAGTATTAGTTAAATAGACTAATACTACGTACGCCCAGGCTCTGAAGAAGGCTGGTCGCCGGAACGTCAGCCGAACTTCTACGACTAATTTAGCAACCTCGCGTCAGCTAATCAAGATAAGTTTTCTCAATTTTTATATAACAGCCAATTATGCCGAGGATTATAGAAAGTCGAACTTTTAAATTGAGTTATTAAAAGTTTAATGTCAAAGCTTTAATCATCCAGAAGTGTTTAAATGAGAAACATAATCTCATTTTTGCTTTTACAGGGCAATAGTACGGCCGTATCAAAAGGAAAACGTTTCTAGAATCCTTGATTTAGACGTCTGTTGAAAATTAAAACAATAAAGGCGCAGTTTTCTCAAGCAAGCGAAGAGAGATGCGCATAGCGAAAATGATTCAAGCTTGCAAAACTCGATTCTCTTTTGGATGTTACACTGTAACAAAAAGTCTTCTTTTTTGGAAATCATTTATACCATTCGAATTGTCGAGATCAAAGCTTTCTACTGATTGATGAAGATCTGAACAAAATGCTTTGCATTGCAAGTAATGTTTGAATGAATAACACAATTTTATCTTTGATATTACATCAGAACAGCAAGCTATTTCAGAAAGAAAAGCATATCTCAAATTTCTTTAAAACCTAAGCTGTCGAATGACTACTCAAACTTGAAAAGAACAACGAATTTCTTTTTTTCAAGGAACTGAAATGGGACGTATAGCGGAAATGATTTCGAACTTTTCTTAATGTTTCACATTGCCAAATAAACTCGCTATAAAACTTAAGCCATGCGATATGTATTTCCAGTGAGAAAGATGTGAAAGACGTTTTTCTGCTCTAAGAGCACTCTATATAGGCCCTTTCAAAAGCCAATATTAGCATGAAAATTTCCAACTCGGGCTATCGAATTGCTACCAGTAGTCCCTTCATACTATTAACATGAGTATTTATTGCTCTAGCGCCAGACTCAGGGGAGACCCAGTAGCATTAAATTGAATTTATTCCCGTTTTGTACACGCTAAACATAGAACAAAAGCCATGTTATTGTGAAACTGTGCTTCTGGCGTGTTGATCGTAGCGTCTTACTAAAGATGGACGACAAATTTTCTTGCAGTTGCTATCGTGAGCTTAAGCTCAGATAGATCTGTTAGTCTCAGAAAGACCTATAATTCTCTCCGAGAAATATTTAATAGAATATGATTTCATTAGATGTTATTATTTATGGAATTCTAAAGACGTATTTGCAGGTGTTATTGAGCATTTTCTCTTATCTTCTTGATGTTTTTGTAGTCAATTCATAATTTGAAAGATTCTATTTCTGAATTTAAACTTAATGTTTGAAAATATTTCCACATTGCGTTGTTCTCATAAAAAAAAAGATAACGTTTTGCTACCGCAGTTCCCTTTTTTTTTACTTCAGTTCATTTTTATAGCATATTATAGTAGGATTTTGAATCATAGGAACCTTTGTCGCTAAAACTAGTTAGGTTAAAATAAAATGAATTTTGCAATTATATTTCCCGTCGTAATAACGCCTAGTTGTCTTGAAGCCCCTTACTTTTGAATACATATCAGCCACATACACTCGCATCTCAAGATTTGCACACGTAAACCCTTGACTTTTTTTACTATTTCTCACTGTTTTCACTATTGGAATCGTCCATGTTTAAGCAATCGAACTATTATTTAAAGTCTAACGACATAGCTTTGTCCAGCGAGAAATGCTTGAACTTGAAAGATATTCTCTTCACTGCCGGAGTGCATTAAGGAAGCCATTCTGAAATAATAGCATACCTTCAAACTGTCGATACTTCAGCTATCAAGCGGTTATTGGAGCTCTTAAAAAACAAAAAACTCGTTTCCCAAGTGCTTAAATTAGGACGCGGGCATCAAAGCGATTCGATTACTCGGAACCTCGTATTCTATGACTGCTACAGCGCTTTAAGAATCCTTTTTTAAAAACCAAGGCCACGATTGAAATTGTTGTTATCGCACTATCTTATAATTGGTGGAGCAACACTTGATTTCTTCACATCAATGGGTATATATTCAAAACATCATACCATCGCTATAAGCGTTTAAATTTAAAAAAAAAAAAACGAATATCTTATAGTTGTTGACTGCTATGAAAAAATTCTATCTGGCGAGAAAGGCTTGAATGTCAACAGAATATTATTTCGACTGTTAAAGCGCAAAAAACAGGACATTCAATAAACAGAGTAGTATGTGTTTAGAATTCGCCTGATTTTGACTATCGAATGATTGCCAAAAAATTCCACAAAAGTAAACATTTCATTTCCAACAACGGGTTCAAAGAGGGTGGGGATAACGGGTAAGAAGGCGCCGACAACCCCTTATCGTAGCCGTGCTAATCGTGCGCCAGCAGAAAATGGCGCCTTCCGCAAAGGGATATACTGCAATTAAATATCCAAGTTTGTAGAGCAATGCTAGCCAACTGATCATAATCCTCCAAAGCAAATGCCCTAACTTTCATTGCAATTTTTTTTCGAAAAAATTTTCTGAGAATGTCACTCTACTGCTTGTTGACGATGTGTAGACACGTAATTTGATTTTTTTCAATAAAAAAAGACATGACATCATCTGTGAGAAATTCGGCATCAATATGTATTGCACCGATTACCCGCCACCACTCGTTTTTTTCTGATCACTATAGTTTCCACCGTGCCACTTCCTCCTTTGTGGGCTACCAGCGTGAGCTAGTGGCTGCAGTAGATGAGTTAAGGCGATAGCGACCCCTCATTTTGTTCTTATTCTCAGATGTATCCTGAGGCATTATTTGCAACGTTTTTCGAAGTTTTTTACATTAAGCCTTTTCAAGGAAAGTTTGAGGTTTTCCGGATCAATCAGCTCTCTGGATTCTTTAGGTACACTGCTTTTACACTATGAACTAAGTAGTTGATGAAATGGTGGGAAATGAATGGCTTTTAGAGGCTCTCCAAATGATTCGTTTGATAGGTGGAGCTCGTTTGTCAAAGGTACGCCTTACGAATGAGGAAAAATTCATGGTACCGAACTTTCCACAATCACCAAGATTGACGTCAAGTTCACAAGAATGATCAACAGATTTCCACAATAGCAAAAACCATTGGTCGCAGTCACTTTGCGGCCTCTCTGATGGTCTGGGTCGGCAGTTGCGACACCTGAAAGATGCCATTAGTCTTCATCAAAGGCAACGTCGAAATCAATGCTGGCAGCTATCACCAACAAGTTTCACGAGGCGCACAGAAGTTTTGGATTACTCAACAATTTGGGCCCAACGGATTTTCGCTACGCTTCAACAGGACTGGTCTGTTACACATTTGACCCGTTCAACGACTGCCGTCTGTCAAGAGCTGTTCGCATGCTTTTGGGACAAGGACATTTGGCCGCCGGACTCGCAAGATCTTATCTCAGTGATTATACTGTGTAGTCTCTATTAAAGGGCAAAGTCTGGGTTACTCGCTACATTAGCCTAGACGCGCCTCAAACGGGCTTGACAAGCTCTCGGGGCGAAATTACGTCGGAAAAGTGTGTGAGCAGTAAAAAAATTTTGGCAAGCAACTTCGTAAATGTGTAAAGGGCAAGGGAGGCAGTTTTGAAAATTGTCCTAGGCTTTTCTGTTAAGTATATTATTGTTGATCTACTATACGTAATTAATCGCTTAATTGTATGAATTCGTTTGTTATTACAGTATTTTTGGATTATTAACGTTATCCCGCCCCATTCCTAGCTCTGGTGGGATAGTTTTTTCGGTGGCTTTTATGTATAAACAATTCGGTAGTTTTGATCACACAAAGTTTGAATATGTATTTTATTGTTAAAAGGGTTTTTTCTACTGCCCCATAGTATGGAAATTGAAAGTGTGCTCCTCACTCAAACATTTCTTCCTCTTCAAAGTTTTAGCGCTTTAGAACTATTCGATAGCTTAGATCTTGTGAATTTCGACGATGCATTTGATTTTCAGAGAGGACTTTTCATTTCCGTAATCCGCGCTATTCTGTGCTTTGTGAAAAATGCTTCTGCTACTTTCTTCCAGATTTCAACAGAAATCTCTTAGCTCATATCTCAAAAATTCCATTGGTGTATTTTATTTTCAAAACAGCTCTTTTATCACGCTGTAACAGAAAAATGAAAATGTTTCTTATCCGAACATTGCTCGCTGAATAAAGTTTTTCCTTCAGATTCTCAACGACTATGCGACAGCATGAATCTCGCCAATTCCAATAATGTATTTGGTTTTTGAAAAAGATTTTCTAGTGCGCTGTGCCAACCAAAATAATACTGAGTTTCGCCCAGCGCAACATTGACACCAAACCACAGCGTTTTGCCGATATGTGAGTAGGCGTTTCACAACATGGCTCCCAATCCACCACGCTTTTTCCTGTATCAAATTTGGGAGGCTTGGTTCTCTTCTTATTATTACAGCACATCATGAAGTCGTTCTCAAAAATCAAATACGTCATAGAAATCCACGTGGCTTAAGCTATCAAATGATCAGTAAAAATCCGAAGGAGAATCTTTGTGCAGCGAAAATTGCTTCAGTGATAAATATAATTTTGTTTCTATTGTTATTGCAAAGCAACAGAAATGTTGTTTTGGAAATAAATTGCATTTTCCAAATCATATGAGACTTAGATTATCGAATGCCTACTCAGACTTTGAGAACCACCAAAAAATGATTTTATATGAGCCTTTGAATTAAGACTGGATATCGGAAAGTACCGCACTTTTTACTCTTGAGATATCTGAAAAACTGACACAACATTTTACGCTCGCTACAAATATATATATATATATATATATTTGTATTTATATATATATATATATTTTTGACTGGTATAGGCAGCCACTCGTGACCTCAATAATTTGGTGAATCCCCTTCCTGTAATGCCTTCTTTGATAATCATTTTTATTGAGCTGCAAATATTTTCACAGACGACGTTCGATGTGAAAGGACACATGAGCGCTGATATGTTTTCATTCTTCGAAACGACTAATGTCGGTAGATGCTGATGTCCGGTTAGAACCTATCACACGTAACACGCTGTACGATGCCACATCTCACTCAGCTGCTGTAATAACGTCATCTTGAACAGAGCAATTTAGCATGCTGCCCATTCGCAGCTGCCCCGTCACTGAAGCTACACTTCTGACTCCGCCTATGAAACGACTGCCTCACGAGCGGCCACAGTTAGTTGCTGCGCCTCCGGGCGGCTTTGCCCGGTAAGCCGAGTGTAAGTGCTTGCGGCGATAATATGCAATGGAGAGTAGCTTATTTTATCCCTTATTCTTTGGGTTTCTCTATTTCCGTTTCTTGCTATGAGAAATGTCCGAGAAAATATTTTAGGCCTTTCCAAAGTAGGTAACATGTGGCTTTAACTTCGGGCTTGTTTCAGTGATAGTATCCACAAATAGTTTCACTATTCTAGTAACTATTTCAATAACACATTAGTAGTGTTTTCAGAAAATTCCAGGGGCACTTCAGTTGTTGAAGTGCTCTTGTTGAATTCGGGCTGGTAGGTATTTCAGAACTTCTTAATGAAGTCGCTCAATGAAAAGCTAGGGTGGGTCGTATCGATAATACACCAAATTCCACATTCATTCATTGCTATACCAGCGCGAAGTTCAGAGTCCTTCATCTCTTCTCAGAACTGTTGATAAGGCATGAACACTTATAAAGCCGCTGGAACCACCCGTTTTTCTCTTCTGTTACGCAGTATCTCATCATATATTCTTTTATTATACCACTCGTTCCTAGTAATCTACTTTTCAAGTTATAAGTCCATTTACGTCACAACTTGCATACTGCTGCTTGACTCTTCTCACATTCTTTAACTTTTACTATGACTTCGAGCCTTGAACTTTACTTTGGAGGTTTATTAACCAAAAGTAATTGGCATTGCTTGATTTTGATGTTGCTCAATTACCCATTTACTTGAGAACACTTTGTTGCACAACTTAGCTATACTTGCTCTAACATTGAAATCACTCTAGGCTCTACAAATCTTATGCGTCTCCATTATTAATATTTCCTACGAGCCATTCGCGCAGGAATAGCAAGCTAATTTTTACAGCGACAGCTCAATTTCAAGGCAAGTATACGTAAGTTGTGCACCAAAAGGTTTTAAAAAAATAAACGATTAAGCGGCACCAAAGTCAAGCTATCTCAATCACCTATGCTTGATAAATCTGCAAAGTAAATTCTACTCAAATGGCATTTTCAGGTAGAAAAGTCGTTATTTTCAAAGTCCTTCAAAAGCATCATATAAAGTACTTGGCGACTATAAAACATTCAAATAAGTACCGCTTTTAACTCACTATTGAACACAAGGAAAGGATTTGTAGGCTTCTGTTTTCACTGACACTTACATATTGGTAGTCTGCCACATCTCGTGAAGACCTGATATGCATTCAATCACCTCTAACGATTTTAAGAAAACCGAATGCGTTGCACATTTCTAGAAGAGTGACCGACCCCGTAATCTTTACCTTTTTGTTTCCTAAATTTAGACGGTAGCGTGTTTGTGATGTATCACTCGGTAAAGTTTTCAATCAATCAATAATGGAGGAAGAGAATCGGGTTTTTAGACTCATGCGGGGACAATTTGCTAAATTTGCGAAAGAGAGCAAATGGTATTACAGTGCGGCAGGTTCTGTTAGCGTTTTGAATGATGCAGTATTACTCGGTATTTTCAAATTGTTGCAGGCTGTCATACCTTTCGAAGAGGCACTGCGTTACTGTTGCAGTGTGACGGGGTGCCGCTCTGACAGATCCCATTAGATCACAGGACACTATGCTGTGATAAAATGGTATGCCAGTATTTTCATTACAGATCATTCTTCTTGGATTATCCTCTAACTTATTTCAAACGTTGTGTAATTTATTGCATTTGAACTGAGTTTCTATCAATGTCAGTCCTTTGATGTTGTGGACGTAAGTTTTCGCGGCGCCCGCACAGAATTGTACCCGATCTCATGTCGGCTATGAATTTGTTGGATAATGATCTAGTGGTAGAATGGTATGAAAGGCTTTGTTTGACATTTCGGGAAGTTTGCGCGAAAAGTGATTCTCGGGACCGCAACTTCCCATCAGCCTCGCAAATCTCGGTTATGTTTTAAACTACGAAATGATGAAACTAGCGTAGCTTCACGTTTGTTTTCACTCATAGGTCGCAAAGGGAGATGAGTATAGGTGAACGTTACATCATTGTGATTCTATCTTGCCTATCGCCTGTTTTTATTGGAGTTTCGGACGATCACTTTGCATTCTATATGAATTTAGAGCGCACTCTGTCTATCAATCGTCCTCAAGCATTAACCATAGAGGGGAACACTTCGCCAGATGATTGGATTGAGTAAGTAGCAAATTCTTACCCTGATTTTTTTTTACACTTCTCAAATTGTATTGCTTTTGCAGAGGCCTGTACGAGGTAGAGAGGATTCTTGATCGGGTCGTAAGTTGTTTTATTTTGCTCATTTTCTTCTAACAAAAATACCTTTCAAAGCTTGTATCGTCTACTGCTATTTCTCGGAAGGCATCTTTGGATTAATTTAGTCTCTCTCTTATATTAGGTCTTCTCATAAAATTTGGTGTGAGGGAAATGAACATCAAATATAATATTAGACATGGATTGCTGGTAGTTACTTGATAGCTCAATTTTTGAAAATTCTGTAGACTTATTTGGAAATTCCTTTTCGGAAGAATTTTTAGGTTTTTGTACGAAAACTATTGAAGAAGAATTCTTCTTTCTTCCTACAGATGCGAAGTTTTTCTGATTTTCACAATATCGAGTAAACGCCGCAAAGTTCAACAAACGAGGTAGTTACTTCTAGTGCGAAACATGATTTTCTTTTTGCCTAACAGCGCTCATGGAGAGTTTCTAGAAAAAAAGCTTCAGTGTAAAAATTGCCCAGATTCGTGCTATGGAATGGAAACCTGCAATCCATAAATACTATTGTATTTGGTGTTTATTGCTCTAACACCAAATCTCATGAGAAGGTTTTATAAGTGCGTGCACCTAGAAACAGTCCACTCTTGTTATGTCAATGAGTGATCAAGTTCAAAGTCGGTCTTCAATAACAACCAATGGTCAGAAACGCCACTGTGTATGATAGAATGCTGAAAATTACGGAGAAATACATGAGCAAGAACCGATGAGCGAGACCGGTTAGCGAACAAAATCCTCTGCATGTCAAATGCCGACCTTTTATCCAGAAAAAGACGATACGATATTAAGCAGTTCCCTTAGCGAACAGAGCCTAGTGCGTCACTCTTCACAGCAAAAACTGTTTTTTGTGCTTCTTAATCTAGACAAAACTGTCTGCACGAGAGTTGCTGATCAGTAGCGCTCTACATTTCCTACCTCATCAAGGGTATTTACTGATCAGTGATTTGGAAAAACATTTCCGTCAGTTTTACAGAGACTACGTCATGTGAGACTTGTGAACAAAGAGTACTGAAGACACATCAGCAGACATTTTTCGACGCTCCTCTTATTAGAGGCTCAGAACTGGGCATTGGGTGGTAGGTATCAACTATAAGGTGAGCCTCATTTTCAAGCAGTAATCACTCTCCCATATTTCATATATTTGCGTTTACTTTCACAAGACAAGCGACGATGGTGCCAACGCATATCACGTCGAGTGGGTTGGATACCCAATATCAAATGATCCCGAAAATTATGTCGACGTGGAGAACATGGTAAGATTTTTTGCATTTTTGGGAAAACGTTCCGCGGAATTGTGCTCACTTATGGTATCATTGTATTGCATATTATTTTCCCGTTATTTAGGTGGTTAATAACTCGTTTTATCAGTGCTCAGTAATTTTACTCGTCTTCCATTCAGAAGTGCCTTGAACTAATTAAGAAGTTTGTTAGGTGCGAACAGCAAAAGCAAAAACGACGCATTATCACAATCATTGTCGTTATCAGCATAATTATCATTATAACTTTCACTATCATTATCATAATCACTGTCATTAATACTATCACAATAATTATCGATTGAAAATATGATTCATTTTAACAGCTAAAAGCTCGACTGTTGATCACTGCAATGTCTAGCACTGTGTAAGTGCCCTTAGGAGACCTCACAAACAGCTCAAAACAGTGACAAATATTATCACTTTCGTAATCATTAACAATATCGGAAGCATAATCATGATCATTATCACAGTCATTATCGTTATGGTTATCATTTAACGATGTAGTATTGTCGTTGAAACATAGAAATGTAGATGAATCATGGAAGACATAGATGTTCTGTTCACTAAGATTATCTCTGTAGAACTTTTTCATTAAATTTCCATCATTTTATGATGAAAATGCTCTCTCAGAACCACTTGGGTTCGTCTCCTCGCATCCATCATACTGTCTGTAGTCCGTCTTTTTACGAGATTCGACCGCCTTTCTCACGGGGCGCGGTGTCGCCAATACAGTAACTGAGGAGATTTGACGTCACGCGATGTGGGACGAAATGTCCCACATGGTCCTCGAAGTGTTAATCATTTTTGATCACTTCACCCTTTTTGACACTTTGTTTATTCGTCTTGACAGTGTTTCCTTTCTCACTGTGCGGATCCTAGTGCTTCAAGCATTTACTTCGTTTTTTTTCTCTTCTTGAACTTCGTCTTTGAAAGGTTGAAAGTTTTCAGTCTGCAGAAATCTATCCTTCTGAAGGACTTTGGCAACCTCTTTTTCCTGCTTTTTCCAGATCTCAGTGCAAAATATGTAGAGAGGTTGACGAGCACATAACCGAACTCATAAAGATATGTGAGGGAAATATGTGGTGTATGACTTTAACTGTGGAATCGATAAATGTTCGGTACGTTAACTTGATTCGAACTCGCTGTTTATTTTACCATTTAATGCTCTTTTTCAGATGAGAGAAAACTCCTTCCAATGTTTTTGTGTGCTTCTAGTTGTTTTATCTACATATCGCTGGCTATTTCGACAGAAGTGCAATATCCGGTCAGGTTTCCTTAAGATATTCATTGGTGTTTTCCAGTTGCTCACTCCAGTTTACAATCATAGGTGCTATAGAGAATTCTGGTTCTACGTATTTTGTTCAATTATGTAATTAGTCAACATTTGTGAATGGATCTCCAAATTCTTCGACTGTCCACCCTGCTTGCTTTTTTCAATGAAATAAACTGTTCAGGTTTAGAGACGAAAGCAAAACTTTTGGCGAAACTGTTGGAAAAATTGTTAGTATTTGGTCCATGATGATAAGAAACAAAGACGATATGTGTCTTGCAATAATTTTCAAAGCACAAGACTCTGATGTACTTGTTCTGCTGTTTTTCCTCGAACGGTTTCGTAGAATGTAGATTCTTTTACGAATTTCTCCGCCGAGCATTCTAGAAATACAATCGTTTCATTGTTCCAGGAAGTACTAACTGTTGACCGTAATGAAGATTTTGTGCTTATCGATAGTAATGTATACGAAAGATAAAAATAAACCGTCCTTGCAATCATTCACTTATCCAGTGCTAAATGTATCAGCTGTTGATCTTTGAATAAACGATCTGCGCAAAAGTTGTACAACATCACTGAAATCACACAAAAAAGCCGAAATGTGACTAACAGTATACTGACATGAAGAGTTAACATGCTTCAGAAAGAATATTTCGACTGACATTCGTACACACGAAATTTTGACTTTTATCGATGGATCCACGTCTCACCTATTCAGTGGAAATGTCACGAAGTGTGCCAATGAAATGTCATGAAGTGCCAATCACTTCATCGTTGGTGTACAGGAGGATACTACTATTTTTGCCCCTATATATCTTATGTAGCATGAATGACCTGACGAATCCTAATGAGTCACAGTTTTCGTTCATATTTTCATCACATTCTCATTGCGTTTATTATTACTTGGATACTTGGATGGTTCGTCTGCGCTTTCAATGGGGAAGCTTGACATAATTCTCATTCGTTTCTCTTTCACACTATTTTGTCTATAGTGATAATCTGTTTCGACCATATGACGTTTGCGAGGTCCGTTCCGTAATAGTGAAATTTACCATGTAGGACTCAAATGAAAAGGGGTGTCTTGAGTTCTGTGCTCTTCCATGCACACTTTCTAGCGCAAAGTTTTTTGCGTTTGTAGTGAATACAGTCTCGTTGATGCGAAATAGGCGTTGAAACAAGACTTCTTTAAGAGCCTCCGAGCAACGAAAATGCCTAAGTTCTGTTTCTTTTTTTCGCAATGCAATAAATGGGATGAGCAGTTTCTAAGAAACCGATGATGCATGCTTACAACGCGCATTTAGTGTGAATGCAAATTGCCAAGGACGTAATCATGCAAAAGCTACGCACATTCTTCTTCATCCTCTAATCAACCTTTTCATCCATATTTTTGCAAGAACTTCTGAGGCTTTATCACCTAATTTCACTCAAATCGCCAAGTTGACACAAAGTGAATGTCGGCGAAAGTTCAGCAATGGTGACCAATCATACCATCAGGCACTATGACCAAATGCTTAACAAGTTTCCTTTTACAATATAAGAGATGGAAGCTTTATAAAATAACGTAAGATAGTGAAAACAACATTTCGAGGACACAAGAAAAGGAAATACGGGCTTGAAGAACGAGCAACCATGAACATTAACATGCCTCAAAAAAATTACATCACAAATAAATCAACAAGTAGACATGAGAATCTTGCCTACCAATCACACACTCCAAGCAACCTTATGGCTGATGAGTTTTAATTCTGCCGCCACTCTGAAATGTTCAGAAGGTATGGTATGACACATCTATTTCAAGTGTCACAGCGGATAGTAGGAAAGACTTTTTAATGAGCAATAAAAGTACTTACGCGAAGTAAAAGTACTTACGCGAAGCTTCACTTGCTAAGTTACTACCGCTTTACAAAGCTGATGTGAACAGTAGGAAATAGTGGTCAGGGCCGTCATTTATGTGCCGAGTTCGCATTTAAAAGAGAATAATTTCAGATGTTAGGGGGAATATTTATGGCTCATTCAAAATATTCCCGTTATTAGTTTTCCTGATTCCGGCGTTCGCTAATGCTTAGTGAAAAGAAGACAACGTAACTCTATATTCATTAGAAAGTCGTAAATTTCACTAACGCACTGTATCGCTGGTTAACATAATGCAGTTACTTGGAATTCATCAGTCTATGTAAAGCAAGAAATGAACTCACTCGAAATAACTGTATTGCCACTTTACAACGCCAAAATAAGCAGCAGGTCATTGTTATCGGCTATGAAATGTGTGCTGCTCGGTTAATCTATGAGGTGCGCACCGAAAGGTACAACTCATTACATTTAGATGGCGAGCGATGATGCTACGGCCGCATCGAAGTATCTGCCTAAGCTACTGGAAGACTCTCCAACATTCCATAGCTTTCTGGTAATGACGCGATAGTAAATAAAAGAAAAGGCGAATAGAACATGGTGAAAAAGGAAATATGAGACAATTCAATATGTCGTCGGTTCACCGCCGAGATGAGTCGTCGTCAGTCATCGATAACACGCCGAAACAAGCAGAAAACGGCTACACACGAGTAACACTGGCAGCTGTACTACCGAGAGCAGCAGGGCGACCTTACCGAAAACGATTAGCTACCATCAGTGTGGCACTCGCGAAATGCGGTGTGTCGAGTCGTGGTCGACGGCGATCCATTCCTTTCAGGCATATTCAACTCCCTTCGGAGCACCGATGCTCTTCTCACATGGACAGTACCTTCAGCGTAGGATGGTCACCCGCCATCGATTCAACAACGGCTTCGTTGGCGATGATAAATGTTTCTACTAGGTTTGGAAGGTACGACGCTGTATCTACACACCAAAAACCTATGATTTTTGTGTATCCGTCATCACTCCTATTTCAAATGCTTAAAGTCCATTGGCTCAATACCTCCCATTTTCAGCAAGTTTTGGTAACTTTTTCTGCTGCTTTGTCAAATGTTTAGGACGCAATACACTTTCAGTTTACTGTGTGCTCATTCCCATATGACAAATTCATCGTTAAGGATGTTTGGCACAAATCAGGACAGGCGAAATGCTTCTTTATCAAGAACAGTCCATCCTGATAACAAATGAGGCAGCATTTTAGTGTGAGTGCACCTACTAAACAAAATGATCCCAGAGAGATCCTTGCTTGGATATTTCCATAAATACTTGAACGGCCAATCTTCATGGCTCATGCCAGTCCCAGCATAGTTTAAAAACGTTTCGCTCTAACGTAATTGTCTTTAGCGGTGGTGATCTATTTCTAACATGTCGATGTAGACTAGGGCCACTCTGTTAGTTCAAACTCATTGTCATTTGTGGATGCAGATGGCTGACGTCACCCACAAAGTCGTCCGCTTATCGTTTTAGCGATCTTTCCAGATGTCACTTACATTCTCTTGAAGTATCTGATATCCGATCTTCTTATCATGTAACTGGCCGCCATTGTTTGGCTAACGATGTAAATATTTCTAAATCACGAAGAGTGACTGGCTTTGAAGATCTGATCTATGTGAGCCGGCAAAACGTTGCATGCGTTGCCTAAATTTTAGAAGAGATCGTGCAAGCGTCCTGTGAGTGGTGCGCAGATTTCTTGATGCGGTTTCAGTATGAGCCCACGTCTCTGCTGCATAACAGAGCGCTGAGACGACTGTTGAATTGAAAAGGTGAGAGCGAAGTTTGGTATCCGCAATTTGGTCGGTAATTTTTTGAAGGGCGCAAATGCGGTCCACACTGCTCACCATTTCCTGTTCAGTTTTTTTTAGTTGTTGTACTCCATGTTCATTGAACGTCTAAGGTGCACACACGAGGTGATCGCTGTAATCCATCCAGTCCAATTTGTTCACCTTCGCGCCATGGCTTCTTCACCAAGTGGCTTTGCGCCTTGTTTACGCATAGCCAAATCTATCTATACACTTCATTGAACTCATTTTATTTGAGCGCTTATTGCGGTGTTATGATGTTTCCACAAACCCAATGATGTAGAGTGGTGTGCAAAAACGTTTGCGTCAGCTGGGATTTGAACCCAAATCTTACTCTTTCCGGGAGCATGTGCTAAACCGTTGCACCACCGACGCTGGTATTGCACCCCACTCTCTCCACGCTCTAACGCGTTATTTGTCAACAGCCAACCGTCTAAGGTGTGGCAGGGCAGTCAGTTTCGACATTAAACCCGCTTTTGCTGACAGATAATATCTATGACAGTTAACGCGTTGTAGCGTAGAAAGAGTGGAGTGCAATACGACCGTCGGTGGTGCAACGGTTTAGCACATGCTCCCGGAAAGAGTAAGATCTGGGTTCAAATCCCAGCTGACGCAAACGTTTTTGCACACCACTCTACATCATTGGGTTTATGGAAACACTTCATTGAGTTTATTGAATGTCGTCTCCGTTTTACTGGAACTTTTCGCAAAGATGACGATGTCATGCACTGAACAACCGTCGGTACTTATGTGTTAGACGGCGACAAAGGTGAAACCGATCTCATCTGCTGAACAGGGGCTTTTTATAGCAGTATTAGCGCTCATTTGAAAGCTCAAATCTCTGGGCTACAGCTGCGTGTGCCGGCTCTTCAAAACACCCTTACCTTCATATAAATGGAAAGAGGGTGAATATGTCTTTCCACCGGCCCTCCCTCCTGAAATCCGGCATTCTATGGTCGATGAAGAACAGAACAACACCCGGTCCAGACAGCCTTAGACCAGAACACCTGAAGAGCCTGTCGCCAGCTCTCATCAACACCCTTGCTCGGTTCTTCACTCGCTACCTGTCAGAATGCAAGGCAAGGCAGTACAATTTTGAAAAAACTATTCACTGCCACCCTAAAAAACGTAATGAGGACATTAGGATGGGACGATATGGAAGTGAAAAATGACGGTCGACAATTAAACCATCTTCGCTTTGCTAATGATATCGTCCTCATAACACCAAATATCAGCCAAGCGGAGCAAATGTTGACCGATTTTGATAAGGTCTGTGGAAAGATTGGTCTTCAACTGAATTAGAAGAAAATGACGCTCATGAGGAACGAATGGGTTTTGAATGCCCCATTGACGCTCAACGAAACAACAATCTCCAAATGCTCCAGTTATGTCTATCTAGGGCGTGAAATCAACATGATGAACGAGCTAGCTCCAGAGTTGAGCAAGAGGAAGGGAGCGACATGGGGAACGCTGAAAAGCATCGAAGATGTAGTGAAGAGGACAAAAAACATCCGACTCTGCGCACACCTTTTCGATTCAACGATTTTTCCTGTCCTAACGTACGCAGCAAAAAAATGGTCGCTATGTAAGCAGGATCAAAGATCACTTGACGTTTCGAGCGCGCATTCGAAGGGTTGATGCTGGAAATGTCATGTATCTCGCAAATGAGAGAAAGGATCCGAAGTTCCGACCTACGTCAACGATCAAAAATGAGAGACGTTGTTCTATACGCCAGGATGTCGAAAATAAGGTGGGCCGGACACGTGACGCGCTTCAACGACAACCGATGGAAGAGAGTCGTTATCGACTGGATTTCTCAGGATATCGAGAGCATTACTGGAAGACAATCCACCCGTTAGTCCGATTTCTTCACGAAAGCTCTAAAAGAAAGATATGATACTCAGCAAATCTTTAGAGCAAGGAGGACCCACTGGGCTACTCTTGGACGCGATCGAGATAACTGGACGTGTTGCTGGTACCCGCTCGAGTCACTCGACGATCACCGGTACGACAGGTGATAGAGGTGATATATATATATATATATATATATATATATATATATATATATATATATATATATACAAATACCATCAGGGATTCCCTCTTTGAGGGGCTCCGCCCGATTATCCGCGTGGGGCACGTGACGCGTTCCTAGGTGGTGGATAGGAGAACAAAACGAGAACCAAAATCGGCCGTGTGCTTCTCAAAAGCTCAGCTAAATTTAGGAGACCAGCTCCCTGCATTTGCAATGCCTATTTGGCTGAGTTCTATTTCTACAAGTCAAATTGGCCAAAACGATGCAGTCAAGCGACTGGGAGGTACATGAGAGCCTGTTAGGAGTCGTTTTAAACAGATAAGCACGTCCCTCTCCTCCGAGAGAGGGTGGCAGTCTGCTCGGGCAAACCCAGCAAACCGTTTAGAACCTAGTAAGCCATACGTTGAATACAAAAGAACATCTCTGTTTCAAACTAGGCTGCCAAAATCGAAACGGACCAAAGTGACGATCTATACTTATAACGCAGAAACACTTGCATGCGAATCAGCTGTAGAATGTCTATTAATGCAAACAAAGAGGATCAGGCACGACGTCATTCACCTGGCTGAGACGAGAGGAGCCCATCCATTCCACGCTATTTATGACACCTGAGAAGGACTGTTTCTTGGCACATGCGATCGTAGACGTGTCAATAGCGTTGGCGGTTCTCGTCAAATCGAATTCAATCATGAATAACGATACGTTTCAGCAGTTAACAATCTGAATCGGATGATTGGGTTCGAACCGATGCGAATCAATACTGGCTTTGACCAACTTCGTTGCTTGTGCGCCAACATCAAGCTATGACGAAGAAGAAGTCGAAGCATTCCATATGGACCCCAAAAAGTCCTTCAGAGAAAACCATGCATTCGGTGATTATCTTTGCTTTAGTAAACACGAAATTGTTGATACACATTTATTTTGTACAAAGAGCACGATAGAGATCGTATCATTGACTAACCTTTCGGCAGTCTTGCCTTCCTCACAACCTGAAAGAGTCCAACTGACCTTCATCGAATTAGTCAAACACTTCCATATCTAAAGCTGAAAGAGTGAAAAAAACGTTTTAAACGATCTCGAAATGCAAAGTGATCAGCTAGATTAGACTCACCGTTTTGATGTTATGTTATCCACTATATATGTAGAACAGCAGCACTGAGTTACATGGACTATCTGCGGTCTGTTATGGAAAAAATCAGGAGTGCCTCAAGGACTTTGCGCCCAGAGGTTTCACGTTCTTGCTTGAGGATATCTACTTTTACCTCAAAATAATCCCACTCATGTGCTTGTGACCTGTGCGTACCTATTGGGGTATTTGGCTTGGAATTATGTTTGTGGGCTAGGTATTTTTTTACACGGGCATAGAGTGGCCTATCCGTTTCGACAATGTAGTCGCCGCCGCCCGCCTTACAGGAGATTGAGTTAAGTGTACCCTTGCTCATGTAGTCACTGTCTTGATCGTTAGGACAAATTATGCACTTTTTTGTTGTACACAGACGATCGTAAAAGCGTTCAATAATTCCAAAAAAAGAATGATTTAAGCTCAAAAAAAGGGGTTGGTAAGCCCAGGGTCATACACCGGTGTTTCGGAGGTTCGTCCTCCTCATCAGTGACCCCCGCCCCACATTCAGCCCTGCATTGAAGCAAGGAGGGTGGCGTATGTGGTGATGGCACAGTGTACTATGACACTGTACCATCACCACCTCTCAGTCGATAGATTTTTGCTGTTAGATCAAAACTATATCAAAAGATCGACTGTTTTTGAAACCCTCAAAAATTTTTTTGGGAGTTTCAAAAACAGTCGATCTTTTGATCGTAAAAGCGACCGAGTGCTAGCTGACGCTTAAGATTATTTGACAGTATCCCAATTATTGCAACCGAATCATCCAAGTCTGCACCTTTCAAACAAGGTCTAGTAGCTATACTTATGTCATTCGCAAAAAAAGCAGCACAAACGAGTCCATATTTTCACCGATTTGTTCGCTTACAAGCACGCGATTTCCTCTAAACTTATCCAGATAGGCTGTAATTTCATAGCCATTAGAAATGGCTGTTTATCGATCCAGTTCTACGGAATCCGCATTCTGCTCTCATCCACTACACACACAAGCAGTTATATGGAACATGTTTTTATAAGCGCCTTTTTTACATGTGAGGGGTGAGATAAGAGGTAATGAACCAAAACATTTTAGTCACTTGGCCTTCGTTAGCCGCTTTCAGATGGTTTCATTTGGACGTTAAGAAGGGGGAGTCAATTTTCCTTTGGTGTCTCACGGGTGAATCTTATGTACTCTGATTGCTCGTTCAACAATTCAAAACATCAGTCCATCTCTTCTTGTGTGGAACAAATAACAAAGCGATTATCAATGTATCTACAGTAGAGTATTGGCTCAAGAATAATTACTGGGACTTCCACTTTAGACATGAAAGCAATAGGAAGTCGCTGAAACGTTGCCAACCCTCTCATTTGTGCGAAATAGTTTTCGGACCGCCTAAAAAACGGGAAGTTTAGGCACCTCTTTAGGAACACCATCAGCTGTTGATTCGGCAAGCCGTAAATGCTTATTGCTCCTTGGTGTTATATGAGGAGCTCGCGAAAGGGTTGTAATCCGGAGCCATTAAACACGTTCTTGTAAACAGCGTTAACGACGAAGGACTGCGTTAGGTACGAGCTGTTAGAACGTGCATTCCTCAGATAGTCTAAGAAAGTTTGAGTGGTTGTGAGATGGGTTGGGATGTGTCTTAACATCTGGAATATTATTAGAGCAAGAAACCATCCTATTCTATACGTAGGACCTTCTTCTGTGCAGGTGATGATGGATCCGACCTTAAATATTGATGGATTGTTAGATATAAGATCATCAGCGCGTTTACTTATCGGTCTCTATAAGCAAGTATAAGAGAGACACGTTGACATATGAATGCTTAGATGAGAAATACGAGACGATTTTAAACCAGCCGCTTCTGCTACTCTGACCCACTCATCAGTTAACGTTTGGTATTGTTTTTCAATTCTTTCTCCCAAGGTGGTCAATAGAGGGTAATCCATCCTCGAAATTATTTTCGTATATCAATATTTCACTGATGACGAATCATCACAGACTTTCCACCCTTACCACTGACGGAAAGCCAAATGTTACTGGACTTTATCAGCTCCCAGATCCTCCTCATTTCACATTTTTGTGCTTCTGTGAGGTTGGGGCACAACTTTTCCCGCGATAGTGATCGAAGATTCTGAAGGTTTCGTTCGCAAATGTCCGGAAAATTTAGACTGATTCATTGTTAGAGTCTTGCTGCCTATAAAATCGTTGAGAAATTGGTGGTAATGGTAATGCCTCTGTTTGTTGTTGTTCACTCCTAGTGTGTTCTTCATCAGTAGCCTTTTACGGAGTCTGTCTTGACGCTCATGAAAACTGCATGCGACCCTACGCAAAAATACCTTAGAAATGGGCTGAGATGGTCAAAAGTTGGAACGCAATTGTAATACCTAGCGTACATTGTCGTAAAGAGCCATACTACCCAATCCGGAGACCCCTAATATTTCTGGCACGTCATCTAACCTAGTTTGACTCTTAGGACTTTTGTTTACGGTGGTTGTCTTTTTATCTGAGGCTGATTTATGCGATTTAATTAATAAGCTTTCGAATAAGGTTATATTGGCATTTGAGCTGATAGAATCAAAGATGAAAGTTGACTCACTTACGACTCGCTCCCAAAGGCGTTCCTCTAAGTATCGGCCACAGTGATATTCTTTCGACACACACTTCTTTAGCTGAACATACATTGTGTCTTGTTTGCAAAGAAGAATCAAAGCAAGGAAGATCAAAGAGAATCTTGCAGTAGTCGCATCTTGAGGTCCTATATTTGGTGGCTGTCTTTTGTCAGACCGCATAGTTCATAAAGTGGCTTTCGTTTGATAGCGTTCCGGGCGAGGTGATGTTTGATGCAGCGACGGAGGAAGTCAATCGCTTGTCTAGCTAAGACAATCTTTTGTTTTAGTGACAGGACTTTCTCAACTAGCTAGAAATATATTGCTGGTACTTGTTGAAGAAATTCCCAAGAACGACTACCGATTAACCTTTCCACTGATTGTTAAATATTGCGTGATTATCTTTGGTTCAGCAAACACGAGGTTGTTTATTCACGCTCATTTTGTGCAATACAAAATGGTACAAAAGAGATCATATCGGTGGCTAACATTTCGGCAGTCTTGCCTTCCTCAGAGCCTGAAAGAGTCCTACTGACGTACACCACTTTAATACAACTGTATGGCTTTTTTTGAAAGAGCACAGTTAGATGGAGATCCGTTGCGTGTACAATCATAAAATAACAATAAATCCATCCGCAGCTTTCGCATCATTAATATCACCTTGCCATTATCTTATTTATCAGTATCATGTTAGTATAGAATGAATTTCATTTGTGTGGCCTACATTCACTGTTACTTACAAGGCTGGAAGAGATAAGCTCAGCTGCATCCGAAGCTTCATCATCAGCATCTATCACCCCGTCGAGGTTGTCAAAAAAGCTCAAGTAAGGTCTTATTACGTTAATGCTCAGAAAACTGAAGCCGTCTCAATGTGATACGATTTTAAATGATTTGGTCGTGAGGCTTTACAAATCTTATGGAAAAGTAGTAGACGCACAACTGAAGAAATTGGATCAGGGTGGAGCCAAAAGGGAACATGTGAGTTAAGCTATGTCGTTGTTATGGTGCTGACGATGGAGTAAAAGTTATAGGTCGCTAATAGACTTATTAGTCTAGTTAGCCTTTACTTAATTTCTTCGTCTCCGTTTTGATCACATTCACCTATCCTGCAACTGCCAGCGTGCAAGTTTGTATTATTCCATTGACCTACAGGCTTAATTAGTGGAGATATACTTTCGAAGCAATGAATTTTCAGACAGTCCGCTCTAAGAACGAAGGCGAAGCCTTTAACCTACTCCTTTACTGGGTTATGTTTGGATTTTTTGAGTTACTTGATTCAACTGCATATGTTTACTGTCAGCGTGATTTCTCGTGAAGGTAGCATAATATAAACTTTATAGCTTTAAAGAGCAATTTTTAACCAGCACCACATGTCTGTGCGTTCTGAAAAATCTCTAAGCAGTCAGAGAAAGGGAAGAGTTAACAGATGATGCACCTTTTTATAGAAAAATTCAAAGATACTGGTATGTTCAGACGGCATTTCTCGTACTTCTCTTTCTTCCTCAAACGCAAGGAGCGACACTGATCTACGAAAAAGTCATCGATAAAATGGCAAGTGCAATAGAAGGAATTGCCAAGAAGAAATGACTGCTGATGATAAACTAATAATACTGCGGCGTGTTGTGAACATGATTCGAAGCATGCTAGTTCTCGACCCATAACAATAGTCGAAAGTATGAGTAAAGCACCTCTTCCAGAGTGAAATCGTCTTGTGCATACTCTGAGCATGACAGCATCTGATTTTCTATCTGAAAGTGTAGGTCAAATACAATGGAGATGATGCTTCCGCGTGAATCATTGAATCTGAATTCCTCCGGGTCTGGTTAACTGTAATTTCCCTGGAGCAATGATAACAGAAATGTGTTATGTCTGAGTACGACAATACTGTGCAATATGATTAATAGTGATCTATCATAGCATAAAAAACAAAGGAAAATTACACTAAATATTTATTTGGAAACCTTGATGATTTGTCCATTTTATTCGAGAAATAGTAAGATGGTCAGGCAAGAACACTTTCTACTACAACCTGAAAATCGTGCGCTTATCTCTCAAATCGTCGTTACAAACACCCGACAACACTTTGTGGGTCGAAAAGTAACTAGTAACCTTGCGATCCGACTCCTTATAAGACGATAAGGATTTTTACCGCAGTGATTTCGCAGTTGATTCACAGAATACAAGCCGAAATGTGGAATAGTTTGGAATGAGTCAATATCTGATTGGATGTGACTGTAGTAGATAACTGATCCACATCCTTCACACTGCGGATATACACCTAGGTAATAGACCTTAATTATTGCAAGACGTTAACCATGAGAGGCAATGAATAATGTACAAGACTTGACTGTAATGAATGCTTACAAAATTGCTGTTAGGAAAAATAGCTCACTTTGCATATTTCGCTCATGGCATCTGTTGATTCATGTGACCATATCCACAATCATGCAGTACGATTACAATTCTTCACATTTATCATATAGTAGTGTTATTCTACGAGAGGATCGCTAGCTTAGCTGATAAACAATTGCAGATTTAAATAGCAACTATGATAACAAGCAATGCCTATGTGACAGCAACAGCGAAACACCGACTGAAAGAAACGAAGTGGAACACATCATACTCCACTTGAAAGGCACTACGACATCATTTCCTCTGCTTCTCTTAGTACGAGGCGAGGAATACTCTGAAACGGCCAAAACCGCCGAAACGTGCGTACATCACTCAGATACATATCAAACCTCGTAAAAGGCTCAATAAAAGATTGCAAAATTAAAATATTTATTTCTAAGGTTTCGATCAGGTTAGAAGATGCTATGATTTCCCTATGACCAATTCAATATTGAACATTTGTAGCAGATCAAAGAATAATCTTCAAGAAATCCCTACTGTGATTGTGTTGCCAGCAGTGATTATAAAACTATATTACCGAAATTGTTTAGTGAGCACACGTGACCCCTGCAAGAGGGAGATGCGACATCAACTCCCGCTTGGGGTTCGAAAGTTTTGCAGATCACTTAACATTCTTAGGTATATAGTAGTAACTTTACTATAAAATCGGTGAAATAATAGAATCCCTGCTGTTCGAATTTTCATTTACTGAGACTCCTCTGCTAAACTTTTGTTCAGTATATCTAGGAGGAATAGCTTCAAATGCTTATCTTAAATAATCCTTGTTTTCTTTGCATCAAATCATTCTCTTAATCTTTCTCTTTTTACCTTTATCTTCACTTCACTATTTCTGCTTTTTTACACTCATTTCACATTCGTTTTGCAGAGCCGTTTAGAATTTTGCCTTCAGTAGGTATTCAATCAGTCGTACCGTTGAGTCTCATCAATTTTGCCCTCTCACTTATACGGCTTTCCATCTGCACGTCAACGACACATTCTAAATCAATCGATTCGCATTGTACGGACGCCGGAGCGAATTCTACAAGACAAATCACGATCTTACTCTCACTTATTTGTACTTGATAGTTACATGTGTGTCGTTATCACAATTTTACTTCATTAATCCGTCTTCACAGTGCTTACTTCACTGTGCGGATCCTAGTACTCCAACAAAGAATTCGTTGTTTCGTCTTCCTCTTGAATGTCGTAGAATACTGGTTGAGCGAGTTTTCTTGTGATCTCAAGGATAGCGTGGATGTTGTGGCGACAAGCATCATAACCACTCGGACACGGTGCCCCTCGTTATGATAAGCTAAATACTCCATTTCAAAAATTAGTTTAAATTGCAGTTGTTCATCTTTTTGACACTCTATTCTGATGAAAAACTTTTTGTCAATAATATCTCAAGATGAAACTAGAAACTTCAACCAGTTGTTGAAACATCAGCACGAACAACTGTGCGGCTTGTGCAAATAGTTCCTTCATAGGTTTTGCGGCGTTTCCGGTTATATCGTTGGCTTTACTTTGACGGATTGCCACTATTATTACTTCAAATCAACTTTTCTTTGGTTTATGATCAAAACCGATCACCAGACAGAGTGACAATAGGGAAAACAAGGCTATAAGCGAAAGAACAAAAAAAAAAATCACGCCGTCGTGTAAATCATGATTTCTTGGATTTTACAGCGTTACAAAAGCGCGTTTTGAAGAGCCGTCACGCGCAACTGTAGCCCAGAGATTTAAGCTTTTGAATGATCACTAATACTGCTATGAAAATCCCCTGTTTAGCAGATGAGATCGGTTTCTCATTTGTCGCCGTCTAACACATAAGTACCGACGGTTGTTTAGCGCATGACATCGTCATCTTTTCGAGAAGTTCCAGTAAGACGGAGACGACATTCAACAAACTCAATGTTTCCATAAACCCAATGATGTAAAGTGGTGTGCAGAAACGTTTGCGTTAGCCGGGATTTGAACCCAGATCTTACTCTTTCCGGGAGCATGTGCTAAACCATTGCACCACCGACGCTGGCTTTGCACTCCACTCTTTCTACGCTACAACGCGTTATCTGTCATAGATATCATCTGTCAGCAAAAGTCGGTTTAATGTCGATAATGATTGCCCGGCCACACCTTAGACGGTTGACTGTTGACAGATTACGCGTTAGAGCGTAGAGAGAGTGGGGTGCACTACCAGCGTCGGTGGTGCAACGGTTTAGCACATGCTCCAGGAAAGAGTAAGATCTGGGTTCAAATCCCGGCTGACGCAAACGTTTTTGCAAACCACTCTACATCACTGGGATCGTGGAAGCATCATAACACCGAAATAGGCGCTTAAATAGAATGATTTCAATGAGGTGTATAAATAGATTTGGCTATGCGTAAACAAGACGCAAACCCACTTGGAGAAGAAGCCATGGCGCGAAGGTGAACAAATTGGACTGGATGGATTACAGCGATCACCTCGTGTGTGCGCTTTAGATGTTCAGTGAACATGGAGTACACATACAGAGCTATGATTTCTTTAGCATATGGTGACAGTGCAGTGAGATTAGCATAGCAGTTTAAAAAATGGGGTTATAATAGTGTTAACTTACTGCTGATTATCGCCACCTGATTGAGCCAAAATGCTATAGTGATTCTGCTAGAGTACCATCTAATAGTTCTAATTTTCTACATGAAATAAAACAGCAAAAAGTGTGATAAATATGGGGACGGTAGCCAACGAAAAAGGTAACGACTCATAATAACGCTTGGATGCATTTTGATCGAGGCGGTGTCCAACCGTGGCTTCTGAGTCCCCAGAATGTACACGTCGGCAAGCACAGTGAGTTTCTTGAATAATCTGACCTCTACAATAGATCGCGGAGGCCTACAGATGTATAAAATTAGCGCTGCTATTTTCCCAGCAGGTCCAGTACTATTTCACCGATTCTGGTGTGTTGAATAGCTTGGTGAGCCTTGAGCACGGAGCTGAACCATCAACTATTGATTGATCGATTTCATGTGTGCGATAAGCTATCGCATGATTACAAGGCCTTTAGGAAAAATAGATCTTTGGCACAAATCCGTTGTAGGAAAAGGTTTCCCAAAGGACCTTTTACGCTGCGTAAAGAAATTTCTTTGAATTGCTAGTAGCCATTCAAAAGCTCAAAAGCCCGAGGAATTCATGAATGTACTTGCTTCTCAAAAGCACCTTGCTACGCTGCAGCAATATCAAAAGACCAAAATTAGTCCATAAGCTCGACTGTTTTCAAAACCTCGTAATAAACATTCAAAATAATTCCAAAAAAGAATGTTCAAAGCCTAAACGACGCTGGTACGCCAGGGCCATACACCGATGTTTCGGAGGTTTCGGCCTCCTCGTCAGTGATCCCCGCCCCTCATTAAGCCCTGCATTATAGCAGGGAGGGAGGCGTAGGTGGTGATGGCATAATGTACAATGACACTGGTCCATCACCACTTTTCAGTCGATGGATTTCGGCTGGTAGACCGCAATTAATTTGTAAGATCGACTGTCTTTTTTGGAATTATTTTGGATGTTTATTACGAGGTTTTAACATTTAACAGGAGGTAAAAACATTTAAAATAATTCCAAAAAAGACAGTCTATCTTATGGATTAATTTTGGTCTACCAGCTGAAATCTATCGACTGAAAAGTGGTGATGGAGCAGTGTCATTGTACACTATGGCATCACCACATACGCCGCCTCTCTCCCTGCTAAAATGCAGGGCTTAATGAGGGCGGGGGTCACTGACGAGGAGGCTGAAACCTCCGAAACTCCAGTGTAAGGCCCTGGCGTACCAAGCTCGTTTAGATTTTGAACATTCTTTTTTGGAATTATTCTGAATATCAGAAGAGAATCGTTTTACACGCGAAGCGCGCTATGGCGTTGTAATTCGTTGGTTAGAGCCCATTCTCCAAAAAAAAATTCTTAAGATGAACAGCGCAAATTTCAGCAACCTCAAATGCCTACTTGTTTCCAAAAATTTCCCCTTACAGCGCTGTAGCGATGGAAATGGTATTTCTCTTTCACACACGCACTCTTCGCGCGGAAGAGCTTAATCGACAGACAATTAGTAATCTTTCTATAGCGTAAGACCCAGCGATTCCAATAACTATGCTTGGCTTTTTGAAAAGATCGTTTTACTGCACTGTAGTGGGGAAGATGAGATAAAATTTCGAACACGTCGCGTATTGCTTTTCGGTTGACGTGAGTGGTGGATGTGGATCGAAAACACGACTTGCATGTGGAAAACAATCTCATTTTTCATTTTTTCAATTTCAGTTTTTTGAAGATCTCTGCTGCAGATTCATATGCTTTTCTTGCTTCCAGCGATCGTAATCGTGATAAATATAAGGGCACAGAGCGGCTGTGAAATATAATTTTATTTTAATCCCTGCATTGCTACAGTTAGAACCCTTTTGAACAAAAAAGAACATTTTGGATTATTAGTGAATCAGAGTTTTGAATAATTACCAACATTTCAATGGGAAGCCTTCGTCCAGCAGAAAAGTTCCTTTTGAAGAACTTCTGCGGTAAGGGAACTGTGCCAAACATTCGTGCGTTATAATTTATCACTGGAAAAACCTATGACAAGTGGAGATATCACATTATTTCAAATGTTGATAGAGCGCTTCGTACTCTTTTTGAAAATATCTTTCCCTTCTGCCTTTTCAAAAGATTGATATCGATAGCATTACCCAACCATCCAATGACCAGGAATGATAGTGTAGGTGGTTATCGTGCTGGATATCACTTTGCTTGGATAGTGGTAATTAGTAATTTGTTATGAAGCGGCGAACTACGTTCTTGAGATTGTCATCGATTCTTCGCCTCACGTTAAAAAAGCTGAAAAGAGAGTTATGATCTTTAAACAAGTGCCTTGTAAAAGTTATTGCAAGGAACCATGCTTGCACTAGAGTCTAAGCACGTTCAAGAACTTCTTATACTTATACTCAAGGAAAGCGATAGCTCCATTACTGGAGACGAAAATCACTGCGAACGCAACATCAAGGGAAATCCAGCAGATTTTATACGTTGCTAACTCTTACCGAATTCAGGTGCTGGTATCAATTCAAAGTAATATGCCCCTTCATCATAGTAATCTACTTTATACCGCTTTACGTGAGGGAACGCTTCAGCACATTTTACTGTGATAAACTCAATAAATATCTTTCCAAAATCGTCGTCAGCATATGCACATGTCGCACGTGTCGCGCAAAATTTCCTACCATTATTTATCTCAAGGTGAAATAAAACTGTAGCTCAGTATCTGTTGTGTGCTTTTAGATTAAATTTTATCGATCGAACCGTTACAGTGCGCCCTACCAATCGAGATTTGATAATCTATTTCAACACCTTTCATTAAAAGCATCAAGCAACTAGTGTGATACATCTGCAAAAGCAAGAATGTACAGGCACAGACTGCTACTTTCAAAATTTATTTGTATCCACACCGCAGTTATCTTATTCTTCTTGCCGATTTTCCACCACAGATTTCTCCGATAAGCTGCAAAGCGGAAGTACTTCGTCACCAAAAACACATTCTAAGCAATTTTACTCTAACTAGAGTAGCATCTCTAGACTAGACGATTTACCTGCTTCTTATATCTTTGTCTTGTTCCCATATAAGCTTCGATTCACTCTTAATCGTCAAGGCATTCTTTTTCACATCTCTTTCGGTTGCTTCTGTCAGAGTGCGTGAGCTTGCAGCTGAGCAAAGCATAGTTTACATTTCAAATTTGACTGCTAAATAAGTTAGCTTATTTGTTACAAATGAGTTCCACAAGGTCACGTTAGCACCTTATTCCAACAATTTTGAAAATATTCGTTGACGGGTCTTCGACTGTGTCATCAACAAAGTGGCCCATTCGTGGTTGTGTTTTGATTTTAGCAGATTTGCCACGAACTGAAATGACGGGGTGAACTTGTCATTATGACTATCATATCCTCGAGGACGGAACCATACATTGAATTTCTGTGCAGTGTTCCACTTTTCACGTGCTATAGATCGAATTATTACCAACCATCAGCTGCAATTTCTAATATAATTTGAAATTTGGAGGAGTTTTCTGGTCCTATTACTAAAGGAAATACTGATCTCTATCACTGAAAACCACCAAAATCTCTTTCATATATTCTTAGGCGCAAGCACCTGCAAGATTAAAGATCATCAAAGCATCGGTACAACGACATTCAATTTTACGTAAAACTTAGCATTCCATGTGTCTACAAATTTGAGATTACTCTTCACGGGGGCTCACATGATGCCCGGCATACCAATGAAGACCTCTGATTTGCCTTACTGTCGAAAATGTTCAAAGCGAATCCGTGCTAAAAACAATCACGTTTCCAAAGGAATAATCTAGGAAATACAAGTCGGCATATCATCAGTTGATAGTTTAAGCATCGGATTTATATTATGAAAGCTAACGACAGGACTATGTAAACGAAGACGCGCTATAAGCTCATATGGCGCGTGTGATGCAATGGTAGAGGTGCCCGGCGACAAATACGTGTTCGATCCCTGCAAATGGGACGTCAAAGTCCTTCACCTCTCCGTGCTCTGCAGTTTGGTACCAAAATTATCTGGAATTGTAGTAGTACAGACCTGATAGATCGGTAAGACAACGCGAGTCATTTTCAAGGCCAGAGTTCGCTACGGTCACCTTTGACTATGATGAAATCGCGTGTACGGCGCATCTCTCAGAGGATGATCAAGCCCAAGAGCTGAGCTTTTTATACTCCATGGAGGCATGCATAGACAATTCCAAAAAGTGAAAACTTGCAAATAGACCCACTAGCACGTTGGGTAGGAAGTGGCATAAGATGATCAGATACACGAGCTCGTTTCCTTGAGATTCGAGCGGTGAACTGGCTCGACGTTTGATTGGTGACGAATTTTTCTGCATAGAAAGCCCTGGAAAATATATCGTACAGTGATGAAGCGAAAATATATTTTAGAAAGTTTCCTCTTGAGGAATGCAGTTTTAGTACGTTTAGAGTGCTTATTTGATTTAAAGCCATCTCCAGTGCGATGACTACGCGTTGTTTTTTAATATAACACATCCGAACACAATATAACACATTATACTTTTGAAAAATCAGACACTGTTAGAAGGCATTGCCATAATTTCAAGCAAGAATGTAATAACTCAACAACTTCTACATTTTAAATTAAACAATAGATACAAAAGGTAAATACTTACCTAAACCCAACACATTCAGCGTTTTGAAGGCAAAACGTTAGGGTACATAAGAGTTTGAAATCACTGTGACTGGTAGAGGACTTTGTAGAGTGACCTACTGGCAGGACTTAGCATTGTTAGCTGAGGCAGCCGCCTTCGCCGACGAGCCTGAACAGCGAATGCCTGTTACTTGCTTTGTGAGGGCGGATCACTGAGCATCTCTATTTCGTTGACTTTGGGTGGTCTTAGCAGTGTTTCGGGAATGCGACGGATGCAGGTCGATAAACTTGTCCAGGACGTCGCCTTTCAGTTTCTTCAGGCAATATCCTCGATAGAAACCATTAGTTTTAGCTGAATAAAAAGATTATTACAAATATTCAACAGTTATAATGAATATTAATTTTTTATTTATGATATAGTCGACTCAAGTAGTATGTTGGCTCTGTATAAGCATACCACTGAAATGAATATAAATGGAGAGGAAAACAGCAGTCGTTTGGAGAAGAGCTGCTATGGATAGTCTCAATCGCAATAATCATACGAAAGCATGGAAAAAACAGCAAAGGACGTTGGAGGCCACTGTGAAACTCATAAATTACTAGTGAGAGCTTCTAAAGAGGAAATATACGCACGGGTTTTTCAAAACTTCTTTCTGTGATACTTTGAAATTCCAAAGAAATTTTATGTAATTATACATATATATATATATATATGTGAATACGTTAAGCTAATCAGAATGGATTTAGATGTGCATTTGAGAAAAACTCAGTCGGATTGTCAATAGTTCTGCATTCTTTATGCTTGATTAGCTATCAAAATAAGAAAAATAAATAGAAATGTAAAAATAAATAGAAATAGAAAATAGAATAAAAATATAAATAAATAAATAATCAAGTTTAAACCTAAACAATCCTACAGAACTGATGGATTGAACGAACAAAAACGTCACCTTACTTCAATCTTCACAGAACTGAACGGTTTATTGGTCCAATATAAAGACACCTAAGAGTCAGATGAACTGATAAGTACCTGAATCAATTATTTCAATTAGTTGTGCTATTCCAAATTGTGCTGTTTATTGCCGTCAAAAATGGAATCATCACGCAATATTTGCGGCTTTCTAGTCGAATTCTACGAGAACGGTTTAGATCATCTTGAATGCACGATTACTCAAAGACCTCTTTTTGCTGGACAAAGCTTTTTATTCACATTTGTAGTGTTCATTCGACAGCATAAGAAACGAGAAAATTCAATACTGTCTTGGTTTCTAAAAAGCATTCTGTATGGGAAAAAAGCTGTGTACAGAGAAGAAAGACCCTTAAATAATTGTGCATCCAGAAAGATGCATACGATCACGAAAGGGTTAATAACGGAAGCAGTTCATAGATGACGCATACTGCTCACTTCTTATTGACGTTGCCAAATAGGTCAACTGTAGGCTCCTGACGAAACATCTCAATAAACTACAAGCAAACAAATTAATAAACAATAAACGTGTTTTCAAACACTGAAACAACTTTCAAAGAAACTTTAATTCCGAGGCTGTCCAATTTTTGTCGCGCGCCAGCAATTTCGACTCCTTGGCCACCTGAAGCCTGATAAATGGCCATTTAAGAATAGAACAAAATTTAATTCAATGAAATAACTTTTCGCAAGATCATATTCACTTCATACTTGGCTCTCGCTCAAATGATGAGGAGCCACCTATTTTACCATCAGATATCCTAATATAACTTCACCCAGTTAACCTGGGACTGCCGCCGTCTGATTTGGGCCTCTAAGCGCGGAAAGTGTGTCATATGACTGCGTGGTCGCGGGCGGTCATAGATGGCTCTTCTGAAACAACAATTGAGAAACTACGATAAACCACGATTGCTTTGAACAGGATAACAACTTATAAAAATTGACACAAATTCACATTGTGAGTATAAGAGAGCTTATATAAAAGGCTAAAAAGTTAATATAGCAAACCTCCCAAAGGAGATTTGCTATCTTTTCGGTAATTACATGATAATTTAGGCAACGCAGATGGTCCATGACCTTAGAGAGCAAGTATCGCAGAGGTTCGAGGACCCTAGACAGAAAATGGTCCAAGTGGCGAGGGCGGCACCCAGCTGCCACCAACCTCAACAGTCAGTTCGATCGCCGAGCATCATCCGAACGGTCGCGTGACATCATCCGGACCCCTCACCTCAAATCGTAATCGACCCATTATTGCTCTCTTCACACAGTCTCGTTGTCTTGTATCTAACTGCTTTCATAAAGTTGCGTTCATACAACTGTCAGATGAACAACAGAATTGTGAGCGTGACATATCACTCACGTGGCGGGGCGAACTCTCTTAGACTATGTTCGGCCCACCACCGCGGTTAGAGATTCTGCCCATATATAAGCAGTAGTGACCCACTGTTATCACACTATATATTCACCCACTGGATCTCACTGTTGGCCTGTTATTCTGGGGCGAGCATAACAAGCCAAACGGGATCCGCCGCCTAGTCATGCTCCGTCAGTTACAGTAACACCGTCAGTCACAAAAACATCGTCAGTTACAATAACATCTTCAGTTACAATAACACCGTCAGTCACAATGTCGCAATCATCTAGATATTATTATTTATTATTATTATAGTAATGTATGTATATTATAGGTTGTTTGGTTCTACCACATTGTTTGGTACCACGCCATTGTTCAGTTCCATTCTATTGTTTGATATAACCCATGCGAACCACTGAACCTTCACATTACAGTACGAATCCCCTGAACCTCCACATATAATTTAGTGCGTCGGTTATAATTCTTCGCTACAGCTAATCTGAACATCACGAGAGAGTGCGGCCTCAGTGATCAAAGCATAAGTTTCTTGGATGGTAAGGAGGCCAAGTTTAAGAATCAAGAGAGACCGGTTCGACCATGCTCAACAAGAAACGTCATGCGTCGCATTCATCCATTCGGGTCTGTACGTTCATCAATTGAAAAGAACGAATGTCGATAGTCATGTGGAAAATTCGTCTAGTAAATCATAAAATACTCACGTGTTCAGAAATAACGAAACAGTTCGTAGTCACACACTCCTGAGGTTTCCACCTGCGTATTTTTTGCTAACATCCGTTCCATTGTCATCATCACACTGAGAAATTGAAGAATATAAATACTAAGAAAAACGACCTTGCGATTTCAAACGTTTCAGTGCCACATGGAGTACTAGCGGACAACTCAGTAGAACTAGCCTGAACAAGGTTTTTTTCTGTCGGAAAACCAAGTAGTACGATTTTCTGAATGAACATTGTTAATAAGAACTTCGCCTGTCTACTCGAGAGGAAAAAGTTATTTGATTTACAATGCCGAGCTTGTTAGAAATTTGGACCGTGAAAATATTGAGTGTAGATTTCATTACGTAGTGTCCTATCTACTCCTCAAAAAGTTGGGGAACGACATCTCATAGAGAACATGACGTAAGATATCTCATGCCACACTTCTCTATCTTTTATTCAGTTAGCAGATCCTAGTCAACCGCTTCATAAAGAAATTCTGCAACACACTTTAGCCACAATATATCAAATTCAATCATATTTTGGAAGAATAGAAAGTACGGACATAACAACAAATTACCTGGAAGCAACAGAGCTGTAATGAAAAAAGCAAATCATAAGTACCTGCTCGTTCTCGTTCTCGACAAACTGCCTCCATCAATGATGGAGAGTCGCTAAAAAAATAATGGAATATTGGCATTGACGTTGTTCCCTCCCCGTCTGGCCAACATCCAGTCAAGGATCATCCAATTTCCTTCGACCACTGAAATAAGGTGAGCCTTCCCTTCCTTTTCTTCTTACTTCTTCCTCTTCTACAACGATAATGACGAGGTTGAAATTGAAAATAGAACCTAAGTTAGTGCTACTTTTATTGCCGTTTGATGTTGGAAATAAAAAATGAGGACTTGATAGAATATTTCATTACCAAAAAGCGCGCGTGTGTTGTCCGTCCTACTTTGTAAAGATCAAACCGCTTTTATCTATGGAATCCTAGAGTGATCAATAACGACCAAATATCGTAGTTCATATGCTGACTGTGTTTTTGATATTTCCACATCAAAGGTCAAAAAGATGGATTATCAAGCAATACGAAGACAGAAATATGGCACAATGATGTTGCGAAATCGTCTGTACATTCAAACTTATGACCTTTACGGCAATAGGATTGAGACAGATTACTATCCATGGTGGGCGAAATATGCAGCCTCTAGCTAGCTTTGACTATCCGTTCGTATTTCGTCTAACAGTTGTTTAGAATCATATATCAAGCCGAGAATGAATACAGTAAACTTTCCTCTGTTTTGATTTTTATTTAGCTTGTATATTCTAAAAAGATGACGGAAACTGTTGCCTTTGTGAGCACTTCGATCGATGCACAGTAAGCGACGAGTGGAAGGCATATTTTATAATCCTTCAAAAATAAGTCAAAAGCTTATTTATGTGGTCTTCGATGGGTATCGTTTCACTCACAAGAGACTGAACAGATAAAAGCAGTTAGTAGATACAGCGCTCAATAGGGAACGCCGTGGCCAGTGATTGTGTTGCTCGTCGCGTGGCGGGCAGGGACCAATCCCCACCTTCAACGCTCTCTTGCAGTCAGCAACGAACGTGCTACAAAACACCGCAGCCAGGCTGTCTTCGAGTTCGCAAGGAGACTCGCTCAATAAGTATCTACGACATACAAGAAGAAGACGAAAAAACGAAATGAATGCTACAAGTACTGTGATCCGCACAGTGAAAAAAAAAACACTGTCAAGACAAACAATAAAGTGTCAAAAACTGTCAACGTTCGATAAACGAGAAATGAGATCACAGGCTCATTCAAGTCAATTATTCCGCGGAGATAAAATGGCTTTGAAGAAAGAAAGACGTTGAAACGCTGGCCGAATAACGATTATAGAACAGCCTCGTTAAAGTAGAGCAGTTTAGAAAAATAAATGAAAACAAGAATCCATTGACAGACCACGTGACATGTTGGCTCGGATAATAATTATGAGATATATTGAAATTTGAGCGTGTTTTCAAGAATACACTCGAAAAAAAACGGTGTAATATATTTCAAAATACCATCCAAAAGCAATCAAGTGTACAAAACTGCCAATCTAGTGATTTTCACTTGACGGCTGTGTAGTGTAAATCGTTTGTCGTCGCCTAATTTTAGTGTGCGCACTGGACCATTCACAGAGGATTGGCCAAAAGACTAAGGGCTCTGCCTTACTGACGAGACTGTCAAGGTCGAAACAAGAATCATGAGATATATTGAAATTTGAGCGTGGTACATTCGGAATGGACGGTATAAATGAAAACTGTTTTACAAGTAATTCATGATGCTGAGAAGAAAAAAGAAGCGAAAAGTTAAGCTAACGAAACCGCAACGGTCTGCCAACTTTCTTCAACTTCAAACCGCCTAAAGGCGCGATCAAGAAGTGACAAGCATGTCGAAATATTGGTTTACTCTGGATGCACTTCGGATGAAAGGATGTATCGCTCTTAGCGTCGCAGACACTGCTGCGGGTACGAACGCCCAGTTTAGTACACGTTCAGTGCCGAGGAAAGCACCTTCACTACCTTCACGACAAGGGGGTGAAAGTCTGGAAGAATTTCTAAATCTGGTAATTTGCCCCTATCCGCACCCGTTTTAATCCTTTCAACAAAACATGTTTTCTGCCTTTTCTTAGAGTTTCATTACTCATTCGGTAGCTTGAATCTCAAGAATTAATTGCTACTCTTTATTATCAAAAAGGCTTTTCTGCTGCACTGTAACAGTAAAAAATAAAATTATATTTCACATTTGGAGCGTTTTCGCAGGTATTTCTGTTATCTACTTTGATCGGGTGAAGAAAAATTTCCCGGACTTTTTCGCTCTAATTGATTGCTTTTCATAGACTTAAGGTTTTGTTTTCATTGTTATTTAGCAACTTCCTAGGGTCATTTTGATATGTAACTGCTGTAAATTTGTTTTGAGATATGTCTCGAGAGCAAAAACTATTGTTGATGCTACATGATTATCGTCTGAGTTCGAGTGCTGCCGAGACTTTCCGCTGGATTAGCGAGGTCTGGTGTGACGGAATAGTCGGAGGAACTGCATTTTTTGAACGTTTCAATAAATTTTGAGCTGAAAATGGAGTATTAACGCTCAATCAAGGAGTCATCCGCCGACAAGAAATTGATCGGCAAGCTGTTTTGAATGCAACTGAGACGTCTCCATCGTGGACGACGGTACACTAGACATCGATTTCAACTCTTCGAAATCGAGAAATTGCTGAAAAAGTGGGGAGAAAGTGATTGACGCTAAAGAAGAATGTTTTATTAATCATTTGTTGTTTTTTATTTGCTGAAAAGTGGGATGAACTTGCACAAAAACATAAAGGCTCGAAAAAAATCTTGCCAACGCAATAGAATTTTTCTGTGTATTCACATATGGTGGCATGTAGTCCGACGTTGTGCTTTGCACTAGCGAAGATTCTCGTCCGCCTGGAACAAATAGTGTTAAACGTATTTGGAAACGACTCATTTCCGTCCAGAACGCCTCGTGGTATAAACATGCTCCAATAGAGGTATCCTGTAATACCTTGGAGAATCAACTCAATCGATATTCAGCAAAAGCCTTAACAAGAGTTTTCATTTGTGTGAGGGATCAGCGGATACAGAGGATAACACTTTGACCTATTCACAGCCATACTGACATATCTTTCGTAGGTATATGGACATATGAATACGTTTCATGTGTGTACGGGCATATTTGCACTTACGCGCACTATGTCCTGAGAGTCAGTTTAAAGACCGCAAAAACACAAGGAAATCAAAAATTATGAAGAGTAATAAGAGTTGAAATGTGTGAAAATAAATGCACTGAAAACGAATGGGTTGACTTCTCCGTCTTAAGTTTGATCATAGACATGGACGCTTTCGAACCAACACTGATCTGAGTTAGGTGTTCACGATTAAAGAGACATAGATTAATACCAAACCGCTTGTTATTATTCGTCATCTATGTTTGAACAAAAGTCTCTGAGAGTAAGCGAAGTTGATTCATTTTGTATAGAACTGTACCGCCCGCAGGAGTTTAGAAAGAGAGTCATACAGTGATTAAGTAACTCTCAAAAAAAAAAAACATTGGAACACTTCTACTTAGAAAAACATGAAGAGCAAGTACTACCACCTAGTCCAGTTGCTGGCCTCCAACTATGATTTGTGTTTGAGTTCTGAACAATATGATGGGTAAAACATTATACAGATACAGCTCTAAGTTCAAGCAGTGCTCTCGAAGAAGGTATGCTACCGTAGATCGCGCTCACATGATGATAAAAGTTCGACGAGGTGTTTTGTGAGAAATAGTTTAAAGATCAAAAAAAGAGTACTAACAAAAAAGAAAGTAAATAAAAAAGCGGATAGAAAAGTGGGGAATCATCGCGATGTATATGCATAGTGATTGATGTGATTGTGATCAGATAGTCTATGAGATCTTTATGCTATTTTTTCACTGTCATCGGAGGTATATCTGTTACCGAATTAGCATGTCGAGAACATCTCCTTTCGCGGCATTCTTTGGAGCAATAATGTGGTGTGTGTGCGTGTGTGTGTGTGTGTGTGTGTGTGTGTGTGTGTGTGTGTGTGTGTGTGTGTGTGTGTGTGTGTATGTGTGTGTGTGTGTATGAGTGAGTGAGTGATGTATGTATGTCAATGTATGTGGATGTCAATGTATGTATGCGCGTGTGCGCCTGTGTGTCAGTGTCGGTGTGTGCGTTATGTGTATGTGGTCAATTATGTCAAGGTGTAAAGGGAAAGAACGGCAACAAATTAATCTGCAAGAGCTGAAGAGATATAGACTATAAGGATTATGAGTGAGTAAGACAAGCGAATGGCATGCAGTCGTCCGAACTGGTGAATATCCTCACATATCATCTGCACAGCTGAATTTTTTGTTAGTGATAACGAGTTTCTACTCCTGAAAAGTAGCCGCAGTTTGTTTGAATCGCCTGTATTAGGTAATTCGGCTTATAAGGCATCTTCATAGCATATGATACTCAATAGGTGAAGTGAGTAATGATAGTATGACTAACTCACTCACGACAAAGGCAATAAATAATGATTGTGAACGAGAAATCAGGGAACACTCTCTATTTCGCAGTGAATGTTCTCCAAATGATGACTTGTTTAGCGATTAGGTTTTCCGCCAAAACTCGCGCTACTATAGGATATCCGGTTCCTTTTTCACAATGGTTGCGATAAGCGTCCATCAACACTATACAGTCGCTCGTTTTTCGAGATTCAAAATCACCAATCGGCTAAGTTTGCCTATGTCCGTGTTGTACTTATATGTCTCCTGTGTCAATCGTTATCTCGCATATTTAGATTCAACGGGTTTTTTTTTTGCTCGCATGCGTTTCTTTTCGAGTATGGCAGCAGTGCCTCTCGATTACTTTCGCACTTCGACGAATCGTCGTCATAGTTCGTTGAGAGTTGCTGTTCGCAACTCTAACCAAACACTGGTGTCGTGCGTCTCTGTTTTCAGCAGCGCCTATGCCACTCTACCCATTGGCCTTTGGTCTCTGAAAATGCCGCCTAGTAAACAGAAATCGAGTAAAGAACAGCATCACAAATAATCTGAAAGCGGGCGTGCTATATACTACCATCGCTCATTCGTGTGTCGTACTAAATAGCGAGGATGTCTTCAATTTAAAGCACCACAGCCATACAACACGGGCGAACTGTAGCATATAGGTGTGTGCAACAGAACATAAATTTCGTAATTTCATCTAGCAAATCCAATGAGAAAGCAGATTATAGTGAATTTCGGTAAGTTATTCGTTTAAGTCGATGATTCAAAACAAGTTGACTAGTCACCATCACATATTGGCTCATAAGCCAAGCACTTTGACAACATCGCTTCACTGCAAGGTGAATGAAGAGTACGAGACCGACAACAGTGAACATGTTGAGATACGATCGTGTGTTTCATTAGTCATGCATACGTCGCGTCGTTTGCCTTCTATAAATGAATCATCTTAGATAGCAAATATCGAACACCGATCGAAATTCAAGATATTGAATAACATAAAGCAAATCCAGGCAAGCTTGCAAGTACGATTCCTTCACTAAGCAATTTTTTCAGTACTATTTAGCATTTTTTCTGTTTTCACGAAGAAAAAAAGGCGTTACTATGATTCATTTCACACATCGCCTCACTCACTTTTCAAAATGAAATTCACCAAATTTCTACTATCAAATGTTGAGAGTAAGCTGTCAATAAAATCATCTACAAGCTATAAATTAGTCGCATTATCCATTGTCTATCGTAAATGTATTTGACAAGGCAAAGTCGCAATTACTTGCAATGAGTCTTCAGTTAGGTAAACAACAAGCTTTACTCTATTGTACGCATGAGTTAGACAAGTTCAGCTGCGTTTCTTTCCTTTGCCCCTAACTTTTTCCCACGCGTTTGACTTCAATTCCAGTAGACTTATTCTTCATTCGACCGCCTTTTTGTAGACCTAGCTCTAACAATAATAACCTGACAAGGATATAGCACCGTCCCTTTTTTCAGCCAATCCCTTAAAGCTATTGATGAGCCCCGCTAACGACACAGGCGTCTCTATAACACTTCGACATCTCAAAACATGTTATATCCTTATCAGATTATTATTGTTTGAACTAGGTCTATAAATCGCTCGCTACAATGTCAGGTAATTCCATCATCTGACTTGCGATGATTTATTACTCGACGTCGATTTTTTCATAAAGGAGTATATCCTCAAGGGATCAACTGAACTGAGTGACGGTGCTACTGATGAGCCTCGGTGGGACGAAACAGGCGCCTGTATAAAACTTAGAAACGGCTCAAAACATGTTATATCCTTATCAGACTTACTTGGATACTTGGACGGTCCGTCTTCACTAGTTGTGCGGACCCTAGCACATATTTCATTCCATTTGATTGTAGGTTCCACTGAGTACAGCATGTCAAACTTATGCGTTGTAATTTATTCCTTGTGTGATAGATGTGTCTTGATCTTTACTCTAGTCGCACTATTCGGTTATAAGGTGGCATTCTACTATGTGGTATATACCTTGATGTGTTGCCAGTGCTACGATTGATCCACTCGCTATGTCACATGGAGCACGATGGCGGCCGGCCGCATCGAGAGGACGAGGCTTGCCATAGCCTCTCGCCGTCGCACGACCACCGCCACCGCCATCGTCGTTGTCCTCGTCGTCCTCGTCGTCGTCGTCATTTTCTGTTCTCGTTGATCTCATTGCTCGCACTCTCCGCACTTGTCGTACGTGAGTGTTGCGAGACGATAATCGCCAACGCGGACATCAAGTGCTCCAATGTCTTTTTTCTTCTCTCTACTTCCTTTTCTTAAAGATAAATCGATCAGCGAGTGTGTAAACTAACTTCCTGGTTTGAAGTGATGGCTTCTATAGAAACAAGGTGACTCGTCAGTTTACGAGCACTGCACTATTATCACCGAAAATTGTCGTCTTATTTTTCTGTTATTCGCACTCAGATGTAATAAATCATAATCTGTGACTCGTTGGAATGTTTTCGAACAACATTATTTGATGACAGCACTATCTCTGTTCAGAGCGAAAGCGTGAGTGATAATGTGAGAGACGTTGTTTATATGCACCAACATTCCGTTGATCTCATGGTTAAATTGCTCGTTCGGTGTTTTTTTTTTCCCCAAGAGACAACGCATCGTTTTAAGGTACTCCAAAAAAAGCCGTAAAAGGGCTACGATTATCTTCAAGAAATTCTGCCAATCAGTGAATATGATGCAATCCTTTTGTCGCTTATCAGGACATTATTGCTACGCTTCCTGTCATAATCCGCGTTTTGCTGCTATCATGGAATTCTCCATTACTTCCTTACTTCCTTTGCAGTTGCTCAGAGTATAGCGCGTTCAGCTACAATTTTCACTACTGTGCACTTAGAAAACTTCGAAACAACGCCAGACGAACGTTTTCCTGCGTTCGCTGTCGTTTTCGTGACATGCACTGCGCTATGCTCCTTGGATGGATCCAATTTTCTGTTCCACTATGTTACTAGTTCACTTCTAAGATTCTCAGTCCAGATGCGTGCACATTCCTGGAGGACGCTGCTATAAAGCGGTGTGAAATAGTGGTTTCTTTTTTTCGAGAACTAATCAGTGAAAAAAAAAACGGCACACCATCGTTTAAGTTCAATCCTTCAGTTTGATTGCTCTAGCATTCTTTGTTCTTGGATTGAGCTTTGTGCACGTGCAGATTCTCAATGGTTGCAACTGCCGCGTTGATTCATTTATCAAATGCACCACCGACGATTTCTTTTCTCCTTCTCTCGTATGATGTAACATTTTCTTCCCAAAAATCCACTCCGGTTCACTCACATGACTCTTTGTCACTGCGTAGGGTTTTTTTTCTCCCTATTACTTTTACTCTCTCCATCTCTTCCAATCTCTCTATCTGACTCTTCTTATAAGATGTACTTCTCTCTCTCTCTCTCTCTTTCTCTCTCTCTGTGTCTCTGTTTCTCTCTATCTCTATCCCTATCGCTCTCCCTCCCTCGGCTCGGTCGTCTCAATCGGCCGCAGTTATAGAGGAGTTCGTGCTTTCCACCCCTCCATCGACGTATGTTTCAGCCCACGTATTCTTCCTTTGCAACTCTGTAGTATTGACTTTCTCACGCAACACTGGCTCACACTTGTTCACCTACTTTGTTTTTCCATTGCGTACATGATAATGCAGCATTCTCAGAGCGATGTGTACTAGAATATTATCGTGACGAAGCGAAGTTCATTCAGACCAATAATAGGTCGATATTAATAAATTCTCCACGGTGCTAATGTTTCGATAACTGCCTATAATTTCCTCCATAATCAGACCATTTGGGTGTTTCAAGACTAAATAAAGCTGCGCAAGAAACTTTGAGTTTTGCCGCCTTATAGTACATATATATATATATATATATATATGTATACGTATACATGTATATATATATACATATGTACCTATGTTAAATACACTTTCTGGAATGTTGTCTTTATCCTTTTTTTTCTCAGAAGATAAATCCAATGGATGTTAACGCATTATTTAAGTTTTTAATGGAAGCGTGGTAGCCTTGAGCATCAATGACACGGGTACGGAACGGACATGACCAGTTTTTGCTGAACAAAAAAAAAAACCTGCTTTTTCAATTGCTTCGCTGCTCAAAATATATGCCTGTAGAAAAAAGCGAGTTGTGTAGACCTTAGAAATCTAGAATTCTAGCTTAAGACATCTGTCGATTACAATAAATTTTATTCTAATAGCTAGGATTTACTGTGGAAAACCAAGTGATTTCTGAACACTTGTGCGTAGAAATTAATGCGTGTCGATGTGAGTTTTGTTAAACAAACTGGCCCTTATTTGATTCAGCTTCGATTCATTGTGTTACGCGTATTCAGATATCAAAACATTTGTCGTTGTTAATTTTGGTCAATTTGAAGTTCTCATTGACGGAGTGACTGCTCATGTTTGATGACGTATTTCACACGATGTTACGATAGACAGTGTGACATGTGTACAGGTAGGGGGTAAGAGTCAGGATCGTAAGTGAATTTTTTTTTTGTCGCACCTCTGACTTCGCGTAGACGTTTATCTCTGAAGTGTACGACCAACACATGTAATGATCACATGTAGTCATCTTGCTGAGACATGTTGTTGATAAGGATAAACATGTTTTGAGCCGTTAGGTCTAGTGCTATACAGGCGCCTGTTTCGTCCTATTGGGACTTATCAGTAGCACCCTTCCTCGGTTCAGCCGATCCCATGACACTAAATAATCCTCTATAAAGGAATTAGCTCAAAACATGTTATATACTTATCAGAATATATCATTTCGAGCTGGTCTATAAAAGAGCGGTCGAAGGAAGAGGTATGTCATCTTGTTGACTCTTTTTTTTTCT
Source organism: Parelaphostrongylus tenuis (assembly GCA_019055375.1). Taxonomy (NCBI): domain Eukaryota; kingdom Metazoa; phylum Nematoda; class Chromadorea; order Rhabditida; family Metastrongylidae; genus Parelaphostrongylus; species Parelaphostrongylus tenuis. Next base: position 88,524 of record JAHQIW010001904.1, read on the forward strand.
TTCTCGTGGCAACTTGTCGTATGACTATGGACGACGTCCACCAATTTGCCAATACACAATTTTTTCACACGATTTTTCATGTATGTTTATGATGAATGAGCGTGTATCAGTCAGAATTTATTAACATACCATCAACCATCACACCATTCATTCTTCCACTTTGTCATTATCTCGCTCATTGCTGTCCTCTGTCTCCCGAACTCACGTTCTCGATATATCTCATGATGTCACATGTTCATCAAATGTGTCTATTTTCTTTGCAGTGTTTCAGTTTCGAGAGTATATTCGTGTTTCCATCCAAAACTACTGATTAGCATTTTCATACTGACTTCAACTGCTAGCATGAAACAAGCCTTTAGCTTCCTGTCTACAACCTCTTCTTTGTCCCCTTTTTTGCCGACAAACTACACTCATTGTGTCTTTATCTGTGGTATTCTTCCCATATATTCTCCTATCTCGTAAACCGTTAACAACTGTCGCGTAGCCGGCCCACTGGACCACGTCGGATTTTTGGCTATGACGGATTTCCTGTTTTTTTTTGACAGTAAGCAGTAGTTTTTTCGATAACTAACAAATCTAGGACTTTTGAACATGACAGAGTTTTAGAAAAATTTCCCTCTACCGCTGTATCGGTATGAGTGGTGTGTATATGGTACTATGTTTCATCATACAGATAATGCAATGAAGGTCCTAAAGTGCATTGAAACTTGCGCTGTGTTTCTCTTAGTATCATTCACACTTTATACGATGGCTATAATTCTGTGTCGCAATTGAAATTGAGATTATACTGCTTATTTTCCGAGTCAATGAACTCGTTTGAAAACTTTTTTTGAAGAATTCCAAGTACAAAATAAAGCTTTTTCAGATCAAGATCAAACGCAATATCGTCATTCTACAAGCTATCTACTGACTACAAAAACTCGCTTAAAAAAGCTCACTGCGAAAAAATATACCGCTGAAAAGAATGCGAATTGAAATCAATATACACGGTCCGTAGTGTCTGCCGACATGCAAACAGAAATCACTGCGTAAGGTTGCGAGAAGATTAAACTTACTTATTTTTTAACACTGTTTTGAATTGTTAGTTTCGTAATATTTGATGTCGAAAAGTTTCTACATTATCTTCAATCCGCGCGCGGCCTAAAAAAAACGGGTTTGGTGTTTCCAAATGTTTATTGTTTTTTTTTTCCAAGAAAACTGGTCGTCGTAGTTCGCACAACGCTTGTATGCGAGAGAACAACCAACACAATACGCTCTAACGTTCGTCGATTCTCTATTCGCCTACTTTTTCATTCTCTTTTTCAAATAGATCCACGGTTTCCACCACAGACGCTTATCTCCCATCATGTTACATCTTCTGTGACGTACATTTGACTAACAAATGGTGATAATTCGGCATATCGTGTTCTGAAAACAGTTCTTCGAGTCACTAATGTGTTAAGTATTGTTAAACTTGTTTTTCTAGTGCATATGACTAACACCAATTGCATGACATGAATCATGTCCCACTCGGTCTCTCAATTTCCCCTCTGCTTTACTCAATACTCGATAGGCTGCAGTTATAATCACTTTAGTTGCTGCAATGTCTGCATGTTGACCTCGTAAGTTACTGCTATTCCTGCAACACAATGCACTTCTTTTCCGGTTGATTTTTTGGCCGATTCCCGGCCAACTCGTTGACTGCACCTATCAGTCATTATGACGATATCCTTACTGTCGCTTGGTCGATAACGTCATGTTCATGCATCAACGAACCTGTTCAGATCCGCAAGAAGCGTCTCGAATATTTGTTGTTTGCCTGAGCAAACCGGCACATGAGATCCCTTAACGTTCATATGTTCATTCTTCCATATTCTCTACTCATGTCGTGATAATCTTAACTGATGAGAGTATATTCATGTTACATGTTGTGTTCGTAAAGGTGGGATAATCTTCGTGATAATCTATATCTCTTGAAGCTGTAGCTGTCTATCCTCATTGACATGTCTGATCTTTGCTTCGCATTGCATTTGGTCTTTGCGATCGCATTCTCTAGCGGCACCAAATGAGTACAATGCTTTTCCAGGCCTTTGTTTGCTTTGCAGCGCCATCTCGACGCTAGTTTGTGCCGCATGTTCTTTATCTCATTCGCTGTTTCAATTTCTATACAGTTTTTTCCAGGAGACAAGCCTATTTTCACTTGTCGTGCTTCTAGTCCTACTGTAATGTCAGACGCATGAGCAGACTATTCTCTTTCGATCTTTATGTTGCTCTTTTTTTTACCTTCAGGGTTTATTGATAGCGGCATTTGTTTATATTCATAATGATTCTCATTCATTTTCTGACAATGCAGAAAGGACATATAGTGACTTTTGCTCTAGAAACCTGAATTTCAGCGTCGCTAAGGAGGCTCTAAACCACCTGTGTAGCATGAAAGCGTTGGCTAGGCTAGGCATTTTCGTAGAAAATTACGCTAATCTCAAGGACAGCATGTTTCTGCAGTCAGTTTTCTATGCAACAAAGATTAGATATCTCGGTACATAATCCAGTTCTTTTATAGTTGATCAGTGTCCTTCTGTCAGATAAGATGTTACTATCAAAATACGGCTTTTTCATAAAGAACAGCATGTCCGTTGTCACATGTTCATATTCTTCCAGCGGCACCATTACTAGTCTTGTGGAGAAGTATATAACGGTTTTCATGATTCTTTCACACAGTGTGACATTTATGTGTAAGGTATTTTTGATGGTGGCTATTGTATTGCCAATATCTTGCACTCTTATACTACGCCGTCATTTTTTTTCTGCTCTCCGTCCAAGTATTTACGGTTCATACGAGATGGACTCTGAATCTCTCAAATTGGAGGCGTGTATATCTAGTTAAAGAAATTATGGGGTTTTCTCACCGTCACCCTCATGCAAAGTCCCTTAGCACTAATCCGGTCCAAAATGCTGTCATCGTGTAAACTCTTTCAACTTGTCGAGCTAAAAGTGCATGTGGAACCGACATAGTACATTTGTGTGCTTCTTCTGAATTTATGTCTTTTCACACCCCTTCGAAAAACCCCTTTAGTCTCATTTCAAAGCAGGTAACTGTTGTTATTGCAGATGGACTTCCTTCACACTACACCTGTACTGCAGCTGTCGCAGTCGTCGTCGAACGAGGAGACGATACAGTCGAATGCCGATACTCCACGATTCGAAAGCATTGAGAGGCCATCTTTGTCTTACAAGGACCTCATCATCGAAGCCATAGAGAGCAGTCCGGATAAACGGCTAAAGCTCAATGAAATATATCAGGTAATGAATGTTTACTTATTTTCGTCTAGATCAGTTAGCAATCAGTCACAAATTGTTAGGATCATACCATTGAAGACGAATATTTCGGCCGATGTGTCATCACCAATTGTCAGTATTTGCAGTATTGTCAGAGATGTGAATGCTGCTCGCTGTAAACATCACTAGGGTTTCTGTTGTTGTTGACGATCGTGGATATATTGTTGTTCTAATGGTGATGAAAACATTGTCGTGCCATTGCAGTCAATATAGGAGGATCTTAAGACGTTTGAACTGGCGTATGGCCTGATATATGGGAGGGACACTGTCGAAACTTGAGCAGATAATTCAAATAGATATACTTGCATATATTTATACATATCTATGCAGATGCGTATAAATACGCATGCATGTGTATATAATATATTATATAGTATATAAATATATATATATATATATACATGTTATGCAGTGCAAATGAAGGTTGATCTTTCGGATTTGGGATTATAGCTTGCTAGATATGCTTTGCGAGAAGAGTTTCGTGGGTTTCATGTGGAAATGCAACGACTGAGTATGATGGATTTAGAGGGAAAGGGAACAGAGAAGCTGTGATGGATTGCTGCTATACAGCACAACTATGTAACGCTCCTGCATTGACGGAAAACTGGGCGAGAGATGACGAAGAGAAGTCAACATATACCATTTCTCAGCTGATTCATCCTAGTCACTAAAAACAAATTTTTGCTGGACACTTTTCTCCCTTAAATGCTTTCAACATAGTTGATCGGTGAACGTGTTCTAGTTTTCCGATGCCCAAAAATGTTTATATCATCCAACACACATTTCCTGCTGAGCGTTTTAGAGCATTTTATCTGCAATTTTTTTCTTGCTATGTGATATCACATCATATTCGTTATCGTTATTTCTGACATTATGCACTAACTAACAAGCGTCTTGAGCGACAGTTCTAAATTTTATTTACTCTCCTTGAAGCATAGTAGATGCATATGGTCGCTGGATGTACAGCGTATACTCAGATTATAGGTCTGAAAATCAAATAGTTGGAATGTTCAGGTAATCCGTCTGTTGCATCCTTATTATCGTCATCGACCAGACCAATGGGGTTGGCAGAACTCAATCCGCCACAATTTATCACTCCATGATTGCTTCGTTAAACTGCCATTGAAACAAACTTCTGCTAGCGGAGTTGTAGGTTAGCCAGTTTGTAATCATATTGTCATCACAAAAGAAAATTCAGTTCGCTCAAAGAGAGGCTTCTTTCCTGACTTATGTAGGAGAACGTGATGTTTCGTTACACATGTCACAGATATTCGTTCGCACATTCACTTTTTTTTTGTTCACCTGTGCTCCGGCCAGTTTTCTTTTCAACAGTATTCTATTTCTCGGAATTCTCTTTTCACTTCAAGTGAGAATCTTCAGAATTTCATGTTATTCATGAAAACGATATAACAGATTCTTATGAACCATAAAGTTCACTTATGACCTGAAACGTGAAAAGATTAGTCGTGAACATGCCGCGGTTTCTTTTTTCAAAGTTCATTTTCAAAGCTGAAGGCGATTCAACAGTCCTAGTGTAACGAAACGCGTCACCAAAATTCTATAAAGGTACTGGATAATGCCGCTTACTTTATATAAATTTTTCACACCGTTTGCACCACATTATCAGATCCATGATTCTTCTTTTAGGGCATTTTTGGACGGTCATACCTGAGTTAAGCGACAAGCAAACGCTTCGTCGACGTAACCGAGCTCCAAATCGAAGCGGCAGTCGTTCGAAAACAGTCGATCCGTTGACAGACGCTGTGGTGACACGTGAAGAAGCCCCCTCATCTGGAAGCGGGGACACGTCTCCGAGCCCATCACAACCTTCCATAAGTCCGCCAACTGATCTCCCGAAGCCGACAGCTAGTTATGGTGGCATAGAGAACATCTTGGAGACACTTACAAGGCGTATGGACAATCACTGCTCAACGCTTATCTCTATCAACACGGTAGAGTCTTGATTTTTTTGGGGCTTTTATATTTGAAATGTCAAGGGGAAATCCGTGAAAAACTGCTCACTAAAAATTCTCATTTATTTGACAATCCATTAGTTATCGTCTTTTCGAGCTCACATTACAGAAACTAAGGTCAAGGAAGTTGTGACAATAGGAATAGCTCTTTATGGAAAAAAAACTTTCAACTAATTGCAATTATGGTTCAAGAAAGATGCTCCAAAATTCTTCGAAGAGTCACTTCAGATTATCACATTGACTTTTTATTTCTGATATTTGTTCACCTTAGCATGTACTAATTAAGTATGAAGTATATGCCTTCAGGTCTTCTCAATTCACTTCAACATCAATTGATGGAATTAACTCAGGGAAATTTCTCGTCACCGGTGATGACTTCGAATCTGTTATTAGCTCTGAGTCAGTTTTCTGATCGTACGGCTACAGCCACTGTGACATCAGTTCCGCATGTCCCGACTACAGCGGCTACGGCACCTGTCTCGCCAGTCAAACAAGAGGCGCCTTTTCTTCTATAATTTTCCTTGTTAGAAACAATTTTACATGGGGGTCTCCGTTCAGTTGGTATGAGCAGATTGTTTGGTGCAAATAAGCGCCTCTTATGACTAAAGAATTAAATAGTCAGAGTCCCTGACTCAGATTTCCATGAGTCGTGTGGTAGGTGTCGATTGAAATTAGAAACTGATGCTGTTGTTACAAAGGTTGTGATTTGTTGCTACTTTTTAGCATGAAGTTCGTTAAGTTGTTGATCTCCTTTCCAGTCACTGATCCACAGTATTCTTCGATAACTCTCATACAAATTAGAAACTGTGCGGTACCACAAATCATAATAGGGGAAGAGACGAAATTTATTAACTTTACTGTGACCACGGCGTCTAAAAAACGAGCGTCGTCTGTACGGGGCAAATTGTGGCCGACAGATTCATAAGAACAGTTAATCATTTGAACCGATCCTAGTATCTCAACAGATTAAATGGTCACGGTGTGTTTTCTACATGTTTCTCGTTTTTCTTACGCTTTTACCACGTGTTTCTGAACAGTGATAGATCACGATAACGTCAGTTCTATGAAATGATTGAGTTTATAAGTTATTTTCACGCATTTCGTTACTGGTTTCATTCGAGTGCATCGTTCAAAAACGTAATGGACGTTTATTCCGCCCTTTATTATCAATAAAGTTTCGCAGTCAGATGGAAAAATGAGTTTGTGCACATCACTGCAACAATAAATTGTACTAGACCAACAATTGCATTTCTGCAAAGCGAGCAACGAATTTTTTTTTCGCTCTGGAATACCTGGAACCGGATTCTCATTATTTGAATTGTCGGCGTCTTTGTTGTCAACTGCTAGAACCCTTCGTTCTGCAATTGTTCGTATTTATTTCAGTGATGGTTCTGTACACTTGGAACCCCTTACAGCTTTTTCATTCAGAAATAAGGCCTGAAATATACTACTATGACAACCGGAAGGGAATATTGATTTAGTGCGATTTCTGAATAGTTTTCGTGATACAGAATATTGGAGAAACTTTGTGAATATCTAAAAATGGAACAGAATATCCGAGTTGTATACTTATCCATTCCATCATAATTGATAAAGGCAAACACCTCAGACATCTTTATTAAGACCTTTCAAAAACGTGTCCATTGAAAACCAATATTATACTGTACGCTATCATAAAGTCGAGGTTTTTCTTCCATATTTATTGCTCAAAAGCCAAACAAACATTATAAGAAGATATATGCCAATTGTTCTAAGTAGTCTAGATTGCATTTGAAGGATCGAATTTGATACAAAACTCATAGTTGGTTTCACTAAGTGGTGTATGTTGGTTTGTGATTATGTTATACTATAGACCTTGTAGTTTATGAATGCCCCATGAATACCTTTATGGAAGGTTATGTCTCAAAAAAGAAATTTTTTGTATTGATGCTCTACTATTTAGAGGATCTCTTTATACTGTGAAAGCGGACAGGAAATTTTAATTGTCACATTATTGCTACTTCTACATACCAGTTTATTCACATGCTTGAACGATATTATCACAAACGTTTATTATGAGCAATTTTTCGGCGCCATCGAATTCAAGCTTTGGGCAGCAAATCGAATATATCCACAGTAGTTATTCCTTATTTTCATGTGTATGTTTGTAATTGCATTAATTCAAATGCAGTGAAATAGGACACCATAAGAACAAAGTATTGTCGCTTGACACTGCCACTTAATAAGGGACGGTTTGTGCCAATGGAAAAAAACTGATTTCGCCCCGCTGACACCTCAGGGGACATGAGGGGCGAAATGAATAAGGATACTGATGATTATCCATTTGAGTGGGATTTGTTGTTGAGATTACTGCTTGTCTACAGATACACCAACCCGACTTTTGTAGAATGGAGTCTCACCATAAAACCAGACGGTTTTGGTTGGAAAATCAAGCAAAGACCATACTGATAGAGGCAATTGTGGGTAAAGCCATTTCGTACGCATGGCGATCCATTGTGCTCACTTGAACTCGATGCGACTAATACGAGGACGAAAATTGTATTGAGGACTTGCTTAGACGCTTACACACTTTGACATTTCATTGATCCGTCTTCACAGTGCTTTTTTTACTGTGCGCATCCCACCGCTTCTAGTATTCAATTCGTTTATTATATTCTTCTTAAACATCGTAGAGTACTGGTTGAGCGACTGTCCTTGCAATCTTGAGGATAGCCTGGTTGTGGCGTTTCGCAGGGCGTTGTTGCTGATTTCCAGAGAGAGAGAGAGAGCTGTGGAATGGAGCTCGGCTCCACGTGCGCCCCATCACATCACAACCACTCGGCCAGGCGCCCCCTCCCACTCACACAACCCGTCGTGACTTTGAAGAAGGGAATCTGCTGAATTCTAGCCATAGTCAGGATTTGTAACGATTTTGTGATGGTTTGTTGTTTCAACAAACATCGACTATCTACGTCGACGTATAATAAAGGACCCGATTAAGAAATTAAGTATTTTAATGTCCACTAGAGTCAATCAAATCGGAAGGAATAGCATTAATATTCAATATCCCGTGTTAAGCGTACAACTCAGTAGCGCTCAGTTTAGCACAGCATGTTCACAGTATCACTGCTATGATCATCTTTGATAAGTGAATATTACGACAACCTCCATTAGAAGTACACGGGTTCATTTATTCGAGATGAGCATACCAATTCTTTCTAACGATCAGCGTTTTTACTGCCATTAATACCATTTTTGTCGACAACCAAAGAAGTCAACTGAATCCACATTTAGAGAGACATAAGTCCGTAAATCGTTGAGATCTTTCTGCTCTGCGGAATGTTGGCCTCATGGTTTAGATGTGTACATTAAGTAGGAACCACAAAGCTTGAAAAACATTAGCAATACAAAGTTGCTCAGTTTTCTCTCTAGGATAACATTTTATAGAACAGCCATGAAGAAATATTAGGTTGATGCAGAACTAATGGTGGTTTTAGCTTCGCTTTTGTGAGTTCTAAATGACACTAGGCTGAAAAATATCTTCATCAGTCAGAACAATACCATTACAGTTAACAGATCTTTATTAACGAGAGATCACTTTAGTTGTTCCTGTAGTGTGAATTCGGTGTCTCGGTATAACGTGAACCCTTGGAAAGCTTTTTCTGCATTTGGTTGATTGTGGAGGCGTTTTCGCTGCAGGCAGAAGCCGAGATGCTCGAAAAAATGATTGTTGGGGGCGCGAGTGAATACTGAGGATGAGGTAAAATATCATAGCCTAATTTATTAGCACTTGAACCAATCGTTGTGCGATGTGTGTCTGTCGGCTGGCGGTAGAGAAACCGAGTTTACTTTTGAATCAACATTGTTCACCTTCTTAATTTGTTCCGAATGGTTAACAACAATAGATTGGCCTACGTTGAGTTTTTTTAGTGACAGGGGGAAAAAGTTCTGAAAAAATGCTTGTAACCTTTTTGGGTGTTGACTATTTTCTGTGTTTTTGGGCTGATTTGATAGTTCCTCTTCTCTCGCGTTGATTGGTACATAATTGTTCTATTTATTTCAAGATGGAGTCAAGCGAGCAAATTTGGTTGATGATGATGCACGAAAAGAAAATTAGGATCAAATGCAACAGTGGCAAGTGAACGCATTAATCTGGCTTGGGGCGAACACACAGTAGGCAAAAGTACGGTGTACAGGTGGTTCAAAAAGTTTGACGAATGTGAAGAAAGTTTGGAAGATCAGCCGCGTTCAGGTCGCTCAGTGTCTTCGCTCCAAGCCAGATTGATGCGTTCATTTGTCACCGTTACATTTGAACCCAACAGCCTTTCGTGCATCATCAACAACCTGATTTGCTCTCTTGTTAACCATGTCTTGATAAAAGTAGATAAATTATATACCAATCAACGCAGAAGAAGACGGGCTTTCAAATGAGCCGAAAAACACAAAAAATGGCAGACATCCAAAAAAGTTACAAGCGTTTTCGCTGAAGTTTTTTCCCAACCTATTGGCATTTTGTGTAGGTCTTGAGTGTATCAGTTTCGATGGTTGTTTTTCTTATGACTCAGATGGGGTTGGTGAAAAAAATAAATGCTGTTTATGCATGATTGAGTTGCCTCTCCTATACGAATTTGAAAATGATTGAGTTGCCTGTCCTTTACGAAACTGCGTGAATCACCGCTGCATTGCAAGTTCGCTAGCAATTTCTGAGCCACATGCGTTGGTGATGTTGCGAGTTGTCTTTGGTGCCTTACGATCCATTTTGAGCTCGCGATTTGAAACCGCAATTACTTTTACACTAAGGACATCCTTTCAAACAGTATAAAATAAATATGACTCAAACACCAAGTAAAATGCCGTCAGCAATAAAGCCTAGAGCAAAAAATTCGCATTGAACTAATATATACATAGCCATATTTGATTAGGAATTAATTCCAATATCGAGTGGTTACTTTTAACAATGTCTTAATCGCCAAAACTTTTGCACCAACTCAATACAATACAATATCAAGGAGTACACGATATCAAAACAAGGTAATGGAATTCGTTATCAAACAGACTGCATTGCTCTCTCTCTCTCTCTCTCTCTCTCTCTCTCTCTATATATATATATATATATATATATATATATATATATATATATATATATAATGTTAGTGTGATTTGACTGCTAAAGGACGACTAGATGGGCTATGAAAACATGATACTAAATGCAAATTGATCAACAACTACTTTCTAAAGAACATAAGGGTTGGCTAACCTAACTTCATTTGTGTAGTGCTCATTCTGCGAAATACGTGCAGTTTTGGACAAAGGTCAAGGATAGGTGCCTTGGAGCATTGGCCTATTTTGTTCCTGTATGAAGAAACTAACTCACACATAAAATGATAACGACTTCAAATACCGTGAGGGTAGGGGTGGGGAGGCCGTTTGCCACTGGGTGTGATGATCGTCGCAGCGCGAGGTTGATCCCCCACTCCCAATACTCTCCGTCATTCGACAAGAAGAAGAGGCAAAACGATTTGAACACTGAAAGTACTGGGACATTTACAGTGAAAGAAATTGTGAGACGGGCCAATTAAAGTGATAAAGTGAAATGAATTCAAATGCATAGATAAATCGTAGGGCTTAACAGATTCTCGTTTTTTTTTTGTCAGAAATGGTTAGAACATGTAGTCATTGCTGTTAGCATTTGAACAAAAAAAAATCATTAATATTTTCAGGAAACAATTTTCAGTTAGTTCTGCAATAAATAATCAATACTTTTCTATTGTTTGTGATCCATACCTCATAGCACCGAACTGATAATTGTGACTTTTGTAGGTGGTGTGATCTTGCCAGTTTACTATAAGATGATTAGTGCTATTAAGATAACATCATAATATGAATATTTCGTAATACCATACTAGTGGTAAAGATGGCCATTCTGCGCTCATATGAAACGCACATGACTTCAGCAAATTAATACGTTTTTATCTGCGCAGTTCAATTGCTGTTTAGTTCAAAATTGTTATCATAAGAGATCTTTGTGGCGTACGTTTTATTGCTGACTGATGGAACTCGCAGAATTTTCGTATAACATAGTTTTGTGCTTTCCCACTGAGAGTTTTACGTAGATGCAAGCTGTGACTGATTTACCGTATCGCAAAATTTACACTTTTGAAATGAATGATTTTTATTTCGAAATGATGTAAAATCATTTTGAAGAATAGTAAAATCTAATTTGAATTTAGCCACGAATACGTTCGTTCATCGATAGTGTGATCTTCCGAGATGGCGCTTACATGAGCGCACATCGCTGTTCTTTTCGTCCATCTGCCATCTGTTTTTCGTAGGAAATGACTGGCTCATCTGAGTTCCGCTATTGAAGTGTATATGCCTGGATCATGAAGATGAGTTAGTTTTTGAAGATCCGGAACCGGCTAGACGTTGTGAGTGCCGGTTAACTTTCAGAAGACTTCGTTTAAGCGTCATATAGATGGTACGCAGACTTTTTGATGTGGTTGTAGTATCAGCTTACGTCTCTGCTGCGTAACAGAGCACTGAGAGGACTGTGGTATTAAAAAGTTGGGGACAGAGTTTCGGGTCCTCTTCCTGGACGGTGGCTTCTTTGAGAGGCCGGAACGTGAAACATGCTTTTCTGTTTCTTCTGTCTAGTTTCTCCACCATGTTGATCTCGATATTCATTGCACGTGGTATACGCACGAGGTAGCCCTCTTTATCAGAGAACCATCCCATTCGGTTTGCTCACCTTCGCACCATGAGATCTTCATGAACGTACATTTGACTTTATGTGGCACCGCTAGAAGTGATTAAGTGCCAACTTAAACCACAGAATGACTTGAGGAGCTACTAGTGTGTCAGTCAGTTCCTCAAATTACTTTTTACCCTGAGCCAAGCATTTTCCACATCATCTAAGTGCCTATGCGACTGCTCTCTATGAGTAGTCGGAAACATAAAGAGCACAAATGGTGAGTGTGCGATTCTCGTAGTTTGAAAAAGTGAGTGACTGAGCAGTTTACGTGTCCATTCAGCCTTTCACTAAACGATAGCTCTTTGTGATGTACATAAAGTAGGAATAGAGACTCCAAGCGAGACGTACAACGAAAAGAAGTCCTGGTTAACCAGCTTCATATTTACAAGGTTGAGGAGTAGGTTCCCTAATACCCCCAAAAAATTCAAATTTCATGCTTGTTTCACATAGTATCGGTTGCTGTAAATTCACGGAAATATTTCAGGAACATTCCCATAGGAAATCCCACGACAACGCGAGTTATACAGACTGGAGTCATGCGTTGAGGAAGCGCACGCTGTTTCAGCAAGACAATTCCGAATTTCACAATGCACAAGGAAAAGTTTGATGAATTGGAGAGAATCGAGATCTTACCGCGCTCAGCCTACAGTCCAGAGACGGCTTCATCCGATTATGTCCTCTCCTCTCAATGGAACACTTCCTTCGTGGACCTCGAATTGAGACATTTGATCAAACTGGAGAGGTGTGTCAGGAGTTTCTTGATTCAACCCCCCCCCCCCCCCCCCTAAAAAAAAAAATGGAGATTTTGAGCAAATTTGAAAGGTTGCAAATAGTTGACGGAAGATTGTAGACAACGGTTATCTTCATTTCAAAGAGTACGTAGTGTTCTTTTTGATTGAATTTATGTATAAACTTTGAATTCTCAGCGGGTGTTGAGGAATTTTTTCCTCAACTTAATATTCAAAAGAACTGAATGCAACTATAGGAAGGTGCTTTGAAAAGGCTGTTGTAGAAATTTCATTAACAATGACTTAACTACTATCGAGCACTATAAGGCTTCTCATAGATCATAACCGCTCGTACGATAGTCTGTATATAACACCTAAGTTGCCTATCTTGTCCTAACGAGAGGGACGGCGGCTACATGAGATTAGACACAGTGCACCTGGTTTCCTTTAGAGCTAGTGCGAAAGATTATACTAGCGAAAGGGATTGACTACCCTGTGTTCGTGTAAAAGAGCGTGTAGTTTGTAACTCGAAATCAAATAAACCACTCAACTAATTACGCGCAAGCAAACTAGAAATTGCTTTATTACTGGAAGGGTCGGCATCTAATCTTCGTGCTGTGTATGTCAATAATGGTCAACGTTCACGTGGACAGGTTTCATATGCGCTAAACTCTACTTTCGCAGACTTAGAGAACCTTTTCTAAGCAAAGCACCACACATCTAGATATATTTTGTAATGTTCAATAACTTTGTATTCGCACCTTTTATATTCTTATTTTATTGTCAGTAATCCACGGATCTTCACCATTGAATTATCCCCTTACGGCTAAACGCGAGTGTATGTGTGGCGTTCTTATTGTGGATAGGAGTACTAAATGAAAGTCAAAAGCAACCGTGAGCTTGTGAGAGGTATAGAGATACCGCTGAGGTCATATAAGGTATTGCTTCTGTAAGGCCAATTTAACGAAGCATTATTTTTCCGAAACAAACTAACCAAAATCCTGCAATCAAGCGGCTCATAAGTACATAGGAGGCGGTTAGGAGTCGCTTCTCCCCTTCAAAAAGAACTTCCTCCTCTCCCTCTGGGAGAGATTGGCAAATTACCCATGATTATCGAACCCCAATGTTCAAAACCCTGCAACTATACGCTGAGTGTAAAGAAGCTAGATAACAATGAAAGAAAAGGGATTATTCTCCCAGATTCCGAAAGACCTTTTGGTACGGCAGCGTGGAGAAGAGCGAGTACGGAGAGGCTACTAAAATCTTAGAGCCAAATTATACTGTAAAATCACAACGAACTGAAGTGGCGACCTGTACCCATAACGACTTACGCTTGTCTATCCTATAAACAAGTTCTGTTAATAAAATCAGGAAAGGTACGACGTCATCGGTGTAGCCGGAACGAAAAGGCGCCACCCATTTCGCGCTGTCCATGACATCGGAAAACAGCTGTTTCTCAGGACATAAAGTAGCAAAAGTGTCGCCGCCGTAGGCGTTCTCATCAAAACAAGTTTGAACATGAACATCGTCATTCAAATAACTCACACTCCGTATCGGGCAATTACGGTAGAAATAATGTGGATCCATGACAGCTCCGACGATCTTCTTTGTTTACGCATCATCATCAAGTTATAACAAAGGCAAAGCAGAAGCGTTATATAGTGAAAAAGGTTCAGAGGGAGACACAGAACAATTAAGAAGCTTCCGGCGTTTATAAATCCCTGAGGGAAGTGTTGTGCAATCGTCTTCAATTTCTAGCTTCATTTGAAGTGATTGTGCATATCTAGCCTTTACAAAGTGACTCGTGGTGGTCTACCAATGTATAGATCCAATAATTTTCCTCTCAGACAAGTCTGTTACCAATCTACCGAACCCAAGAAAATGGAAGGCTTGCTTGGTGAGCCATGCGTGGGAGATCGAACCATTATGTGCGCGACGCAGAGCACCTCTAATCACCGCGCCACATGCACTCTAAGAGGATTTACATTCTTAAAGTCATTGGAAATACTGATACGAAAACTGGATTTTAGAAGAACACCTGAAGAACGTTATACTTAAACCCAAGAAACGGAATGGTACAAACAGTGTGGCAGAATGTCTGATTTTATTATGACGATAAAACCTACCCATGGTAATTCACAATTTCAAATGCTCCACTCTCAGCTGTGGACGTGAGGGTTTTCAAAATGGAGGATATAACGAAATAGGCCGATCCTAGCGAAATGAACTTTTCCGCCTAATCTGTAGCTGATGTCAAGAATACTATATGGAATCAGACATCGTTTCATTGTGAGAGATTCCATTCTTCGCAAAAAGAAAAGTCGCTAAGTTTTGAGCGGCAAAATTACAGAGCTACCGTAAAATGGAACGTTTTAAAACATCAGCCGGATTTTGGGTAAGGAGGTAACATAGACAAGTGATAGTGCTCTTCACAGCTGGGGTGGGACTGATCTGCACTCCCCAACACTCTCCGCCAGTCGACAACGAGCGCCGCAGCTAGGTTAACCTTAAGACTGCAACGAGACGTGCTCAACCAGTGAGAACGAAATTAAATACTAAGGTGCTGAAAACTGCACAACAAAAAACAAGCAGAAATTGTGAGACGGAGCAAGCAAAGTGATAAGGCAAAGGGAAAGTCGGCTTTTGGGATGACCATTGGTTAATAATATCGACAAAGAATACGATCACCTCATCTAACATTCTCACGTTAGTGCTATGGAAACTGAGAGCCCAGAACTTATCAGGAGGTGTTCATCTTCACATTCACTTGAGCTGATGTGCGAACACGGACTTGCAAGAGCTGCAACAACCAAAGTTCGTATATGAACCTGAAAAACACTCTAAAGAAACGGTAAATGATGACTTTAAAAAAAGAAAGTAACAGTTGCTGTCAAAGCTGCAGAAGCTGAGAAAACATTCGCATGGTGAAATGAAACTTTTTAATTACAAGACCGAGATATTTGCACGCCGACGCTTTGACGAAGCAAACCAACGATTTTGATGAAACAGTGGATGAAATCGTCCACGATTGTCACTCATATCTCTGCGATAGCCATGTCATCATATCATCATCTGAAGCAAGAGACGATTGATCTTGTCGGCGAGGAAGGGAACAACACCCGGTCTAGACAGGATACGACCCAAATACGTTTTCCTGCCAGTTTTAATCATGCATTGGCTTAGCTTATTTCCTCGTAATTTCGGTTACGAATGCCAAACTTTTCCCTGCACAATTCACAGTTCAAATTGTTTCAGATGCCATAAGTTTTGGAAATAGAGCAATAAACACCAAATTTATCAACCAGAAGTAAATAGACGTGCATGATTTTTGTATCGCTCAATTGTGCGTTTCCTTTCGAACATTTTGGTATACAATTTGCCTATACTTTCTTCAAGGTGGAGCTGTCTTTGAAACAAAATTGCTAGGTACTCATGCACGAAGGACGTGTAGACGAAAATGTTAGTGAGACAGCGCACAAGATTAATGGAGCTTTAGTGGACGACCCGGACGCGACTAACCCTCCAAGCTGTTCTCCCCAGTTTTGGTCTTCGGAACCATTTCCTAGCCGTCCTTCCTGTAACCGCATCATCGACCTGTGCTCCACTAATCTTGCGTGCCGCTTTACTAGCATTTTCTCCTACGAATAATTTGTGCAAGAGTGGTAAAAAAAATTTGTTCCAAAGACGGCTCTGTCTAAAAGCAAATATAGACAATCTACATAACAAAATATGCGCAAGAAAGCGCGCAATCGAAGAACACCAAGATCATGCAGTTTCAATAGTTTCTCGCCAATAAACTTGATAGGAGCGCATGTGGCGCAGTGACTAGAGGTGGTCTACGTTGTTTTGCACACAAGGTCGATGGTTTCGATATCGCCATCATGGCTCACCAAGCCATCCATCTCTCCGGGTTCACTAAATTGGTACTAAAATGGTCTAAGATTTGTCTGAAAGGATAAGCAGCACTAACACAATACAGCGGGAGGTCACCGTGAGTCACTGTGAAGGCCAGATATGCATTCAGTCATGTTTAAAATTGAAGACGAATGTATGGCACATCCCTCAGGGATTGATCAATTTTGTCTCTTGCCTTCAAACAGATTTGCTATTTATTACTCTATTTCTAAAACTTATGGAGAGATTCGATATTTCTTACAAGACAGAAGGTAAATGAGTTTATTTTGTTCATTTGAATCATTTCTAGGTTGAAATATGCCACGTTGAAGATACCAAACCATTAGTTTTTTGACGATTCAGTGAAGTATAAGACTAACTTCAAAGAGACAAACAAGACTGGGAATTGAGCTGGCAAATATTAGAGATTTATTGTCCATTCACTCACCATCAATGGGAGGGACCGCGTTCAATAACCAAAGGTATGTGTATCAAAATCTGCCATCGTGAAATTTTGCACTAGCATACAAACACACACACACACACACACACACACACACACACACACACACACACACACACACACACACACACACACACACATACATACATACATACATACATACATACAGACACACATACAAACACACACATATACATACATATATACACGCACTATACGTAAGTAGGCTACGGCGAGGCACTGTAGTGGCCAGATTTGCATTCAATCACTTCTAACGATACTGATAAAGTCGAATGTATGGCGCATTCCTCAGGGATTGATCACCACTGGTACATTAATCCTTTATGTGGGGAGAACATTGAAACTGGAAGACTTACGGAGTCTCTGAAGAGCAGTCTGAATATTCGCGTTACTTCTTCGTTAGGACTTCGTAATGACCAGTTTTTAATGAGATTTGGGTAAACACTTGTTATATCCAGATGACTAGCGGTGAAGATGAAGCACATCGCTTACCCTAACACATTTGATAGCTGCACTCACTTTTATTCATGTCATATCTAGGGTCTCCTCTTCCGGGGTTCAATATTGTATTTTGATTCGTCTTCTGCTGTTACTGACCAATGTTTAACATGTTATTCCACAAAATTTTGTGTAATCTATGATTGAGTTTTGTCGAAGAACAACGTTGAACAAGCCTCAACCTCTCTTTTGCGTACAGTTTTTGGCCTTGATTTTTCTCCATGATGATTCGAATTTGTTTCCCAGTAGCGTTATGACTGATATTATCCGCTTTTATGGATATTAATTCGACATGCTTTGTCATGACTAGGTCTCAAGCCAGGTTTTTGTAGGAGGACAATAATCTTGTTCAATTAAGATTAAGTTCGCTGTTTTCTAAAGTTACGACTAATGTTTCCCTCTTATTACTGTCTCGACGCTCTGGACTTCGTTTTGTGTTTTCCAAGAATTTTAGCTCTGAACTCATATAGAACTAAAGCGATAAAAATTTCACGAATCAGTTGAGGGGATAGAGCGAAGTCTCGTAAGTTTGTGAATTGATATCTCCCCAGCTACCCGGGTTGCTCAGAAAATTATCGTCACTTAATGGATGGTAAGCTCAAAGCGCGAGGTAACTGCGAGAATGGATTGGGAACATTTACACATAACACATAGGATTGCTACAACGTTAATTACAAGGACTACAAAGCAAAATCAATTAGCAAACCTTGGCAGTGGTATTACATGTCATTCAAACAATTCAAACAATCTCAAAACACTTTGGCAACGGAAACTTTCAGTTTGATGGAGTTCCTCTTTCTCCTAGAATTTCCATGAAATCTAGGACCTGGCCTTATCCTAGGTGTCCCACGTGAGAAGACTCTATTTGTTTCCTGGAGACGAAAATGCTCGGCAAAACTTCTTGCTAAAGGTCCCATGAACCTGAAATTTTTGAAAATAAACAGAAAATTTTCACTTGAAAGAAGAAAATTGAGATTTACTTGAACCAAATGTTGCTAAACTACTTATACAGATTTGAAAGATAACAATGCATCACACTTATTTTACTCATTCTAGAAAAATGCCCTCGAAAATTTTCTCAAAGTTCAGATGTCCAAATACGATAGAGGTGATAACAAAATTTTACTGAATACTGAGCTGAAGTCCTTTTTGTAAGCTCATTTCAGTTAGCCAGTTTCATTAATGAGATGAAATAAGCAATAACATCATCAATAAAGAACAGCTGTCAAAAGATTTTGTACGGTTGTCTACTTATCCAATTATATAATATGAAATGGAAGATTTTTATCCGCACTCAACGCTGCATCAGAGCAAGTAAATAGCAAGGAATCGAATACTCATGACTTCACCTGGAAATTGATAGAAGGTTGTGAATTAAAAAGGATTCCCCTCATTTAGTTAAAGAACGTTTCTCTCAAGCTCTTTGCTATTTGAGAAATTTATTAAACGCTCTGATCTATATTTATTTTACGGATAAGTAAATTTTTGAAATTTTGAATAGTAGCTTTGCAATAGTTTCATAGATAAAATTACATTATGACGTTGAGCAATAATCAAAATATCTCCTAACTGAAGAAGAATTTCTAAATTCTTCGGACGCTATTGTTTCTGACTTGGAGCAAACCTCTTAAATGCAAAGCAAGCATTTCGCCCAACAAAAACCCAGCGCAGAACATCAACGAAGTTCATAGCAGTTGCTGAAGTCTTACAAGTTATGGTGTAAAAAGCTCAACTAAATCTGAGCAAGAATAGTACCACACACTTTATGACGTTTCTTCCATGTTGCAGGCAAATCTCATTGGTGATTGTTGAGAAAATCCTGGGTAACCAAGAGCAAAAAGCAGCGAGCGTCTCAGAATACATCTTGTCGATAGGAGATTTAGTACTTCTGCTGGCGAAGGTCACAAAGCGTGTTGGCAATTTGGAATTACTCTGAAATAGTGCTTTTTCGACTGGTATATGTTATCACTAAGATATGAGTCATATATGACGTGAGTGAATGGACAGAAATTATTTTACTTCTCAAACTCCGAGCAAACACATGTCGGCTCAAAGTACAATCTGTTAATCACACTTAAAACGACTGTAATTCACATTTTTGGTCAAAAAGTCTACGTAGGATTAATCTACCAAGATGACATCCCGAATTTCCAGAGCTCTCGAATATAACGTTGATATTTTTAAATTTTGAAAGATCTTCAATGGAAACCAAAGATTAATAATTGGCAGTTACCAGAAAACAGGTATGCTATGTTTGAAAAAACTACATACTTTGATACCACTCAAATTCAGAACAGATTTGTGAAATTCGTAAAGTGTTAACATTGAAAGGATTTGTGGAGAGAGGTGATTCCTGACGTACAATGGGTTTCGGAAAATACTTATATGAATCGATTTAGAAAATCGACTTATCCTTAACCACACCTTGACTAACTAGCAATAGTTTCTTTTTTAACTTAGCTAATATTACGAGGCTGATATAAAATTATGAGTACTTATCCGTTATCTCCACCCTGATCAAACCCTTCGGTTAAAAGGTGTTTTTTTCCTTTTTTAAAAACGTTATAGTAGTTCTGAACCTGAAACCGGAGACTGCACTACTGAGAAACCGATGGAGACTGTGGCTACTGAGGAACCGAGAGCGAATGTGCTACTGAGAAGTCCGGAACAGCGAAACAGGCGCCTTTTCTGCACTGTATGTGGCTCTATGAGGCCTTAACACAGGCTTAAACACGTTACCATGTTATTAAATTATCATTGCTTTGGTAGTTTTTCGATAGCTAAAATCAAGCAAACTTGAACGATGTAATTTATTCTTTAAATGACCGGTTTTTTGAGCTGTAATAGGCGAAATAAAATTTGTTGCACATTCAAGCATTTCTCGCCAGATAAAGTTTTTTTCCTAAACAATCAATAATGATTAGATAGGGCCAGTCTTAGCAATTTCGAATGCGTATGTTGTTATCGGAAGAAACGCTTTGAAGCCGCTGTAGTAGTCAAAAGAATGTTAGAAAGAAAATATATATATATACATATATATAATACTAGTAACTTATCGTAATTATTCTCTTATCTCTTATAAAACCCGGTCCGCCATGTTTCGAATGTGATCGAAGTAGCATTCCTTCAACATTGAATCAAAGAACTCTTGACATGCTTCTTCAACTTCATCGAAAAATTTAAATAGGCGACCTTCCAAAAAGTACTGCATTGATCGGAAAAGACTTTTACTGATAGGGTATTGTAACTCTCATTACCAAAGGAATGATGACGAAAGTGGGATTCGAACCCACGCCCCCGAAGGGACTGGTGCCTAAACCAGCGCCTTGGACCGCTCGGTCATCTCGCCATGCTATTTAGGTTTTGAATGCGTGTGACGCAGAGCATCTCTGACCTTTGCACCGATGCTACAGTGCTATTGAAAGGCATTGCTAAAAAACGAGCACGTACAGCAGCCAATCGAGATTTAAACCTTCGTCTGATTTCTAAAAATGCAATGAAAAGTCTTTGACCAGCGAAAGGAGTCATTTGCTTACTCTAGACTATGGCGGCTGATTTGAAAAAACCAATCCTTTTTGTTTATACGACCCGTCATCATAAGTCATTATACTGCGAGAATTTCAAGGTTTAGCGAATTTGGATCATCCTCGGCATCCGCGCTCTGTTTTAACCTTTTGGGAAAAAAGCATTCTTCTAATAGTTCCAGAGTTTCACTATTCACCGCATATCTAAAATCTTGACAAATTTGGAGGTGCGCATTATAAAAACGATGTCCTTAATGCGTTGCCATCGCTGCACTTATGTTCCTTAGCAATTCCTGAGCCAAATATGTCGTCGATGTCACGAATTGTCTATGCTGTTTTACGATGCATTTTGAACTCGAATAAGATTATCGTTCAAGTTTGCTTCTGTCTAATAATTTTCCAATAGTATAAAATAAATACAAAATAAGCAGCCTAATATCCTTCCAATAGTATAAGATAAAGACAACATATGCAGCTAGTATTACGTCTCGGCCACAGAACATACGCGAGGAATATACATTGAAATGGTGATTAACGTAATCACTTTCATTGAAGAATATATTCTGATATTAAAAGGAGCATTTCAACAATGTAAACCGTAGTTACCTATGAGTCAACCTTATAGTTTCTGTAGAATGATAAAGGAAAGACTTTTTAGGTATAAGATGTCCTTGATGGACATGATATACCTTTATTTCTAGTGCTTTATTGAGACCACGCTCAAATTTCAATAGATCCGTTCATTATAATTTGAGCCAGTTTGTCATGTGGTCTGGTAAGGGCTCTAGTACAGCCCTATACACATGTTTCGGGCTGTACAAGAGCCTTTACCAGACCACATGACAAGTTGGCTCAAATAATAATGAACGGGCATGATATACATTTGACCTCAAGAAACATCACAAATGGTCTCTAATGCCTATTTGGCCCGCGCAATAACTTGCCAAGTTCTATAGATGCTTCAAGTAAATGCCTTTTTTCCGAGACAAGCCTACCATCAATTTATCAGAACTGGAGGAATGGAGCTTGATTAAGCGTGGATTCACAGCAGCATCCACGTGTATACTCCATGATACCTTACACCAGTGCGTTATAAGTATCCACACGTTGCCTAACGATTGAACTAATATCATACCTTTTGTTTCTAGTGCTTCTTCAGACCACGCTAAAATTTCAGCATGCCTAACAGTTATTTTTGAGCCATGTATGAGGCCTGTTATGGGCACTTATACAATGCAGTACACTTGTTTCGACCTTGCAGCCTCATCATTTGCACAGTGCCTTTCGTCTGAGCCAAACCCTTTAGGGTAGAACCCCTCCCCTTATAACTGACGAAACTGCAAAGCCGAAACACGTGTATTGCACTGCAGAAGTGCCCCATAACGGACCACACGAATTGCTCAAAACTAACCAGTAAGCATATTGAAATTTGGACGTGATCTAAAGAAAGACTGGAAGCGAAAGGTGTGATATATTTTACGATATTAGCCAAAAGCAGTCGACTGTATAACACTGCCTGTTCGGTGATTTTATCACTTATCGACGCGTAAAACGTTGCGAAATGCACCGTGCAACTGACGAGACTGCAAGGCCGAAACACGTGTATTGTAGTGTATGAGCACCCATAACAGACCACATACAGTGTTCAAAAATAACTATTAGGCAGATTGAACTATTTCTCTTGAGCAGGAACTCGTCGACATTAGCTGTTCCATTATTTATAGTGGTCACGAGGGCTAAAAATCCCCCGATTTTCTCATTTCTGCCAATCTGCTTGTGCGTGGCCATTAAAAATCAGTGGTTTCCAGTATGGTTCCTATTTGGAGGTCCTAGTGAAGTAGATTCCCACTTCTAGCCTCTAAATCAACTGATCAGTAAGAAACTGGAGCGGCACTAACATAGCATTTATTCATCCTATTTGTATAGGAAAATTGTTCAATAGTTCTAGGTTGTTCAAATGATACTAAAGTCTTCGCGAGAAGACAGATTGTTATAGTTTACGGTCTCCAACGAGAAATTAATCAGAAGCCTGGTTGTAGGTGATAGATTCTTTCCTAACTAAGCCTTTGGAGAGTAATCGCGTCTCTTTTTCACCTTAGATGGCTCGCCTCATGGAAAGTGATCGCAAATCTTTTGGTCGCATCACAGCGACTTATTAAGCGGTGGGTGATAATAATAAGTTGAAAACTAAAACGAAAGTGCATTTAACGCGGGATGAGGTGGACTTAAGCAATAATCCCGTTGTCTTTTCTCCGTAGAGACGCAATCATATTCACAATTCGTTTGTGAATGTGTTGCACAAAGTTTACGATCCTTTGTAGGTCATTCCAGCCACAAGTGTGTAACAAAATACTATAAAAGCACATTTGCACCTGGTAGACGACAAGGTTCAACGCCACATCTGCTACATGGGATTTTCAAAACGCAATGAATAATTTTTAGTATAATACAGTAGTTACAGGAACAGTAATATAGTTAACAACCAAGAGCATAATTTTAACTAACTGCGACATTCTTTTTGGCTGGAAACAGTGGTGCTAGAGTACTTTGTATTTGTTGAACTCGTTGCCACCAAAGGGTTCGAGGATCAGTATGCGCCAATGGCCACCAGCGCAGAATCTTCGGAGTGGAGGGAAAGGAGGTAGGGCCTGTAAAGTTTTCCACGCTTAAATTATGAGAAATAAGGAAGACAGTGAATATGCAACTAATTTTTTATTGCATTACTCGTTTCCCTTGCTAGTGACATCCACGTCTGAGTTGTCATTATTTCAGTAACATCAACTGTTGAGTTTTTAGTGATTTTGTAAGGTAGTGTTTTAGCAGCCGACACGATTTCAGTAGTGGAGGTTGGAGAAAAAAAGGATTTTCTTGGAGGTATTGCAAGATTTTGAATCTGAAATGGCAACTTTGTTCAAGTAGCTAAGTGAATGGTCAAAAGTAGTGATACTTTCCCTGTTTTCAGACGGCATCGAATAAGTAGAAGCATGGCTCACAGACAACTTCGCAGACAGACCAATATCTTTCTTTGAAAAGAATCTATAATCAACCGAAATTCACAAACAAATATGGAAGGAAAGTTATTCTCAATACAATCTTGGTCAACATGATGTTAGAGTACCTATTGTGAAATCCATATGGTACCAAAATAGGAACGTATGCTCGCCCTATTTCCTCCATTGATTCTGCATTTACGACCAGCAGTAAACCTAAAACACACATTTGAGACGATGTGACAAAATTTATGCCACATATGACTCATACTTAACTACAAATGATCTTCGGTTCATTTCGGTTGTTCAGCAAGGAATGAAAAAAACGATCTCTTAGATGGGCAACAACTTTTATCAGAGTGATAGCAATCATCCAAAAGTTCACCTCTCAAGAAACTGCCCACATGCTTGTTTTTTAACAACGCCTTTTTATAGCGCTGTAGCATTCAGAATGAGATTATGTCTCACACATGCCGCACTCTTTTATTATTACTATGCTTATTGCTCGTTGGACAAAACTCTTTTTAAGACTGCTAGCCGTTGAATAGCTAAGATCTCAGAAGATCCAAAATTTGTTTGCTTCTTGGAAAAGCTTTCCTGAAAGCGCTGTAGCAGAAATAGAACTTTGTGTTTCATGAATTGGTGTTTTTCGCAGAGAAGAATTTTTTTTTGTGAATTATACGTAACCTCTTGATAGCGAAATTTCAGCAATTCCAACGATATGCTTATTATTTTGAGAGACTCTTTCAATTCAGTGTACGAGAGAAAATAAGTTTGAGTTTCATATACGTCGTGGATCTGCCTGTCGGCTAGAGTGAGTGCGTGACCGTGGGTCGATGCACGTTAAATCGATGGCGCAAGCAAAACCCACATGTGTAGTACTATTTTTGTTATGAGATCAGAATTTTTCCACCCTCTGACATAAGATGTAAATAAAATGTATGACGCTGATACTGTGTGATTTCCTCTTCACGTTCATAGATTGCTTCTCGTGCTTTCGGTCAAATATAGCTAAGATATACTCTAGAGAAATGAGTGGTGAGCAAAAATACAGCCTCAGACGGGAGTCGAACCCGCGTTTCATCCTTACCGGGGGCGCATGCTACCACTACACTACCCAGGTTCATCCGCCCCAACACTCATTCTTCAATATCTAAATGATAGCTTTCAGCCATCAACCTTTAACAGATTTAGTCGGGTATGCGATTTCGCTTTATGAATTCAGTTGTGCTGCAAGCCATGTGATAGGTAATACTCGCAATTTCTAGTAGTTCTACTGCCTTTTTTCGCGGTGTCATGATGAATCATGTACACTCCAGAGAATTTAGTGATGAGCAAAAACACGACCTCAGACGGGAGTCGAAACCTGCGTTTCATACATACCGGGGGCGTGTTCTACCACCACACCACCGGAGTACATTCGCCCCACCACTCATTCTTCAATATCTCCGTGATAGCAGTCGGCCGCCAACCCCATTTACGACACATCTTAACACTGCAAAAAAGCAGTAAATATACTAGAAGTTTCGAGTATAGCCCGCGATAATAATAAAAGCGCGCTGCGTTTGTGAAATACAATCTTGCTTTGAACGCTACAGCGCTATAAAAAGACATCTCCGGAAAGTGAGAACATACAACACTTTTCTAAGATCCAAGTTTTCGAATGGTTGCTAAAAGTACAACGGTAATTGTTTATCCAGCGGGAGGATTCGTTTCTTCAATCCCTGGTGGATAACCGAAATGATCCATTTCTTCTAATTCTATCAAGTAAGCAATATTTTGATAGAAGTAAATTCATGAGAGTACGTATGTTTCCGCGAATAAAATGTAAGTTTTATGATCAGATCTAGATGACCAGACAGACTGCTAGAGTCTATTGAGCAGATCAGATTTCATTCAGCAACTCCAGATGATTTCACCTAATGAGCTGAAGACGTTTTCAACTGTCGCACTTGCCGGCAAAGATTGTTCTGCTGTGAAGGTATTTCTTAACATAAGTCCCGCATTTAAGATATAAAAAGTTTATGTATCAAATTCGGAGGCTAACACGGGATTGACAAAAGTTTACCCTTCTTGCTTAATAACTTAAGAGGGAAGATGTCAAGAGGCATGGGGCATTGAACCCCAGACCACTACATGCGCAGCTAGTACTCTACCCCTAAGCCACACCACACATTTACCAGTTGTGCATAAAACATATTGTATAGTGCGTTAAAGTGCGCCGTTGTTTCATATGCCCACTTGTTCACTCAGTCACATAATCGCATGCTTTGAAATCAGTGAAGACGAAGCAAAATCCGCTTTCACCCACACACTTTACAGCAAGTATGAAATTTTTAGTGAACTGTTTCGCGACTTCTATTGCAAATAATGCAAAGATAGATACTTTCACAGAGAAACTCATGAATACGGAAAAAGTAGATTGGTAACTACTCCGTAAGTCCATAGCGCCTTATGTTTCCAAGTTTACGAGTTAAATGAATTGTTTAAAGTTGTTCTAAAGTCGACGGAATTAAAAATTTGTTAAACTGGAAGCCTCAACTTTTTTCAAAGGAAATTAACGTAATCCACTAAACTTCTATAAAAACGTCGATAACCTTTTTCCTCCTTGACATCAAGTGCTCGAACGAGCAAAATTCCGTCATCTTCCTTGCGTGAATTGGGTGATGCGATAAACCAGGGCTCGTGAACTACTAAGTTCGATTGTGTTTTGAACTCTTGATTACGTCTGCCGGCAGATACATTAACATTAATCTGAATTTTTCAATATCATAGCATTAAATTTGCACGAGAAAAAGAATATCAAATACTACCAACTTTAAGAATTCCATTTCCGGCAGCGAAAGGGTGTTTTACGACGTACGCCCATTGATAAGGTTTCTGTTCCATTTTGTGGTTGAACTGAGGGAATTCTGCAGCAATTGTCTCCTTAATTTTTATTGATATTGCCTATTTTGGTCCTCTTCTCATACCTGCTATTGAAGGAATTACTTTTGAACACACCTGTGGTAAAATATAATTATATTTTGCTCGCAACTTTTCCGTATCAATTGTAAATCGGAGAATCCTTGCAGTGCTTGGATAAAGTTGTTTAGTAAGGAAGTCAGTGTAGAAATACTTGGTATAAGAATGATGAGAATCGTACACAACCTGAGTATTTTATTTTACTATGATGCAGAGTGGTTTCATTTTTTTTATTACGAATATGCACCATGTCAGCAATGATCATCCCATCTGGTGTGTTATAAGCATTCAGTTGATGCGTAACAAACATAGAAGGAAATACTTCCAACGGTTGTTTCGTAGAAAATTCTCGAGTCTTCTTGTTGAAAACTAAGATCCTAAAATTGCCATTTGTTATGTAGCAATTTATCCAGGGGTTTCATTCAACTTCCGTGTAATAAAAAGGCTTTCACCTCAATGGCATCATGTCGTAAAAATCCATTCCCCACAAACCACCTTTTTGAGTCGAGTTTGTGGAGTCAGAGTGCGGACGTTCTTTGAACTTGCACGGATTGATGAGCAGCGAGGTAATGGGAACCACAACGTGTGTTTCTGTAGAGGTAATGGAGTGAATATATCCGGGTAATACCGCTTTGTTACCTGAAACATGTAAAATGGAGCCTAGAGGGATTTGCACGAATAATGAGCCATATTATTGTAATACAGATTTAGTCGTTGCCTTGATTCTGTTACTTGAAGTGCTCAACTAACACTTAACACTCATAACACATATGGAACGAGGCTGATTCTTCGAAAAAGGAAGGTAGTTTCTTGCAACTAAAAATCTTTTAGCGCTTAAAACTTATTAAACCTCAAGCATAATTTTTCTGAAATCTTATTCCTAGATTAAATTTGCCAAAATTCGGACTTATAAGAAAAAAATTGAGGCAAACTCTATATTCTTTTTGAAGCAAACATTTAAGACGCGCACGCAACCAGTGGCATCCTCAATACATTCCAAGAAATCTAATCGTCCTGAATTATGTTCCTCCTGTTCAGTATCCTTAAAATAAGCAAAAATCACTCCTTATGACTTCAAGAAATCAAGTTTACCACTGTATTATCTTAAAAACTGCGTCTTGATAACAAAAAAAATTCATATTCTAGTGAATTTCGCCGGAGCTATTCTAAATCGTTTCGGGCCGTCACATATTTTCCAAGCTGAGGAGGTCACTGCTTTTGCCAATTACTGATAGAAGTCAATGAATGCAATTTGCATTCCGCCTGAAGCCCTTTTTTTGTAAATTGACTGATTCATCGATCACTAGAGTATTGAAAGAGTTAGAAACTGCACACATATATGTCTTCTACGTCTATTGAACGTCCTATGTTCGAAAACAAATGGTGTGATTCGTGTTATCAGAGAACCATCCGGTGTTATTTGTTTACCTTCACATCATTAAATTAATTAAACGTCGTCTCTTGTTCACTTGCAGTGGAAAATGGCGACTCTTCTAAGCAAAATGAGCTTTTGATAGAATTTTACCATCTACGTTTTTGTCACAATCAAGCATAACAATGTGGCGGTAAATAGATTTGACAAAACATTGTCGCCATTTTTATGATAAGGACGGCACATGATTGATGAAAGAGGTTTTTTTCAGTAGCACTTTTGCCAGATCAGTCAACAGGAATCAATATAAACACCAGGACGGGTTCTTGCTAATTTTATTCACACATACTCGCTCTTGCTAGTCTGCAGTTGAGATATTTCCAAAAAATTTGCAGAAAAGCTTCCCTTTGCAGTCTTTTTCTTCTCGACGAAATACTAAGTTGAGGAAAAAGTTCCTTAACACCCGCGAACAACTCAAATTTTAAGTTTGTTCCACACAGTATCCGTTATTGTAAATTCATGGGAATACCTCAGGAATACTTCTATAGGAAATTCAAACGGCAACGCTAATTATACGCCAGTTATACCCGACACTGATTCGTAGAAATTGCGCGCTGTTTCAACAAGACAACTCCAAACCTCACAGCGCAAAGAAGACTAAGTAAAAGTTTGATGAACTGGAGAGAGTCGAGGTCTTGCCGCACCCAGCCTACAGTCCAGATATTGCGCCGTCCGATTTTGTCCTTTCTGCACAATGGAACGTTTTCTACGTGGATGCCGATTTGAGCTATTTGATCAAGTTGAAGAGGCATGTCAGAAGTTTCTAGATTCAAAGCCCAAGGAATGGCGATTTCGAGCAAATGCGAAAGCTTACAGATCCTTGGCAAGCGTTCGTGAATAATAATGGTCTTTATTTTGAAAAATAATAATCGTTGCTTTTCATTGAATCTATGTATAAACTTCGAAACCTTTTCCTCAACCTAGTAGAATAAATCTTATACGCTTTCATTATGTTAACGACTGATAGATGGCTGTATTACTTTTCCTCTGAGTAGTGGTCGATGAAAAAGAGCGACACAGGTTTAAGTGAGGTGTTTGAGTCGAAGTGATGGGCAATAGATGATGAACGACAAAGCTCAAACGTTTCACATCTCGTTACCTAAACGTTGCGCTACAAATGAAGGAGCCCATTATTTGGTTGGCATGCTCCACCTAGTTGCCTTTGGCTCTTGCAGGGCGATAACATCAAATTTGATGTGACCAGTGGCCTCGAGAAAAAATGAATATCGATGCTTGTAGTGATGGATCAGGCGTATAAAGAGTACACCAAAAGGAGGTATTCGGAGATTTCAAGTGATAGCGCTGTTTTGATTCAGGTTTGGATGACCTATATGATCCGAGGTAACCTACCTAGGTTTACTCAAGAGTACGTTCCACTTGTAATAAGGCGTGATCAATAATGATGTAGCCTTTGAAGTCTAGTGTGGTGACAATTCATACGAAAATTCTCTCCATTTTGCATATTTTCGCGCAACATCAATGTTGCACCATTCTTTCTCTCGGTCTGTATAAATGTTTAGGATGCCCTTTCGTTCGAGCGTTATCAAGTCCCACCTCGTTCAGTTTGCTCTTGTGATTATTTCGGAAAAGCACAATATTTGTCTATCTGATGAGCGTGCTCTACTTAGAACCGTAAGGAATGACATTGATCAAGTATTGGTGCTTTACAAATATTTTCACCTTCTCTAACTTTTTATCAAGATACCCACAAAAAATTCAAGAACCCGAAAGTTTGTATTTGGAAGTGCTAGGGAGTGAGAAGAGAGAAATACTCCATACTCATATATAAAATATCAAAATAAAAACACCAGAAAAATTGGTCTGTACACTTGTAATGCATATACACTCAGTAGCTCTTCATAAAGAAAAGGTCTAATGAAATGGTGAAATGAACGAATAAAAATATACCGTTTACTTGACTATTGTTTACTGCTTGAAAGTCATCGGCAAAAAGCACCTAATTCAAGGATTTTAATTTACTAACCTATATACTCATCATTTTTACTACAAGCGTTGAGATTCCATTTGCCGTAGTCGAATAATCCAATAACTCGTCGAATTCCTTGAGGGTCAACTGTGAAAATGCCCTAAAACAGTATAAAATCAGAGGAGATTCTTGCCCCAAACATGTTATAACGAAAATATTTGTAATATCTCACAAAGAGAGTAAAGAAGAATTTAAGAGAATGTTAAATGTTTCTATTCAATGAGTATGATGAAATAATAGTAGAACCTGATGAAAGCGTTGCTCCTTAAAGTTTACTGCGGAGAATGAGCCCCAAATTGTCCCATCTGAATCAGATCGTTCATGGATTGCCATAGAAATAGGAAACATTGAGAGACGAGGTGTTGAAAAGATGTCATTTTCCTCGATAAAATTGAAAAGCTTGAACTTAGTTAAGGTGGGAACCTGAAAATAAGGTCGCTCAGTTGGGAAAAGTTTCCAGCGAACAAAAGATAATTACTGTTAATAAAAATAGAAAATTGTGGCTATCGTCGCATACAGACATCGAATTCGTATCCTATCCAAAAAGGAGCCTCTGTGCCAGCAAGAATTCGATTCCCAACTTTCCAGAAATCAAGATTTGGATGAAATCTGGCGGCATCGGGATTCGTTGGGACCTAATAATTTCACAATAACACTGACTAATCTATCAAAGACTTATGAAAGGAAAAACCTTTTCCCATCTTGACATAGCGGTCAAGTTGTAGTCCGAAAAACCAGGCCATGGTACACTCGATTTGCTTATGTTACGGTCATAAAATTCCCAAATCTTATATGGTCTGGATGGATAATACCGAGATGAAAACGTTACCTAAAGGTGAAATTGGATTGCAAAAGAATCTTTTTGCATACGTTAAAATGTAGATTCTTACTCGTCCGTTGCTTATGTGAAATGATCCAATAGCGCCGATCGCATCAATCATATGATTGAGTTTCTTACCGGGTGGCGCAGACGAGTCTCCGTACGAAGCAGACAGTTGACACAAGAAAAATCCGTCTGGAAATTTCCATTTTGTAATATTGCCTTCGACGATTTGCGTTATTATGGAAACGTTTACCAATAAATTTTGGTATATTCGTGCTTGGACAATACAACTCTCCGTACTTATCACCATGCCACGCATTAGGGAAGCCAACATGAACGTTCTCGATGGTTTGCCCAAAAACAATTGGTAGTACGAGTGCTGTTGCAGCAATTATCATCCTAGACCACTGGTTGATGAATATAGCTCATTCAGACTAACTCTTCTAGCTTCTAAGGTACCTCCTTTCAAATAGATGAGATACATGCAAATTGATCGATTTAGTGTACGAAGCTTACGAACGTGATGAAGTGAGTGGTCAGTAAAGTGACGAGTGGACGTGGCTGTGGGCGTTCGCAGCGGAAATCGCGGATTATGGTAAAACAACCTTACCCTTCCGTCATGGTTTCTTCCTATGTCGCACACTCAACACTAGTTCCGCCTTCGCCATTCCGTCTCAATATTTTAGCCGATTTTACCAGGGAGTATAAAGGCGGTGATAAATTACTTTGAATTGATGATTTTTTGGGCACCAAAACTTTAGCGGTTCTCTGGACTTGGGAATGAATCGACGATTGAGAATTTGAAACAAATAAAAGCTCATAAGGGAAAGCCACTACATTTTGTGGTGCTCTATTCACATTTTCTATTCAACTTAATACATTATACATTATCTATTCAACTTAATCTGACTCTACTCAGAAGAGTGTCACGTCGCTAGAAACTATATCTCTATGTTACAGGAAGCGACCATATGTGAATAAGGTGTCAAAACCGAAAGCTGGGTCGTGGTAAAAATAGTAGATTTGTTCTCGCTAGCCTATTAGAACATGAGATTATTAGTTTTGTCATTTGCTGATTTTGAACACTCCCTGGCCTTTTCTAAATATTCGCTTGTGATTTTTCCTTTCTGATAATTCACTTCACAAAATGGTCACAGTAATATTATAAAACAGAGTGCAGTCGCCAGATCAAAAAGGAAGTGATAGGTAATCGTAATCTCTGTTCGTGCAGCACTTGCGAATTTCGTGACTAGGAATAATCATATACTCGAGACTTCTTGTGTTTTTACTGCTTTTTTGCAGTGTTGTTATGTTTCAAATGTGCCTAAGAGAATTGAGTCGCAAGCGAAAATTCGCCCTCAGACGGGAGTTGAATCCGCGTTTCACTAGTACCGGTTTCGCGTGCTACCATTACACTACCGGGGTACCGTTTTTTCTACTACTCATTCTTCAACGTCTCCATGATACAGTGTACTTTGAGCCTTTCATGATGTCTCTTATGGGCACTTCTGAAGTGCAAGACACTTGTATCGGCTTTGTAGCCTCGTCAGTTGCACGATGCCTTTTCGTTCAGTCGGTTTCTTGACGAAGCAACTGTCTTACACTTTGTAAGTGCCTATGAGTGACCCCATGAAAGGCTCAGTATACACTGCCAGATTATATCGTTCTTAAGCGAGGTCTCAAATTAGTCGATTGCATATTTGGTTATATAACAATAACCAAGTTTCAAAAAAAGAATGTTTCGACAATGAAGGTCCGAGTATAGCGCTGTGGATACAGGTAATGTACAATAATCATGTGGATTTTGCTTTGAATACGACGGCGATTAACCAACCATCTCCCCTCTGAGGTCAGTGAAGTGCTTTCAGGCCTGCTCGTTGAGAATTTTAAAAAATGACTCAACACATCGATAAGCCTATTGCAAGTCATTGCTTATGCATCTACGATACTTAAGGAATAAAGTTGCCCAACAAATCCTACAGAATGTGATCAGCGTTTACAAAGTGTTTACTTCATTCAACAAGGAAGCTCATTCTTGTTATTCACCGTACTTTCACTTCTTCTGCGATTACAAGATGAGATTAATTCACGAAGCAAGAATGAACAGATTTTTGGAGAACTTAATGAACGGCCAGACCGTATTTCTTGTGACGATAAAAAATTAAATCACTTTCTTCAAATGTAACAGTTTCGTCTACGTAAGAAAATATAAGTGATAACAACACTTTATTCTGCTGATCATGGAATTCTGCCAAAGTTTATTTATCATGTTGTACTTGTAACGTTGAAGGAGCGAGTACATAATTATTTGTTGGAATGGACGCGAAAAGTACATACTAAGTAGCAATGCCGTAAGTTCTGGCTGAAGTGATTGAATTCAAGTTTGAAATTCCATTTTTCTCTCCATTAATTGAAAAATATTCTGGTTGATTAGATCAAATTATCAGCGTCTCCCAAACATGCGGATTTGCATCGCGTTTCCCAAACCTGAAATAATATTGAATTTTCAAATTCATCCCATTTCGACATGTCATGTGATGCATCTCTTTTGATTGAGTAAGTGGAGGAGATATTTTTCAAATTTGCTCCGACTGCAAAATGGTTTTCTTTTTGATCTGATAAGTAATCATTCTTATCATTCATTACGCTCACCTAACCATGCTTATCCTATCCATTGGCGACCTCTTTAAAGAATCGACCATTAGGGTACGATCCCAACTGGCACGTTTCCCAAATCTTGAGAGCTTTTTTTGGTAATGGATACGCATAATTCGAAAATACAATTACTGCCTACCTGACCATTGCTGACCGAGAAAAAGATGCGCGGCCAGTTCTGGATATTGTCGATTGTTCGAATCCAGCTCTTTTTCCGAATCTGCTCATTTATCTATTATTATTCTTTTACATAGTGAAATTATGGCTTCAAGTGGCTTTTCACAAAACTTCCACTTTTCGTTTCATTGTATATTGTATCGTTCTACGCGAGCTTTGAAAAACAGTCGAATACAAGGGCTTTCACTTTTTCTGCAGTGTTTTGCGTAAACAGTAAAATAACGTTTTTTTTCTTTTTCAAAATTTTTATTTACACTTTCACGCCGACTACACTGATTGCGATATCTAATCCATGTTCAACATGCTTGTTGAAGCTGCCTGTTTATAGAATCATCATAGTTGGAAATTATTTCAAGGTGCACTAGTAAAGTCTTGTTTCAGATTAACACGTCCACGCTCAAGTATC
The DNA here is from genome assembly GCA_019055375.1 of Parelaphostrongylus tenuis. Classification (NCBI taxonomy): domain Eukaryota; kingdom Metazoa; phylum Nematoda; class Chromadorea; order Rhabditida; family Metastrongylidae; genus Parelaphostrongylus; species Parelaphostrongylus tenuis. The sequence goes on from JAHQIW010001904.1 coordinate 123,104, forward strand.
ATCTGTAAAATACCTTATTTAAGCACTTTCTTAGATTTAGATCTATCAAGAAGGCAAAAAACGTGATTTTTTCAAGCTCAGATATTTATCAGCTTATCATAATGCATGTTAACCGATAACTGCGCGCTTTAGCGGCTTCGAGCACATCGTTTACTGTAATTGCGTTATTGCAATTTCACAGCAGATGATCTCCTGATATTAGAAGATTCTGATTCTATGAAAACTCTATCCCTGCAAAAACTTACTCTATTACTGGAGAGATTTCCGTAAGCACTTTTTCAGTAAGAAGCTCTCAACTGCCGTAAAAATATTTACTTAATAAAAAGTCAGTAAACAATCGAATTTCATTTAGTTGACCGCTTCTTGCGGTGGTATGATCTTATAATGGACTCAATATTGTCGCAAATGTTCTTGCACAGCACTCCACATTATTGGGAATATTATAAAAAGTTAATACTTATAGAACGGCAAAACAAAGTCCCTTTTATCTATTGTTTTTCAAAACTTCGTTATGAACTTCGATATATTCTAAAAGATTTATCTAAACCTTTTCGATGTTTAGTATTTGGCTATGATGAGGCGGGCGAGATCACCAAAACGTGTGTAAGCCACCGGCATGGCAAATGTCGAGTAAGCTCAAATCAGTCAATTAGATATATCGAGGTTTTAAAACAAGATTTTCAAAAACAGTCGGTTGAAGAGCAAGACTCGGACAGTATTCACGTTGGCTGGGCTTTGAATGCTATGTTTCCCCTTCCCTACTTTGTAGGAATGATTGGTGCGACATGAGTCTGGTGAGTCGGGCGAGACTGCCGCAACAAACGTATGTCAGTGACATACCAAACCTCGTGAAGTGTGACTGTTATTACTAGGAACTGTTCTTTCGCTTTGAGAGAAGCTCCAAAAAAGAATGTACCGCTCCGATACTCCGAAATTTTCTCTACATGTTCATGTGCTTTTAGTGCTTCCAAAGGAGTAAGAGTAAAACACGCGGCCGATGTAAAACATGATTTTATTTTGAATCGCGCTAGCCAAAGATTTAAGCTTTCGAATAATCACTAACACTCATATAAAAATTTCTTGTCCAGTGAAAGCGATCGCTTTTCCATCCTCTATTATTTGATGGGAAATAACCTGAAATTACAGCGCACAGAGTGAATTAAGAGGCGCACGATTTTCGCCAATTTTGTGCTAATTTCTTCTCCGTTTTGAAGAAAATTTTGAAATTTTTTAGCAGTCTAACACAGCACGATTTTTTTTTCACTTGCTCATGGGCTTTCTGACATATATCTCCGAAAGTGAAACGCAATATTATTCTCTTAGAAGGACCTTTTCATTAATCATCTTCTGTTTCAGAATCAGCTTTTTAAAGCTGTCAAATAATTACTACAAGTTTGGCAAAAAGTCTTTTACAAACCTTAGCATAGGGAAAATGCGCGCTAAAGGTGGAACGAAATTTTGCTTTTGATGCTACAGCGCATTTAAGAAATTGTGCCAAAAATCAACAATACAGTTAATATCGCAGAGATTTGAGCTAAGAAATAATTACTAAAAGCTAAAAAGAGCGAAAAGCGCTCCGTTCAGAGTCATTTTTTCTGGATGTATCGCAATCTACAAAATTCATCATCTCCCATAGACGCTTGTGAACAAGCATGAAAGAGACATCATAACACTTCTCAACACCTCAGCCTCACAATTTCTGAGTTATGAAGACCAGAAATTAATGAAGCTCAAAAAGTCTCACCGAACCATTGACGACCTATCAGTTGGAGATCTTTTGTCGAAATCAAGGTCGTAACAGAGCACAATGCTGTAATAAGTGATATTGAATCTGAAGTGACAATTTGTTTGATATTCTGATCTTCATTGAACTGTTGAACTGATTCCTAGTAAAAACAACGATTACGCCGAAAACTTTCATATAACAACTGAGTCTTTTTGTAAGTACACTATCAGTGATTTTTGAAGCTGTAGAACCAAATCTGTGTGAGTACCTTATTTCTGTTGCGACGCTTAAGATGGCAATAAAAAGGATGAAGCGCTCCGTCATGGTCCTCAGAAATGACTTCAATATTATACCTTAATAAAACCGACTGCTCAACATGGTCTAGAGTGGATTTAACTCGAAGAAAAAATAAGTGGACATCGAGAAAACTTTGAAGCAAATATACTTTGTCTGATTGGATATTTAGGAATTGAGAGAAACGATGCTTTTTGAAAATCTCCATGAAACAAGAAGATTACTGGAAATTAAAATTATGTTCATTCGTCTGGTCAGACACATATGCTTCCTATCTGTGCTTTGTAGGAAAAGCACTTCATGAATTTCATCTGTATAGAATCAAATCATCAATTAGTGAAAAGGAGAAAGGATAAAGGATAAAGCTCTTGGCGTTAATCAATCCCTGAGGGATGCGCCATGCATTCGACTTCATTTATTAAACTTCGTTCGAGATGATTGAATGCTTGTCTGCCTTTACAATGACTCGTGGTGTCCTCGCGCTGAACCAAGTCAATGTTGCTTATCCTCCCAGAGAAATCTGAGACCAGTCTGGTACCAATTTACCCACCCATGAGGGATGGGTGGCTTGGTGAGCCATGAGCGCGAGATCGAGCCATTGAGCTCGTGTGCGAAAATGTATCGATATCGCAGTGTATACAAGCAAATGACACTGAAAAATTTCACGAATTTGGAATTAGAAACTCCCACCACATAGAAATAACCGATGCATACGATATTGGGATTTTTGCTAGAAAAAAGTGTACCATACTTCGTATCAAGTTATTTCATTTATAAGGCTCACTATGCAATGAATTCAATCATCAGCGTTTGCAATTGAATTACCATGATAGGACTCTAATGCTTCCACTCTATATTATGTCAATTCAAAGTATAGGCATTCTGTATCATGAGAGCCTTTCTCATTTGAATGTCCTGGTGTTTGTAAATGATACGATGAAAAGAAGCAGGAAATCAGTGTGTCTGAGTAGTGAAGATATTCAGGTAAAATAGCTAGCTACGTAGGTAGCGCAACTGTTTACAAATTATTTAAGGAATTATATTCATGTCTTCTATGCGGAACTAACTGAGCTTTTAGTAACAGGTCTCTCACTAGTGTCAATATTAGTGCCAACTGATGGTTTATGAATGCTCTTGGAAACTTCAGGGAATTTATACTACCTAAATAGTCAAAAAAACAAATGTGTATTGAGGTACACTGGTATGGCCGAATGTTTGATAGGTGTGGATGTCAGCATTTTCATCTATTAATACGCCTACATTCAATAAGTCTTTCTCAACATCTTTTGATTCAGCCTCTAATTGCCATCCATTACAGTCGACAAGAGCAGACTAAGGCCAGTGGCCAATACTTTCTGCTCAAAAAGTTTACATAGAGAATGAACAGTCACAATTATGATAATTTGTCGTTTTCAAACATTAGACCAGTCCTAAATCAAGAGAAATGCGTGCTGCATGTACTGAAGAAAAGCAACAAATTCTTCAAACGCGTGCTGTGCAATGAGACTCAAATCCAATGACGTTCAGCGCAATACACGGACCAAGGTGAAGTGCCCAAACGTCACTTATATTTAAACCCAAGAAAATTTATGCTGACTGATCAGTGATCACTGGCCTATATTAGTTTACAATTTTAAAGAAGCGGCAGTATATCAGAAATGTTGTGAGGAAATTTATGGGATTTACTTAGCAGGCCACCCGCCAATCTACTCTCTTTTTCTGCCCATCTCGAGAATTACATCATAAAAAACAATTCAACAATGAGGTCATCAAAGGGATTATCTTCCAAAAAGTCTTGTTCTTCTTTCTATAATCTAAAATGTTAGACTATCGAAGCATTTTTAGTTATAAGAGTTTCTATGAGTCCAGTAATGGATAAAGAATAGAGCACTCGCCGTTCATCAAGAGCCCTGTGGGACTCACAATTCATTCACCTTCAATTTTTAGTAACGTTTGAGCTGATTGAATGCATATAGCTTCTACAGTAATTTGCGCTAGCCTACCGATCTATCAAGCCGATGCTTCTCAACCTCGCACACAATTTAGTACCAATTTACAGACCCCGAAGGCATGAAAGGATTGGTGAGCCACGAGCGCGAGATCGATACCACAGTCCTGTTTGCGTGCTAGCAGAGCATCTCTAACCACTGCGCCACATGCGCTCCTAAGTATAATAATAGCATCCGAAAATTTCTCCTAGAAGCTGGTCATTATTTTGGTGCCGGACTGATACTTTATAGTACACATCTATCCAAACTGCTCTTCTCCATTAGTTTTGGTGCCTCAAGATGCTGCGTGGCAAAAGCTCACGTAGACGATCCTAAACTGGTGCAAAAGTATTTTTTGTGGTTCCATTTTTAGATTTAGGAATAGTCAGAAGAGCATTTCTTCTGTACGTGTTTTCTTAACAGCGCCTCACAGATTTTGGACACAAGGTGCGATGACAAAAGAACAAGCTGATGCAAATTCAAAAACATTTCACTGAGTCTCTATCATCAATACAGGAGAAGCCCATTTTAGCTATGACTTGAACCTTGAATTCGAGAACTATTCAAAGACATACATACGCATTTACACTTGTGATTCATATACAAGAAGAAATTTTCGTCCATGCCATACGTGCCATAAAACAACACTTTCTTGAGATCTCGTGGACTTTTTATCAGACGGAATAAACACAAGTACACATATTTCAATGTCGCCCTACTGGTTCCACCTTTATTACTTCTTTCCTTTTCAGTGGAAAAACAAAGAAATATGACGTTGCCACTTAATAAGCTAGTACGGGGTGACTGAAAGGCTACAAGTGACTTAACATCAAATTAAAATCCGATCCATATTTAGTACAAAAAAAATAGTACTAACATGAATACTTGGAAAACGGAAAAGTACGAAAACATGAGGTCACTAGCATTCCAATTTCGATCCATACTTAGGTAATGCACTACGAGTCCAATTTCTTATCAATCATATAATATGCTACGCAATTGCTTGCCGAGCTTTGCGATTTATCTAGTCATTTTTCTAATCTTTATAGATAATTCTAGTGGTAATATGCTTAGTTCAGAAAGAAGGACACGTAAGCCTCTCTATGTGGGTTTTTGATCCGAACTTCACGCCGACGTTATCACACATTACAAGTCTGTAATAGGTTCTATATATATCTTCATATCTATCTAAAACACTGAAGATGATTAGCTAGGTTATGGTGCATAGCAAGCAGATTGGTCTTTGTTAAAAATTCAACCTAATAAACAATCTTCCATAGGTCGATTGACTACCCGCAGGATTCACATTTTATGCCCGTACATATGAAAGATCTGAGCACAAGGCAGTAAAATACCACTGGTTCAAAAAGTCTAACAAGTGCCTGTGTTAAAATTTCGAGAAGCGATGAGAGCTAGATAGGCACCTTAGGCGAAACCCAGTCAGTCATCAGCTAACTTATCAACTACAAGAAAGCGAAAGGATACAAATTGTAGAAATGCCATTGAACACAATTATAAACACAAATCTCTATGGAAGGCAAAGAATTACTTGGAAAACATGTTGATGCTAAAGCGAAATGTGAAGATGAACCATCTATGTGTATAAGCAAGTAAGCTTCGTCGAGCATAAAATGTGCAGCATCAGAAAATGAAAGCTCCACGTACTGCACTATATATTAATTATTGGGTACTCCATGTGTCATCTCGAGACTATGACTTCGATGCCCATTGTTTTATATAGGACTGTTCGATTACGTTAGCTCCAAATCTACCTTCATCAACTTCTTCGAGAAAATCAAGTATGATACTCATGTATTTCCATGCTTGAGTAAAAAAAACAGACTGATGCGACAGCTCGAATTATTATTTAGAGACAGCTTCATGAGACACGAACAAATAGCTGCTGACTAAGCAGATTCGATCTGTTCAGAGGAAGATCTAAGACTGTTAATGTCGTAAAAATTTTGAGCACAGTGGGTAGTGTGAATCCACATACTGTTGAGTGAACAGCAACAACTAGAGTATTTATCGAAGAAATTCCCTGCCTAATCAAATTTGTCAAAGAATTCGCAAGTATTAATGAGCTGAGCAAGGATGTTGAACGTATGCAGGAAGACAGGCGAGTTGCGGCAAGAAACTTTTCAATTACCAGCTTAATCCACTGCCCTATTACCAACAGACTATCACTTTTTTGCGAAATTTAAATATCTCCTTTCTCGAAAAGGAACTACGTAAATGAGATGGCAGTAGTTCTGCTATCGACGACTCTGTCAGATCAAAAAGTGTAAACTTCTGTGCAGATGACGCACTCTAGATTGAGGCATAAGCAAAAGTGCACTTTGTATCAAGGTGTTTACCTAAATACAAGATGAATTTTCAAAAAGTGCTGCACGCAATACCTGTCAGATGAATTAATTTGAATGTACAGCATTCCAAAAATACTAGCGTTTACTATTCCTTCTATGTCAGTTGCTTCTTCATAGCCCTTAGTGAATTTTAGAATTTGTAATAAAAGAGGCGAATTCTATCACCGAAATGAGAGTTTCGCTATTATACCAGAATGAAATTCCAATTTCCTAGATCCGAAATGCTCACTTTTCCGATTTTCGTTCTCACAAGTCCTAGCATCTAGAGAAACGAAGCGCTGGAAACAAGCACAGCTTCCCAGTTCAGCTTGAAGTCGATTATCACGAATGCATTTCTAAACTTTGAGGCTGTTCGGTCCGTGTACTAGGTTGAAAAGAAAGTTCTCGCGAACTTTAATAAGCATTAGATAACTCCCATGCACAGTCATCATGGGTTGGACATATCATGGGAACATTAGAGTCTCTCGTATGGGATTTTCCCACTGAACGCCAAGATTTTTATTCGTCATTGTTTTCACTTTGTTACAGGTCCGCGCCATGTCCAATGGTATAATCGAAGTTCGTGTTTTACTGCGTCATTATTGGACAAAAAAGTCTTTCATAGCGAGCTGCAGGCGATGACATCAGCGAAGTTGACGAGCAAGGCACGACGAGCAAATCTGCTGCTGGACGCTATTTTCAGCGCATTAATTCCGGAAATCTTGACCTCGAAGACAGGCTTCGTTCAGAACGTTCAACAAATTCTTGAGAATGAAGATCTGAATGCATATTTTTATTGTTCTTGTTCGGAATCCATGTATAAATTTTCAATTTTTAACAAGTGTCCCAGAGCTTTCTTGCCATCCTAATATTGGAACTGAGCTTTTGAATTTTGCCTTCGTCCTTTATTGAAATCCAAGCTTCAAGCAAAGTCACAACTAAATCTGCACTCTGTGAGGAAAATGGACGTTGACAGCGATTTAACTGTAGCTCTTCACTTTGTTCGTGGAGTCTGATTTACTTAAGTATTTTTGTCGGCGGGAAATCACCACTAAAATGGAAAAGCGAGTATATAGAGAATGGACTGAGCTTTCCTTCAGAAATCAAACGTTTCATGTAGACCATTTACAAAAATTAGAGTGAAGCTCTGGAACATAAAAACATGCTAGATTTTGTTTGGACTACCAGATAACCGTGGTTGGTACAAATTTCATTTGACCAATGTTTTACCGCCACCGTTTTTTTTTTTTTTGAGAACAGAGCTGATTCGATTCTATTGTCAACAACCGTTCATTCTCGTGTTGGGTGTGTTCCTTGCAGCGTTGAATCAATTTTGAGGAAAAGGGGTGCTGCTTGAATGAAATTAGCACACTCCAGGAGAACATCGGTTATTCATGACAACTTATATATGTAGATATAATTATATAGATAAAGTCGGTTTTTAGTGGTTACTGTTAAGCTACACGTGTCACTTGATGTACAACACCAACCTCTGCACCATACCTGCCGCTATATGTATCATATCATATTACCATAGAATATATAACAGCAAATTAAGCTCTTTACTTCCTAAGAGTGAGCCACTGAGTGGGAACGCTTCATTCAGATGGTGATGCTGCTGATCTCCATCAAGATTTCACTCGATGCGACAACGATGATTTAAACAGCGGCAACGACCAATCAACTCGGATAAACGCTGATTCGAAGAAAGCGAATGCGTTAAATATTGAGAAACACATTTTGGTAGAATCTATGCTGTCATACCATTCTGAAAAACATCAACTGTTTTCGTCGTTGTTAAATGAAAATCGGTTTTGTGCAAAATTATAAAACTTTGTCGCTCAGAGCTGAAGCTCAATGCACCCATCAGCAACGTTCATAATGTGGGACACTGATTTGTGGGAAATTATCTTTTCTGCGCTCTCAATAAGAAAGCATGACGTCATAGCAAGTATGATTGTGATTCGACTGATTCCAAGACCTTTGTCAAAGAACAATGTTATCAGTATGAAAACTCACGTCAGCAATTCAAGCACTTGCAAATTGAACGTTCTCAATTGGAAAATTTTCCTTTTGTCAAATACCTCTACTCGAAGGAGTGCGATAGCTCGCATCCATATTAGGTCTATTTAAGAGTTCAATTTTCCAGAAAGATGCAATTTTATAATAATACTAGCACCTCGTCCGCGATGTTCCAAAAATACAGCAACTTCGGCCTAGATTAAGAGAGTTCGCTATGAGTTGAGGCATGGTTGTGGAAAGGCGCATTTGATTTTAGGTATTTAATTTTCAGCACAGAAACTAGTCAGGATTCTGCTACTTTTAAAGGAAGATTTGAAGATTAGCACAAATAGTGTGCATGGTAGTCAATATCCTATGAAGGTATATTTTTTTGAAACCGTTCTTCGGTCGCTCTCCTTCTTGTTATCTAATGATTTATCATCTATTGTGACCTTAAAGAAGACGTATATGTGGTTGTTAATGTGACAACTACTGCACTACCCTAAAATTTGAGAAAAGTGATTCAAAAAACGAAGATGGGGACGTTGATGACGAAAGCAGCGGTAAATGGACTAGCAGTGGATAGCGTCACAACCACTATATCTTTGATGACACTTCAGGTGATTAGGATATAAAATCTTTCCCCAAGTATACAGTACTGGTTTATTTCTATGAGTTGTTCTCGCCTGACATTCGAGAGCTAAATGTGACTGAGCTCACAAATTTGGAGCAGTAAAGGGTAGGGTGTGGGAAGCGACAAACGATAATAAGACGAAAAACTTGACGATCTACAGGTTAGAAGGAGCTTTTGTACATCCACAATTGAGGAACCATTGAAATTTTAGTCATGTTCATTTATGACATCAATCCGTTATGAGACGAGACGAATGCCAATATCCGCTGGTATAGTTTCGTCCAATTCACCCACAGCATATCTGATAACTAACCGAGCTTGTCAGTAGGAACTACAGCAGAATATACAAACTTGAAAAGGTCGGATGTGTTGGCAAAGCCCTTGCGTCACTCAGAGCAAGTCATCTTCCAACAATATATTTAACTTAACATTCATTGATTACACACCGTCAACTTCTCATTTCCACAAAGAAAGTGGTTTCAGTGTGCCGAGAATACGAAGTTGATGTGGAATTGGAGACGTTACAAAACATCAAAACCTCACGTTCTTGAACACCACAAAACGTGTAAAGCAGATAAATGCTAGAACGAGTCCTGTATAGGATACATGCTCTTCAAATCTATGTAGGATCTGTAAGTTATAGAATACAAAATGAATCTTTTTGAGCACAACTTTCAAAATAGTGGCAGAAGCAAGAACACTTTTTTACTTTTCAAAGACATACTGTGTTGAAACCCACAGTATGAAGCAATACTCAGAGATTACCGTGCCATTATGTAAAGGTTTTTTCCAAAAAGTCTTGTCTTATCATAGCGAAATGGTGCTTCTAAAAGTCGAGCCTCGGCGTTCACTTGCCACATAGTTTGTACTCCCTTCATCAACGGGTGTCGAACTGCGAAGTACAGCCAGTGGTTCTGCCTACCAGCATGACCACCCAAGCTCAGAAGGAGTCCGACGTTTCCGCTTGGAAAGTTCAGCTAAGAGTAAATCGTAGAGAAATGAGCGCCGTCATGGTAGTCACCAGTCGCAAGGTGGTAATCTCTCCCTAATCCACAAAAGTCGACAAATGCTCTAATGTGGTGACAAACTGAAGAAAATCCGACTAGACTTACCTTGGGGGTCCACGAAACAAAACAGTCGAACCATCACATTTACATATGAGTGTTCTCACAAATCGTGAAGACGCACCGTCCAAAATCCAAGTATAGTTCGTAGACCATTAACGATACAACATCCGTGTTAGAAAAGCAACCGGTTACATACAAAATGTGCTACAAAAATAACAAATGTAACAAGATAAATCAATGAAAAATTGATGTACGAAACACATTGCATTTCGTCCACTCTCTTTTCTTCTTGCGCCTGAGCAGTATAGGTATGCTATATATGCTATACTTTCTCGTGGTTGAGTCTGTTGCGATAGAGCCAACATTAACTCGACAGACAATCTCGGAAGCTTTTTTATCCCTTGGAACACATAAATTTGCTCGTGAGGGCACTAAAAAATAGACATAAAAAAGAAAAAGAGATGTAGTGGAAAAGCTTTACGCGGTACGATTACATCTAGAAGAAAGATAAGCTCGGCAAAATTGTCAAAAATTTTTCACATGCCTTTTGATAAAATTCAAGTGTGATTGCATGAACCAGAGGAAGTTAACTATGATTTATAAGCCAATCATTCCTGTCATCATAATTTCTTGTCCACTATAATGATCATTGAGATCTGATGACATATTTTTGAGTCTTTCGTGACATCTGTATGGCACTTATACAGTCCAAGACAGATGTTCGAGCATTACAGATTCGTCAGTTGCACGATGCTTTTCGGGTCATTCAGTTCCACAAGAAGATATCCCCTATTGAGAGAAACCGACGTTGAAGTATTTAAACCCGCTGCTAAGTGACAAAAGCGCCTAAAGAGCAGTATCGTGAAGTCGATCGCTCGTGGGTGGTAAAACGTATATTGTCATATCTTTCTGTTCGATTGCGCATTTTAGCCTGCGCTCAAATATGCTTTTTAACGGCAGATGTAGTTATTTCGGCGTCGCTTCCTCTACATAAGGACTACCTTTTCGCAGGACTGACTGAACCGAGAGGCACCGTTCAACTGACGAGGCTGTAATGCCGAAACATATTTTTTGCACTGTATAAGTGCCACAGCAGACCTCATGAAAGTAGTTATTAGATTGTATTGTTTTGAGCGATTTTTCAGAAAAAAAAAACAGTCAAAAAGAAAGTTCATTTAGACAACTCAGAAGTGTGCTCGTGTACGTATACTTTGTACCTTCGCTACCATGACCTCTCAATATTCAGCAGTTCATTAAATCAACACAATTAGCAGCTGAATAAATACTATGAACGTTTTCCATGAAGCATAAGGAGTCTTTATCTGCAAACTTTGACCGGAATATATGACATGTTTGACCCTAGGTAAAGAGAAACAATTTTTCTTTTTTGCTAATACAGGAATTTCTATTATAAACATCATACAGGATTTCGTTTCTAAGACATAAAAAATGGAAAGTCTATAGTTTTGTTAGAAGAATTTCATCACTCAAGCGGCAAAGTGTAACCGGAAAGCAATATTCGTGTAGCTGACGTTAATGTATTCTTCTCTTTATTGAGTGCAATTCAATTCCATTCCATTCGTGAGATTATCCGCTTATTAAGGTTAATATATGCTATATAGAGCATGCAAAATGTCCTTTGGTAACCAGATTATTGAGCCTCACTACATTATCATCACTTTTTCTCTTTGAAAGAACATAATACTCGTGTAAGTGGTTTATTCAATACTCCCATTTGTTCTCTACTATGCAGTAAACTCCCCGCATAACAACTTTCATGTATAAGCTTACTCACAAAATTATCGTAATATGTGTCCTTCATAAGATTCAGCCCCCTCTGCATTAGGAGAATCTAGTCTAAGTGCTGTGGACCTCCAATGATATATGTCGAGAGTAGTGGTCAGTGCCAGAGCATATATGAACTTCGGTCGTTTCTCCTCCCTTAGTCTCAACAACATGTTCGCCAGTATGGAGATTGAAGTCGTAATAGAAAGTCCTTTATAGTTATCTACATAGTACCATCATGAGCACAGTTAGGTGTCACTGACTCAAGCTTCAAATCCTAATTTCTCGTCACGTTGCATACTGAACTGTCTGGATGCCATGTTTTTTGACAGCTTTCTTGAGGACGTCAGTTTGCAACTTCTAACGAATCAACATTAGCATCACGAAAAGACAACCTACCGTACTAGACTTGGATGATGTATTAGTGAAAAACTATTACATAATTATGAGGAAGACCTCAACTTTTGTGAATATTGCATGAGTATTTGCGTACAGGAGGCAGTATTTGTTGGTTTCATCCCGTCCCATGGGCTCCTCGGGCCTCTCATTCCTCCTGGCTAAGTCAATCGGTGCCACACTTAGTTGTGAGGATATCTGTACTGATTAATGCATCGATACACAACCGCGAGTCATTTCGTCGGCCAAATATATTGGCCCTCTCCACAAATTCTTCCGCACTACTGACTTACTTAGTTTTTTACTGTTTCGAATAGAATCAAATTGCCAAAACGCTGTGATATATTCGGGAATGTTCTGTAACCTGGACAGAAGCTTGAATACGACCGCAGCACCATCATTCGCATTTTAATGAAAATGAGTACCGCAAAGCGATGTCTCAATAAACCTCCATGCATTGACCAATCACCCATATTGCAGTGGACTCACTAGTATAGCCCTCATATTGCCCCATCGGATTATCATAACAGCAACATCTGCGTGAGAAAAAGTTCAAAGACTACATCCAGCTCAAAGGTGACCTCACCAACTTCTTCAATCGCCAGCCTCATTATCTCTGGGAGGATGGTTTCAATCGTTTCCCAGTAAATGGTTGCATATGATAGTCATGGTGGTGACCATATTACTGATTGACTGATTTCTTTGAGTCGATAACAACTGAACAAGCAAGTGCCGAAATGTGGAAAAAACTATGGGCCAACCCTTTATATTCAATCACCTGCAATGATGAAGTCATTGCATAGTGTATCTCTTTGAGATCAATCATTACATTTATTGACCTTCGTTTAGAAAAAATTTCTTTATCAAATGGTGAAGTGTGATATATCAGTGGAAGACTTATAACAGGTTCTTTCTCTTGCTGTATTTGAATCAAAATTGTAAGAATACTTCTAAAGAAATCTGAGGCTTTGAATTTTCGACTTCAGTAAACCGATTTGGAAAAATTTCCTTCTGTGAACTTATTCTTGATTTTAATACAACGTAAATAGCGCGTAATATTGATGAGGTATGGCGCCAAAAATGTGGTACCAAACTCGAAGTGCAACGTCGGTTTGGAAAAATTTGGCCTGTTGGCCTAACGATAACCACATAATAAGGAAGCTACTGATGAAGACGAATTGATCGATCGCTTTGGCGTAAGCAAATACAAGTACGGTTATTGGAGAAATTGCAGAAGTAGTCACTATAAGCATCTCAACTCTTTCGGAGTGCCTGCAAAAAAGTAGATAGTTGAATTAGTGTGGATCGAAGTGAGATGCAAGGTTCTGTCTCATCCACCACACTCGCTCCTCTTACCGATTACCGTCTTAACTGATTTACCGCCTATGAAATTCCAACGTTTTGTGAAACCAACTTATACAGACATATTCCTCTTTGATAAAGAATGTAAAAATTCTAACGATTTTTATTTCGATCGATAAAATTTATAAGCTGAGATATGCCATTTCAAGGATAAAGTTTAGAATCCTGCATTAACTCCCGAACAACCAATATTTTGGCCATATTTACATGAAACATTATCAACATCTCTCTAGATACAGAGAAATGGGAAAGTAAGCAGATGACGAGAAAACACACATAAAGAGAACTCTAAAAATGTACTATTCGGAAAATTGAGAAAGCAGGAAAGAGCACATAAAGCAATTTCAAAGCACTCTTGTTGTCCAGAAAGCAAAATTTGCAATGAGCGAATGAAACGATAATGAAATCAGGTTTATACAAGAGCTCACTGAATTTTCAGCGACGAATCAATGACAAGTAGAATACTAATTAAAGCAAGCACCATTAAAAATGAGAATGCCTACGATGATAACAATACTCCTGGAAAAATTTGAAACAAGTACCTTGAAAAGAGGATTATTCGATTCATGTGTATATGCAAATCACTTTAGCTATTCCGCTCGTGTTCTCGTGTAGATCCCAAAAAAGGAGGAAATGGTTCCCACATTGAATGATGGCTTTACATATTGATAAGTGAATAGGTAAGTTATTTTTGAAGTGTGACAAGGTACGTGGGTTTTGAGCACAGGTGAGCACAATAGTTCATTCGGTTCAAGATATAGTTCAGTTTTTGACTTCTTTCGCGACAGCGATTGTCCCTTTCTTGCGATCTGAAGAGAAGAGTCGAATATTCATTTTATCAGGTTGTTCCATAAGTGTAGCACTAAAGCGGTAAACACCAGATTTATTAACCAGAAGTAATAAAAACTGCACGATTTTGTCATCGTTCAATTGCGCATTTTCTTACGAATACTTTGTTTCAGAATTTGCCTATACTTGCTCTAAGATGGAGCTGTCGTGGGAACAAATTTGCTTGCTACTCATGCACAAATGGCGTGTAGGCGAAAATGCTAATGAAGCGGTGCACAAGATTTATGGAGTATCTAATGAACAGCCTGAGCGCGACTGATCCTCCAGACTGTTCTCCCCGGCTTCGAGCTTCACGAACTATTTCATATTCGCCGTTCCTGCAACCGTATCATCGCTCCAAGCTCCATTAATCTTGTGCGCTGCTTAACTAACATTTCCCCCTACCCGCTATTCGTGCATGAGCAGTAAGCGATTGTGTTCACAAAACAGCTTCTTCTTAAAGCAAGTAGAGGTAAGTTGTATAGAGAAATGTTCGCAAAATGCGCAATTGAACGATACCATAATCATAAAAATTCAACTGTTCTGATTGATAAAATTGGTTTTCAATGCTTCAATGCTAAAACTCATGGAACAATTCAATGATATTTCATTGATATCCCTAACCTTTATTCGCATTCCAGGCAGAAGAAGAGGAAACACTCCTGAAGCTAAGAAATCTCTTTTTTCAGCAACAATTCTTTGACCTAATAATTGGTTGAAGTGCGTAGTTAGGTGTCGCCGCAATAAAGTTTTGTGTGATGGAATCTGAAGAATTTCCGCTAATGTCTCGGCAGTGAACGTTGGCTCACACACCTGAAATGAATTCTTGAATAAAAGTTCATATTCAGCAACAGCGTTTTTGAATTGTTCCATATTTAGAATAAACGCTAAGCAGATTTTTTCCGTTAGACGACGACAAATGTATATTCAACCCTATTCGTTAGACAAGAACTTTTCATAAGAATGTGAGTGATCATTCAAAAGCTTCAAACTTTGGCTAGAGCCGCACGTGGCCACTTTTCGAAAAACCCTTTTATAACGCTGTAAATTTCAAAATGAAATTATGATTTACATCGGGCGCGCAATTCAGTTATTACTTTGATGGAAGCACGAAAAGCACATGAATTGTAGAGAAAATCTTCTAGTATCAAACTATTCCAAAGTTTCTTTCAAAGCGAAGAAACAATTCTTGATTGAATAACAAAGATCGCACTTCACATGTCACCCGTCGAGGAGCCATCAATCGATGGCCGTATTGAAATTTCGGTATCCTCTCTGCTCCCTGTCACCCCCATCCCGTGAATTAGCCATGACATATGCTCGCGCATGTGATAAATCTTATTTTCCTTGCAGTACTGCAGAAAAATGGTCTTTTCAGAAGATGAATACAGCGTTGGAATCTTTAGTTCTAGCGATATCGAATGATTACTAAGTGTCTAGAAAAGAGCTCTGTCTTACGAGAAAAACGCGCACGTGAAACACAAATGCTTTCATTTCGCTGAAAAGTAATAAAAGGGCCTTTAAAAACAAATGGTCGCATGATGCGCTAACTAGAGATTCAAGCTTTCGGATTATTACCTAGCTCTTAAGAAAAATTCTTGTCCAGCAAATGGGATCAAATAATTATCTGTCGCCGTCTAGCGGGAAAGTACCCGTTATACTATAAACTCTATTGATTTCCTATTCAATTAAATCGGTGCATCAGTAACTTGTCAGTATAGTAAAAGATTACAAAACGATGAAAAACATGAGACATTATTATAACTATTTAAATCGTCACAGCTGAAGCAAAATAAAGCAATTCATTCCAAGGAAAAATCACAGTAAAGTGAATAAAAATCGTTTCATTGCAGTTTCCTTCAAAACGAAAAAAAGCAACAGTTTCAGAAGTGAACTGCAAGACGTAGCGCAACATTCGGTCGTTATAGCGTATCTATCTAATAGCCGAATTATAAAAATAGTGCAAGGAACAAAATCATACTACTAACCATCAGTGCTCCTGGTGTTCCAGCGCACAACAAATGAGTAGTGAATTCCGCCAAGTCTATCATTCGCAACCATTCACAAGTGGCCGCATGAGTCCACCGTACTGCAACTTCGGGGCGAGGATAACTTGAAAGGACTGACTAAAAAAGCACTATAGACGGGTGAACTAGTGAACAAGAAAAAGTAGATACGAGGAAACTCGAAGCCTCAGGTGGCTTCGAACATGCGACCACTCTTTCCGGAAAGTTATGTTTGGCTCACCACGCCACTAAGGTCCTTATCTTACCATGTCCTCAGTCATGTCTCACAGTATTGAGGTTATCAAGAAAGATCCATTAACAAGAGTGATTTGAGGATTTTGAAACCGCGATTGATCTTAGTTAGAGTGGAACTGTTGTTGAAGTCTCAGCTCAAATGGGTTCAGTGCCGAGTTGTTCTTCTCAGATCGATTCCGTTGATGGGTGATTAAAAAGAGCACCAATAAGGTTAAATCACGGCTGAAAGAAAAGAAGAGCGAGGATTCCGATGGTGAAATACGAAGGTGAGCTTCCCGGAAAGGATAATCATTGTTCGAATCCACTGCGCATGCACCAGACTTCAAGTTTTGCCCGTATATAAGCATAAACGTGGAACTGATTCACATCGCACCCTGTCATGAAATAAGAGTGGGCAGTAAAATACAAGCTACAATACTGAACAATCATCAAACTGTTGCGACAAAAAGCATAAAAACAGTTTAGATTATATCAGTTATAGAGCTACGCCTGCCAGTTCTCTTGTTTCATAGCGATAGAACTCTTTGTTTTTTGCAAGTCACAGAACGCAAAATTTCACTTCTTTTCATCGCTTTGTAATCTTGAGAACTGAAAATTTCAAGAAGCGAAATTTCATCAAACAGACGCTTTGTTATCCATCCATTTCTGCCCCCAATGTATCTGATGCTCGGGACCGCGCGTGTCTCGAAAATCAAAAGAAGCAAAGCTTAAATCCCGCGATTTTTATGAATTTCGCGATTACCATACGGAATATGACCTTAGAAAAATCAAGCACATGCTGAAAACAACACCGCAAAGTACATTATTAGATAGGACAGAGGACATAACTCGCAGCGATGATCATTCCGTGAGGGATACGCCATACATTCGAATTTATCAAGCACCGCCTGAGGAGACTGTACGCATATCTCGCTCTTTACAATGACGCTCGGTAGCCTACTGATGTATTTAATCAGTGCAGTCATACTTTATCATCTCCTAGACAAATTTGGCACCAAATAAACGATCTCGGAGGGATGGAAGGTTTGGTGAGCCTTGGTCGCGAACGAACCATCGACGTGTGCGTCGCAGAGCACCTCTAATCACTGTGTCACACGCGTTCAACGTCTACAATGTAATCCAGTCAAATTGTCAACTCAAAAACTTCAGTTACCCGGAAGTATCCACATATCACGAAATTTGGAGATGACCCAAGAAGTTTTTAGCCTAAGTTAGTGATCGAACGTTAAGTGTTAATATTAGGTCATTTCATAAGTATTGTCACTGGAGAAATGAACACCATATTTACTTACTAGGCGTAATTAAAACAGCATGATTTTGAAATTGCTCTATTGCGTATTTTCTTGCAAGCATTTTGGTATACAACTTGCCTATATTTGCTTTGAGATGGATATCTCTTGGGAACAAATTCGCTTAGTACACATGCACGAATGGTGCGTAGGAGAAAATGCTAGTGAAGCGGTGCGCAAGACTAATGGAGCTGGGGGCAATGATACGTTTCCAGAAAAGACGACTAGAGAGTATTTCGCAAAGTTTAAAGCTGGAGAGGACAGTCTGAAGGATCAGTCGCGCTCGGGTCAACAGAGAGCTCTATTAATATTGCGCACCGTTTCACTAGCATTTCCCCTATGAGCCATCTGTGCATGAGTAGCAAGCGAATTTCTTCGCGAAGAAAGCTCCATTTTGAAACAATAGGCAGATTGTAAGTCAAAATATCGCAAAAAAATGCGCAATTGAAGGATACCAAAATCATAAAATTTTATTTACTTATCGATAGAAATTTGGTATTATTGCTTTAGAGCCAAAACTTATGGAACACCTAATATATTCATGTTAAAATCCCGATAAGATGATGTATCTCCCAGATGTCTACACAAATGTGGGAAGGCACTCTCCCATCACCCACTACGCCTGTTAGTAACATATACAGTAGCAGTGCGATCCGAAGAACTATCCCAGCAAACAAAGAACCAACAACAATACCCTTAAACATTCTAGTTGTAAGTCGTACCCACTACGTGGGATACCCACAGTACCGATGACAACCAAATCATTGAGTGGGTCAAACAACTATTTGTACTGCCTTAAAACAGAAGTTCTACAGGAAATCCATAACGAGCTTCAACTCTTACACCAGAATATCAATCACAGAGCATACAAACTTAAGCTGTTCTCGAAACCGAAGTTCAAATGCATTTTGTAACAGTGCCCAGATTCAAACTTCTACTACAGACCACAAGAAGTTCACCGACAGACCACCACTCTACCAAGCTATGATCAAAACTGAAGTGTACTTTTTATGCAAGTGAATTGTGCATGTCGCGAAATCAATCCGGGAGAGGGATGCGCAGCGGTTAGAGATGACGTTGCAAGTTGGTGCAAGACTTCTGTGAGAATAAACCTCTTCAACACACAAAGGTTGAATGCCTCTTAAAATTTGGGAGTGGTTTCTCACAAGTGCATCAGAAATGAACTCGACGATGACAACCATGAAGAATACAAAGTTTTAAAATGGCAGCCGAATCCAAGAAAAAGTATTGATTATGACTAATGTGAGACAATAAGTGCTGAGATTAGCACAGCATGTGAGATAAGCGAATACAAACAAAGTTTAGTCACTCAAGCGATCGATTGTGACAAATGATTTATGTCCCTACTAGGACACTCAATATGGAAATCGATCACAGTCCTTGAAACAGAAGCCGGTTGACACCTATATACACTACCATACTACAGTGAGCTTGATTCACCATCTCTGGGCTAAATTGCAATTAATCACCTTGTTAAACGGAGATCGATTCCTAATCACTTCGCCACAAGATATGAAATTAATAACAGAGACGTTGCATTCCAACTTTAATGTTTCAAGACCAGAGCATCAAACACTTGACATGCGCCTCTGAAAGCTACCTCGGATTATCACCTGTGGAACTGAAGCCGTATAAAAAACAAGAACGTCGGAGTTTGAAGCAATAAACGTCACGACGCTTTTTTGAATAGGTTACTTTCAACCAGATCCACCATTCACTACTCATATCACCCTTCGAAAACGATTTCAACGAGACTTGCAGTCGCACGATTCGGATAACAACATGTTCTACACTTTATTCACAGACTGTTGACAATAGCGAAGTACTGAACACCGCTGGAGCTATCGTCATTTTTAGTGACTATCGACCAAGATGTGATGCAGTTTAACATAAGAACGGTGACTATCAATCATCGTTAACACACATAACAAATCACTGTTTCATTGGAACACTACTTTCGTCTAAGATAGGAAAACCTAACAAGATTTATCATATCTAGTGGGGGAGAGGTTGTCTTCAGTACTGAAATGCAAAAACTATAGCTAAATGTTTATCTTCCCCTCAATGTCACACTAGCTGGAAAAGAGGTTAACATTCTGTCGAGAAGATCATAAGGAGTGCACTTAGATTGCCTTAGTGCCTAAGAATCAGTTGCAGACACCGTCTCTCCAGAAAAAGTAGAATAAAGAAAAGAGCATCACGTACAGATGTGATGGCTCCATGTTTATCGAGCGAGTAAGCTCACAGAAAAGTTTCTAGTCTATGTGAATGAAGGCCTTGCCGCTGCCGCATAAAATCACTCGATTTATGCCGTTACGGAACTCGCAACCAACATAGGTTGTTGTAAAGAAACGAAACTTGGGTTATCTGCAACGATCAGCAGCCATAGATCGCTGCAAAGAAACTAGCAAAATTTTTCACCGCAGAAGTTCAGGTCGTGACCACGTTCTAAAAAGCCTAACAAGGGTTGAGGACCGGAGAGAAAACTTGACCATATCTATATAATAGGCGTGTCGAGCACAAAGTTTTTAAGGTGGACACTACCACCTCCACAAGGTGCTTACAATACATATGACATCCACTTACATTAAGAACAAACCTCAAACTAAGAAAATTCACGTAACGCACTCTTCCTCGAGAAGATCAATAGTAATTACAACATAGCCCTGTTTACAATACGCGCGCTCTATACAGTATCTATTAAACTCCTACTTACATAGATTTTCGTATCCAACACTTACACAGATATATCTACAAAGGAGAGCTGTATAATCGGTAAAGAGATTTGTAACATTACTTACCACCTTTGAAGATGTTACATTTAAAACTATAAAACGCTAACCTCATCGAAATTTTGCAACAAGCACTCGGCTTTGAATCCTACAGCTTTCATGTACTGAATGCTTCTAGATATACACAGGTAGTGATGAGCATTGAGCACCCTCATCTGCAATTATGGTCATCAGAATTGGTAAGGCAACAAAAAGGTAAAATCTTCCATGTGATGAAGGGAAATAATCTCCGCGATAAGAGATCTTAAAAATATCTACTTGAGAAACACATCAAAAATTGCGGACTTGGAAAAATAAAAGTATAAAAGGATGGTATAAGTAATAAAAATTACTCCTGGATGCTTCACGTTTTAGCAAATTAATTTCCTTGACTTCCACACAGAAACATGTGCTTGAAGCGCATAAAAATATAGAAGATTCAAGTGACGTGCAAAGCTTTGATTTCAGTCGCGAGTCGAACCCGGATTCCATCATTTTCGGGCCCGCGCTCTAACCAATTGAACTACGGAAGCTTGTCTTGCCACCAGTGTTTCTCTCTACGCTACAACGCATCAATCTGTCAGCGCCCAACCGTTAACGATTTGGCCTAGTAATCGATATCGACAATGAACTTAATTATGCTGACAGATATTGTATGTATATGTTACCGATGAGAACTCTTTTTATTGAACCGCCTTTGGTGGTAGTATACACCCCTGATAAGGATGAGAGACGGGGTTTGAGTCGTGTCTGGCGTCAAAGTATTGCTCATCACTCAGCATCATTAGGTATATGTGTAACAACATAACACCGTCAAATAGCGATTGAGCAAAACGAATTATTGTCGACAACTTATAGTGGATTTCTGATGAATATCAGTGTAATTTCTACATGTTGGCATCAAAACGGATTAGAAGTATTAATGTAGTTATGCTGAGACACAACTAAATTTAGGTATATATTTTACAATTTGCAGTGGTTAAGTGGCTTTGCTTTCTGTATGTATGTAGATATATCAATGAATAGATACTTAGATAAGCTCGTGTGCATGCAGAATCCTCTGTAAATCCTCTCGTTAATGTGCGTGATTAGGAGCCATTCGTAGTTGGCATCAACCCACTATTATACTCAGTGATAGACCGTTAAGTAACCAAATGTTTAATTCAGTTCCTACAACAAAATGTAGGAATTAAAAGACTCATTTCCACGACTATGATGTGCGTCCCGATTTCCCTAATGAAAACGACGTGACTTTGAGTTCACCGAGTAGGTGCTTTGTCAGATATGCGCAAAATGATCCACTCGTTTCACCAAAGTATTTGCCCACGTACGTTTGAGAGAGGTCAGGTAATCGTACTCAAGTTCATACAATCACCGTCCTTGTTGTACCGTTTAACTTAACGTGATGATCAAGGACGTATGGAGAACGTCACACGCATTCGAATTAATTGATATATAAGGCATTCAAAAGCGTTTTTGCTAGATGAACGCACAACAATGAGCACGTTGCCCGTGGGTCTGCCTGCATTGTAATTGATCTTTAAGCACCCACATCAGCATCAGCGGTAATAAAAGATATTTTAATACCTTTCCCGATAGCAACACAATCGTTGGAGGCACAACTGAACTCCTACAATGATGTCCTTTTTCGCAAAATTCTTTGTGTAGAGAGTGGTCTCTGTGGGCAGACGCGCTGGATAGCGTCATCGAGTTAAAACAAGAGGTGATGAAAGAGAGCTCTTCAGGGCAGTGTGAAAAGAGGGAAAGAATGAGGTGGAAAATAACTCATATTAACTGCACATATTAACATGAAATCATGTTCAATAGGAACGAGAATAATCAAGAAAGTGAATTTGTTAAGTGAATTACATAACAATCATATAGTTATGAACCTTAGTGAAGAATAGATTTGCAATATCATTCTACTTCTTTTGTTAACAGTTATCTCCATCACTAACAATGCATAAAGCACAGTTCACCTCTGCAAGGTCTGCCGCCGTCAGAGCAAGAATCATTATTCCGTCAATCATATTCTCGCAGAAAACTTCTTTGTATTGAGGAAGACCAATGTCCTCCAGCCATTTCTGTGTCTGAAAAGGACTTGACCAAAAAAAATCGAACAGATCGATAGTTTTCGCTCAATAACGCACCTGTTGCACATCCCATAAATTAGCGTGGTCATCGATCTCATCTTCGATCCGTCGTAACAACAAGTTTAAGCGTTTTCTTAGAAGTGCATTTTTCATTCCAAGAACCTGCGCATGATCAAAGTTGACAATGTTGAAATAACACTGCAAATGACCATAAACTCGGTCACATAACAAAAACACAGTCATCAACTTACAGTCTCGAACTCACTGGAACTCATATTCAAAAGATGTCGACCAGATGGCACGTTTCTCGTTATTTCAAAAACATACTGAGCAAGACCTGCTTTTTGTAACCACTCTGCCAACTGTTCTGATCTCCAATCGACAAAATTTGAAAGCGGAGGAAACAGTTCCACGTTTCTACCCTTGCCTGGGGTCTGGTCACCCAGTGTCGACCTGGTTGAAGAAAAGAAATAAATACCGCTTGTTTGAAAAAACGATGTAATCGCCATGGTTATACATGAAAATGATTTGATATTGGTTAGCATTTTCGCTAATAAGACAACCGTTACGAAGGTCACTACACTAAATTAGGTAACTTTTGGAATATTGGATCGCTCATTAAGGTTCGGCACTAGAATAATAAACAAAAAACTTTTTAACCAAAAGTGACTGAAATTGCATGATTCTGATATCGTTCAATTGTGCTTTTTTGTGCAAACATTTGGTATACAACTCGTCTATACTTGCTGTAAGATGGAGCTCTCGTGGAAACAAACTCGCTTGCTACTCATGCGCGAATGGCGAGTAGGGGAAAATGTTAGTGAATGGCGTGCAAAATAAATAGAGTTTGGGGCGATAATACGTTTGCAGAAAGGGCGGCTAAGAAATGATTCACGAAGTTCAAAGCTGGACAGAAGAGTCTGGAGGATCAGTCGCTTTCGTACCGTCCACAGGAAGCTCCACTAATCTTGCGTACCGGTTCACTAGCATTTTCCCCTACGTTCCATTCGCGCCTGAGTAGCAAGCAAATTTGTTCCTACAACAGCTCCATCTTAGGGCAAGTATAGGCAGGTTGCATATCAAAATGTTCGTGAAAAATGTGCAATTAGACGATATCAAAATCATGTAATTTCAATTACTTCTGGTGAATAAATGTGGTATTCATTGCTCTACTGTCAAAACTTACGGAGCATCCTAATAAAACCAGTGTTTCCCGCTCTTATAGCTAACATATGCAATCAAATGCACTATCAGTAATTGCACAGTGCTTTCAACTTTGTCATAAATATAATCTGATAACATGTTTTGAGCGCTCTATGAGGTATATTATTGCACATCTACAGTGAAAGACACGTGTTTCGACACTACAGCCTCGTTGGTTGTAAGGTGCTTTTCGGTCCAGTCAGTTCCGCTGAGAGCCATCCCCTATATAAGAGAACTGACGCCGAAATATTTACACCTGCCGCTGAGTGATGAAATGACCCAACGGGCTATAATGCCGGAGCATTGCCACTGTATAATTGTCATTATAGCTCTTATGAAAGGCTCAAAATATGTCATCAGATTAGATCGTTTTGAGCGGGGTCTCAAAAAGTCGAAAAGAAATTGTGCCATAAATAGTTAAGCCGCTAATAAAATTTGTGAAAACTTAAGCCTACCGAACTGCACTCCCGGCTTTGAATATGGAAGCGTTCTGTTCCTGTGATAGACTTCTTGTCAGCTTATTAAATAAGCTTCGTATAGATGAGCGAGTCCTGCTGCGCTTTGGAGGCATTTCGTCAAAGCTACGAGGTGATACTGTACGCTGCGCGCCTCTCGTGATCTCATCATCAGACTCTACTGAAACTTCTAGCAATTTTCCAACAGCACAGTCCACGCCCACAAAATACTAACCTGCCGAATTGACTGAAGTGAACGAATGCTTCTTTGACCCAAGCGCTAATGTCGATGAAGCCTGCAAAGTGTAGAATCTGGATAGCGTTTCAATAAAACAGTCGCAATAAGATCGCAATGATAATCTAATCTAATATTGCCAACTTCGCAATTCAAAAAAATCAATAACACTGCATTCAAATACTAACCTTATTACCTAACCTTCTCGGCAAACTCACTGAAGAGTAAGTTCTGGGCTGTTGTGTTCCAAAGTTTACTTGACGTAACTCATCCAATTCGGCAGCCAGCTGACGAGCTGCTAGTGATGAAGGAGATCGGTAACTGCAAACGTTCATGTGTCAGTGATTCTATCGAGCAGTGATAGCTAATCCAAGAATAGGAGGTGCGAATCAAATGAGACACTTTCAATATAATCCGATATATAACAACACATAAACGCACCTCTGCTCACTGTGCGACCCTGAGATGCTAGGATACAAATGTCGAACACCTACTCGTGAGAAGCCATGACTCGAAGAAGGTGTGGGCAGAGACGATGTAAATGAAGGCGAAGGCTTAAATTACAACCTGCAATATTTCTGAAGCGCTTCAACGTTAGTGGTCATTTAGTATAAAATGTCCGATTTCTCAAATGAAAGAATTCTTCTTGCGCTCTAATCCTAGGTCTACAAAATGGAAAAAGTTTGAAAAGAGCTCAATGAGCCTGAAAAGTGGTTTTATGGGGCCACAACTACCGTACCTACGAGCACTATAGTGTACTTGTGGACGTTATAGATCGAAAATGGTTTCGTTGATAGCTTACGTCATGTGAAACAGCTATCCAAAGATTGACTCAGAAAGTTTCGAAATTAAAAGTTTATAACAAAAAAAAAATTATGGTGGATCCTTCATACTCATCAGGCAAAGTATTCACTACAAGGTCTTGATTACTGGTGAATCATGACAGCAAAGGATAGTCACACAGTCACAAAATTGAAGAAATAAACTTTTACTTTACTTTAAGTTCGTCTTCAGTGTTTTCTTTCTTCACTGTGCGGATCCCAGTGCCTCTAGCATTCAGTTCGCTTATTCATTTACTTCTTGAACGTCGTAAGATACTGGTGAGGGAATGTCCCTGCAATCTCGGAGATATCCTGACTGTTGCGCTTCACAAGGCGTTGTTATTGACTGCCGGAGAGAGTTGGGGGATGAAGCTCGGCTCCACGTGCGCCGCGACAAGCATCACATTTACTCGGCCACGGCGCACGACCAATCGAAGAAATGCACTAGGAATGAAGTCGCTCTGCTACATATCGTGAATTCAACATGTTTTACAAATAGTTGTTGAACAACTGATCAAACATCTTTCCATCCAAATTGCCTCATCCTTTCTCTACGATCAACAGTTTACTTCTCAGAGCATCTAGTTTTGGCCATTTGCGTGGAACAAGCTCTGCGAGGTGCTCTGCGCCGCATACGAGGTCAATCGTTCGATCTCGCGCTCATAGCTCATTGAGCCATCCGTCCCTCCGGGGTCGGTAAACTGCTACCAGATTGGTCTCAGTCTTGTCTAGTACGGTCAGCAGCACTGACTCGGTTCAGGGGGAGGCCACCGCGAGTCATTGTAAAGGCCAGATATGTATTCAATCACCTCAAACGAAGCAAAATTGAAGACGAATGCATGGCGCATCCCTCAGGGATTGATCAACGCCGAGAGCTTTATTCTTTATCCTTTATTCGCCAGCTAATAGGCAATCAAACACTCGAACGACTTCGCCACTCTCAAAGATTCGATGTTTTATGGAGATCGAGATAATTGCGCTTGCAAAAGTTGGACAAAACCTATTGCAAATGCCCCATACGCAAAGTGGCATTTTTGATTTTTATAGTGAAAGCAACACTAATCTGGCTCTAAATCGGACATTTCATATATAACAACCAATATAAACAAGATGTATTTCATAATAGTGAACCTGTATTGTCTCTTGCCTATATGTTGAACATAATCGCACTGGAAACGACGTAGAGTGGGTCATCATCTCCGATGGTTCATCCTGTACAATAGCTAGTTGGTCATAACATAACTCATCAAAGCAAAAAAAGTTATTTACCAAAAGCAAACGTCTTATTTGAGAATTCAAGTCGTTATTCCATTGTGATATGCGATAGATGTCCTCTTGATGAGACTAAAGAATTACTGCGATTGACGTATTCTGCGATGTAAATAGGTTGGGAAAAAAGTTTTGAGAAAATGCTAGTAACTTTTTTGGGTGTCGGCCATTTTCTGTGTTTTGGGCTCATTCGAAAGCCCGTCTTCTCTCGCGTTGATTGGTGTATAATTCATCTACTCATTTCAAGATGGAGTTAACAAGCGAGCAAATTAGGTTGTTGATGATGCACGAATGGCTGTTGGCTTCAAATGCAACGGTTGCGAGTGAACACAATCTGGCTTGGGGCTAGCTTCGAACTCCATCTCAAAATAAGCAGATAAATGGTATACCAATCAACGCGGGAGAAGATGGGCTTTCAAATGAGTCCAAAACACAAAAAATGGCCGACACTCAAAAAAGTTACAAGCATTTTCTCAAGACCTTTTCCCCAACCTATTAATAAAAAAATGAGATTGAAGTTGGTGAGAACAACAGCATTAACACTTTTGATTCAACAGTGAATATGAACAAAAAATTCACTGACTCTGGAACGCAGTTGCTCATTTAATGCATTTCGAAGGCTGTGGATTTGGTGGTTCTTCTGCTCGTTATCGGCTATTAAACGCTGTACAGTGTTTCGCAATCGTTTCATCTCTTCATCTGAATCGCTCGCCGACATTTACAAAGTACGCGCCTTTAGAGAAGATAAACAGCTATAAATCACGTTGTATACTTCAAAACATTATAACAAACTGGAAACCGTACTTTCGTATTCGTCAAGATTCCTCTGAGAAGCTGATGCATATGGTTTTTCACAGCCTTCACTGACATTCGGACAAATCTGTTCTGGCACTGCTACACCACGCATTGACTGATTTACACAATCAATATCGTTATGGAAATAATAATCATTTAATGTTATCGCTTGATAAAAATTTCCAAAGTTGAAACATACCTGTGAGACCCTGACATTCTTTTCGCTCTCATTCATTCCTTGTTCCAAATTAGCAAACTTATTCTTCAACTCTGAGACTTCAAACATCAAGTTTTTAGATTCCAAATCTATGATATCATCACAGCAATGATGCTTCTAAAGGAAATGCATACATCATCTACTCATTAAGCAAGATCAGTCAAGATAACAAGTTAAATCCGTAACATACATCTTGACGGAGTTCTTCGGCTGAACTAAGGCTGTTGCGTTTCAAGGCTAACAAGGCCTCTAAATCTCGGATTTTCTCCTTCTGTGCACCAACTTGCTCACTTAGCACAGAAACCTATGAACTCATTCATATAAGATGACAATAACCACTTAGTTAATCTCTTCTGTTTCATTACCATTAGTGAAATGCTCAGCCATAAACGGATACATTATTTTGTAATAAAGAACAGAAAGTGATGGAACCACATAGCATAATAACTAAGCGAAACCTTGAATACGACAGCGTACATCTTCGTCACAACTCGGAAATCAATGAGTTAAATGATACACGCGTTTGCTTGTTCACGTGTTAGTAGCGAGTACGTGATGCATGATGGTGCGAAAGAAAGGTGTGAAAAGCCACAGCCCTATACCATTCACCTGTTTTCTCTTTTGCTGGCCAAACATGCGTATTTCTTTCAGACAAGCTCTAGACTTCAGACTAACACGAGAAAAAGCCGCTCTGTATCAACATTAACATAAAACTCAATGAACTGAAGATAATAAAATAAGTGAGAACTACGTGGAAAAGAAATCTTACAATGTTTCGAAGACCACCAGTAATGAGGCCAAAATCATTTTTAAAATCATCAATCAATTTAACACATTTGCGACAACATCAGCAAACATTTCAGAGAAAGCCGGCCGACATGTGAACACATGTACACCTCTTTTCTTTTCAGCCATTTATTTTGCCACGCAAAAGCTTTTTCAACTATCTGAAGTAATTCAATAGGCCTAAACAGCACAGATGTTGGCGCGCGCTGACAAAGAAATCTCTATATTTTGCAACTGATTAAGAAAAGAATTCACATGGCTACTCTGTAAAAAAAAGGCCAAAACACGTGTTTAGCACTTTATAAGCGCCGTAACAGATCTCATGGAAGGCCTGAATTATGTTATCATATTGTGAGGTCTATTTACTTGACTGCTTTTTAGCAGTGGCATGATCTTACTAATCTACATCTAAGAAATCTGTGTGGTTTGCAAAACAATTGACCTCAGACGAGAGTTAAACCGGAGTTTCAGTAATAGTGGCGCGCGTGCTGCCACTACATTACTGCTCTTTCTTCGGTTATTAACTATCATAGCTGTTAGCAACCATCCCTTAACGGGTTTGATCGGGCAGGTACATATTGACATTAATTTGATTAAGCTATCAGCTACTGGATAAGATTAATTTATGGGTGAGACGTAGGTTCGATTCCTGCCTGTATCAAATGTTTTGCATACTATTCATAATCTCAAAAACAAGTTTACTAGATTGACTACAATGGTGACATTTCGGCTACTCTAAAAATTTGCAACAATTGCGCAAAAACATCTGTTGAAGGCTGGTGGCTAATATCTATGACAATGAGATATTGAAGAGTGAGTGGTGGAAGCGATTGCCTCGGTGGTGCAGTTGTAGCATGTGCCACCCGGAAGGAGAAAAACACGGGTTCAACTCTCGTCTGAGGTCGAGTTCTTGCTCATCACTCAATTCTTTGGGGTATATTCAGAAGCAGACTCAACTTCATGCAGGAGTAGCCAATTAGAGGGGAGACTGAACAATGGAGAACGGGAAAAATGTGCCCGTTACTCGACAACACAGTCGGATCAGCAGAATAATTCATCTGCTATAGTATCTATTCAATACTTGCATTTAGTGACTGTTACGTGCGCTTCAGATGGCTGAAACTCTGGTTGCGGTCATTGAAACAGTGAAAGCTTCCTCGAAAGCTTCACATTAGCAGTGAACCTGGTGGAGCGACGAACACTTTCAACAGCGCAGCTGCAGCTTCTTAATAGGACACAACTACTCGAAGAGATCCTACTTGTTCAATAGCTCTGAAGTTCAAAAAAAAAGTTCCGTAAAGAAGTCATTTTGTGGACTTGCGATAATCAAAATACTCAGTGGAATATAAACGTGATTTTTGTATAAAAATCTGTAGATTCTACTAAACTACGCTCTAACTAGTAAAGGTCACAACAAGATCACACATGACTTTCTAGAGCTGGAAAGTGGAGTTATTATAAGAATCAGGTACCATTATCCACAGTTGCGTGATAAAGCTTCATTGAATGAATGACGAATAAGCATTGTCAAAAAATCCAATCGCCGATGACACTAAGAACACGGACATTTTTTGAAATTCGTTGTCATTTATTTGAGGAGATCAATTAATCAAAAATATAATTACCATCATGATCAATATTATGCAACCATTCGCTGGAGAAAGATTGAATGCCTTCCTCTTGAAGAGAATGAGGCTGGCGATTGAAAAAGTGTATGAAGTCACTTTTGAACTGATTATCGTCCTTAAATTTTCTCCGCAGGTGCTTCTTCAAGGCTCCAAGAGATCATAATCCGATGGAGCAATGTCAAGGCAATACGGTGAATGTAGCGCCGTCTGACCTAAATTGATGTGGCGAGATTTCGATGTGAATCCAAACGTTATCCTAAAGAAAAGGCGTCCAACGCTTCTCTCGCAGTGCTACGGTCGACTACCTATTTCCTGCAGACGTCGGCGCTGATTGTCTGCTTGCTATCAAGCATTTCTCAAAACGGCGTCCTGCTAATCCCAATGAATCGAGTGCACAATCTTCCAAGCAAGGAAGTTGGACTTTGGTTGAGCTGATGGGTCTCTGCCGCTGAGCAGCGCGCGTGTTGTTCTCGTAGTAACCCAGGACTAATCTTCCGTGATGCAAGACTCTAAAAAGTCGTGCCTGTGGGGCCGGAGAAGAACACATTGCAGATGATCACACGTGCAGCGTGGTCGTAGTTGGTTAGTGCATGAAGTGTAAAGCGAGACATTACTTTATGGGAGCCCATTCTAGTTAAATGGCTAGCGATGGTGTTACGGCCGTACCCAAGTGTCTGTACAACATTCTCCAACATACTTTCAATCACTAGCACGATACGAAATAGAAGAAAATGAATAAAACTACAGAGCAAAAGAAATTATGAGACAGTTTTAATATCTATTGAGCTCTTTGTTGAAGAGAACGTTTTATAAATCCTTTAAGACGGACTTTTGAGATTCAAATAGCGGTGACAACATATGTAGATAAGAGAGAAACGTCTATGAAAATCACTATTGAAGAGGTTACAAGATCCATTGGCCTTTGCCCTAATATGGGGAATAACTGGAACCGTTACGACTGAACAAGTATTCAAGTTCGTCTCAAATATGTCCACTTTGTTTAAAATATATGCTACAATAGAAGAGACACTTGTCAAACATGTCGGTAGGGATTTTCATGGAAGTTGTGGACATAACAAGACCGTAGGTGCTGCTAAGTTTCACATTTTATAGAACGGTAAGAGAAGCAGTGGTATAAGCAGACGCTCTGTTGCCTACTATGAAACTCTAGATCTTTAACACATAAATTTTGTACTTCAAATCTATCAAAGGTCCAGTCACAAAATTACGTCAACGCAACGAGATTGCTTAGATAGCAACTACACAATAGTTGATTGTAGAGGGAAAGAGCAAGGCACAGTAGGACGTAAGGTAGAACGCGCGTGAAGTGAATGTAAGATGCAACAATTGTAAACAGCGCAGATCATGACGACTATAAATCGTTCGTAAAATGATCCAGCTGTGGAGAAGGCAAGTTGTTAACACCGTACAGATTAAATGGAAGAGTTATAACATTTGATTTCGAATCAAATCCAGTTGAAAAGGATCTTCATATCGTCAATGGAATGCTGTCAAAATAAGAATGAGAAATACTACACATTCCGCGTAATCACGTATACGAAAGCCTAGCCGTAACGCGCAATAATGTTGCTATCATCGAGTGTACATCTGTGCTATAAATACACCCGGTCAAGTCTCTACTATGTTTTATCATCATTGCGTATATCATCTGCATGGCCTCCATACTGCTGTTAATCAAAAGACTCGATTAGGTGTCAGTAAGATATCTATTTGTCCCTCAAACATGTGAGAGTGGTCGACCCAGTAGAATCTCCTTGCTCTAAAGAGTTGCTGAGCGATTCTCCTATATAATATGCTTGAAGAATCCTTACCATAGGTTCTCTTAATGGGCGCCTCATTACCACGAGACTCAGCATTGGCTGCCAAAGATTTCCGTTTAGACGCTCGTTGATTTTTGCTCACTAACTTGGGTCGAACCCTTAGATACCACGCCTCGTTTGCGAAATGCGGATATTCCCAGCGTCACCATTCGTTCGTAGATTTGCCTGCTAGCCCCGCGTGATTTTTATTCTTAAGAAGCGAACACGTTTCTGACAGGGGCGTGAAAAAATAGAGATATTGTCATTGTGAAAAGATGTCCCACTTCTGGTGCACCCTTACAGCAGACAACGTCACCTCGTATCGGCTCTCACTGTCAAGAACCTTCCCTTTTAGAATGAAAATCAGAAAAACAAACTCGTCCAAGAAACGATTCTGGCGATTTATCACGTGTGAACCAGATTATTCAGGTACCACGCCAAGTGCAAAGACATATATCAAATAATTCATCGATTAAATATAAACTAAAAATCTTTGTGAGGTGAAATGAACGATCACACTGGAATGAAGTTGACAAACAATCATGTCGGCCGTTCAGAACAATAGGTGAAGAGGACAAAAAGCATTTGTTACTCTATGAAGGATGCGTCATACATTTGACTTCATCAGGATTCTTAGGCATGATAAGCCGAATCAACGATCGTGTGTGTATTGTAGAGCACATCCAACCACTGAGTTACATGGTTTCCTTGGGTAAAATTAATCTCTTTTCATTTGGGAATGATCAATCATTGCTATTACAGAGTAAATGATGTTAGTGAGAAAACAATGCACGAACAGAACGAACAGAAACGCCGCCGACTCACTTATATTTAATTTTGTTGTTAGCGTGCACATTTTTCTCTAAAACGCAGGAAATTGCTGGAATTAACAATGTCACATTCGGTTCTACTGTCAAAGCAACGACTCCCAGGGCGTTGTGGAAGATCGATTAAAATTAGGCAGGGGAAAAGTTGCACACAGTTGCTGAAAGAACTGGACCTATCGAAAGATTTACAACCATTTGTAGAGGCAAAAAAGCGAAACTAGTGCTTTCCTTCGCTATTTAGCTACGACTAATCTGCTTCAAATGAAACTCAGAAAGCACACCTGTGCTCAAATACTATGCAAGCTAAATTACGTGACGACAGTGATTCTTCACATTTAAAGGCTATAAATAAAAACGACGGTTGGCCACTGCTCAGACTTAGCCATATTAGTTACGATCTACTACCGAAACCCTGAAGATCGATTTCCTTCAAATAGCGAAAAATTCTAAGCAAAAATATTTTATGTCCAAAACTCTTTTACGAATCAAAAATCACAGCCTTTGAGAGTAAGCTGCAATATTTAAGCTATCTAACTTGATGAGCAATTATTTTGGCAAATACTGTTGAGCCTCAATAGGAGCAGAGCGAAGTTTGCGACTGCTAGAGGAGGATATTGGGCCAAATGGAGAAAGTCTAACTTTTCCCAGGTTTTCAACTCTTCAATTTCACCAAACTAAACGATTCAGTTAGCAATGTGGTGGGGCCTGTGGTGTTATAATCACACCCTTAGTGATGTACTTTGAAATGCTAAAGGTTTAGTCACTTGAGGCACATAGTTTGACTTCTGTTAATATCTGATATTACCAATTTCTTTGCGTGAAACTGGTCCTGAAAACTATGTGGACCAAACTTGTGTGTGAAAAACCATTGGTTAAGAGCATGAGAATCGGATTCTTCCGGATATCAGAAGAAAAAATCATTCCCATAATTTTCGAGAATAGAGTTATGATGGCAAAAACCGTCTATGATACTAACCTGTAGGGAGAGACTGTCTCTAGCTATAGCAAGTCGATGAAGTCGCTCCTGTAGCTCCGGATATTCTGGACAGGAAACAGTTGACATCGATGGAGATGGACTCTGAACAATAAAATTCAATACATTCAGAAGACGATGAGTGAAAATAAATCAATCCTCAAGTTCTCAAACTTTGAACATTACTTTCCACAACATGGAAGCTCACAAGTTTTTTATAATCTATTTTCTGTGAACATATCTATGAGATAGCACAAACCAAGATATTCAGATCAGGTTTTATTAGTTGAGCACCTAACGGAAATTACACATTTAGGGCTCCAAAGAGGAGAAACAGAGTTGAGCTTACCTTAGCTACTTTTTAGTATTTACGCGATCACTGGCCATCACTATATTGTAAAATGTAAGAAATTACGGCAATCAAATAATAATAAATACGAAAACAGATAAATGTAAAGAATAATATGCATATACTAGTGCATATATTGTATGTACAGATTTATACAAAGTTCACGGTATAAGGTTACCCGCTGAAACAACAATATCCTTGAGTAAGCAAAGTGTCCACGTTAAAACCCTTTATATATTATGATATGCGACCCACATGGGTCAGAAGAACGAATTCATCGTCTTAAATAATAAACAACTGAGAAGTAAACTAAATGAGAAGAGGTCATGGATAAGCATATGATAGTCAGCATTTGTATGCAACACACACAACCAAGGTATTGTTTCACGTCCTAATTTTACACTACGAAGTATCGATTCAAATCTTTTTAGGCAGCTACAGTGAACTTCCACTTCACAAAATTCATTCGAGTAGTTCGGAAATAATCGAGTTCACATTTCTAGATAAAAAAATTATCTTAGTGGTAACGCAAATGTGATTCTTACGTGCTTAATAACCGAAACTGTAAATACAACGATTACTAATAGAATCGAATACGAGTAAATTTGTAATTCCTCTACATTTCTAGCGAATTTGTGCCAGTAACACAACAACAATAACAACGTTCTTGATAATTCGATGAATTATGAGTGACACATTTCATATCTAATAAAAATGTTGAAATGTGATTGAAAACTAGAAGAATGAGAAGAAAGAGAGTTATAAAGGCATGCATCAGCACTTAGTACGCTAAACAAATGAGCTGGCAAAAATTAATGGCTCACCAAACTGCACTGACTATTCCATCTTTCACCACATGTTCGCTGCTGTGCATCCGCAAAAGGAGGAATGATTGACTGCTGCTCAATGAAATATTTAGAATCGCTGCAGCTGCGATATATTTTGTGCTGTTTGATTCTCATACGATACGGTGGTGGTAGTGGCAGGTACGAGCAAGACGAACCAGAGGAGAGTGCTGAACCGAAGCCAGAATCTGAGTGCTGCGTCACATGTGGTAGAACAGCCCGAGTGGAACACCTACGAGAATAATTTGTACATTCTTGTACGGTCATCGAACAACTTTCTCATAGCGCCCTGTTCATTTTTTCTACTCCTTTTTTGTTTTGCAAGATTCAAAGGCCGGTAAGGTGCTGCTTTTTGGCGAACGGAAGTTTCAAAGTTGAACTTCTCTTCATATTCAGGTATAGACTAATTGCTATGCTAATTAGACTACTATTTTCTACGAAAAGCAGGGAAAAAGTATTGATGCATGCAATGGGCCGACTGATTCATAATGAAAACGACAACTACAGAGCCACTGTCAGAAAATACAACTTAGCAAGCAAAAGCTCGAATTTTCTGTTTTTGGTGATACGCCAAAAATACCAGAAATTCAGTGGAAACGTGAGCTTTTGCACTGTGGCTCTAATGAAGGCGAACACACAAAAAGGGTTAAACAGGCGAGGGGAAACAGCTCCGTAGCCATCGATACTCACGAGAACCCATCAATGGAGGAAGCGCGTTTCCGACAGCTGGCGAAATCCACATAGTGCAACCAGCTAATTAAAAGTAGTAAGCTCACAAGGAGGAACATCGAACGAAATTCCTTCAAATAGTTCGAAGTCGAATCCATACGAATCCTCATACAACAGAGTGTTTTGGAGCTCTTGAAACAAGAATAGTGGTGTTTGATATGACATTCTGTCATAACGTATTGTCGCTCTTAAGGTAAACAAATCGAATCATTGTAAATATACTGATATGGATTTAGGAAGAAAAATTACGTATAGTGGTACCTTTTTGGGCCACGAGATACGTCGCCAGTTAGGTTGGTTCGAAAATCGTTAGGCTCATCGCACGTAAAAAGTTGATTCGGTATGATATTCGAGACAGAGGAGAAGATGACATCACGACGGTCGTTACTACTGGGCAGCAGCATTGAATGACAAGACAACGTTTGAATAGGATGACTATTACGTAGTTAGCACACGAATTCTATCACTGCAGGACAGAAAATTGAACGAAACGTCTAGCATGTTTGAAGGCTAAGGATACCTGCAGTGAGCAGCAACTGTTCCCAACCTCCCACATCCCTCCCCCAATTCTCTGGTTCATACACTCGGCGCCAATCTTGCTCTTCCCTCTTTCATTCTGTCAATGCTTCTTGAATCAATCAGCACGCCGGCCATTGTTCAGTATGTATACTTTACATTAGCAGCAATGAAACCCTCACTAATAAATCTTCGAACCTATTCGAAAATGTAAATACCACTCAAGACGTAACAAATGCCGAAAATGTATGATATAACATACTGATAAAGAGTGGCCAAAAAGCCGTACATTTATGCAGTGAGCGAGGGAAAACAGGGTACGCTGCCTGCTCATGCTAATCATGTTAGTATTAGGAAAGCTTGTGGCTCCAGAAACGACAATTATTATAGGAGGTCACGAAAACATTATATAGACTGACAGGTAAGAACAACAAGGTATACAGATGGCCTATAAGCAAGGGATAGATACCGCCTTCGTATAGAAAATACTATTCGAAAATTCGGAAGGAATCTATCAGGAAAATAACAAGTCGAGAGAAGAGATAATTCTAGACTGGCCCATAAACAGAAGAGAGAGACGATTAGAGACTGCAGCATTACCGCGCCCCCTCTGAAGGGACTCAGACCACGAAAGAGAAATAGATGTTGTTTTTCCATTACATGCACTATAATTGGAGTAGTACTTAATTTAGCATAACAATACCGCTTACCCCAAACCTTCCTCATACGGCAGATCTTCAAGCTGCTTCGTTACAAGATTTCATGGCATAAACCAAGAGCATATATAAAAAGTGAAATGCGGACCACAAGTATCACTGATGGCCACTGCAGCACTGATAAACGCGAGATTTGAAATTTCTGCCTCTGGAGCGCTGGATAAACTTATAGCTTCCGCATGCATGTAATCACATTATAGATGAAGAGATGAGTTTAGGTGTAAACAAATGGTATTTTGGGACTCGAACAAAAGTCACACAAACCACATTGTCTTTCCGACGAGTAAATCCACACATTTGTCACTATTTTCTGCCTATAATTCAATTTTCCCATGTGTTTTAGCAGTGATTGTGCATCTATGATATTCTGCGTTTACGCGCTCTTTTATGTATCTTCCATATTGTTGAAGCGGCTGCAATCATCATGGGTGATGAAACAGAAACTTACCCATCATTCATTCACATTTTTTTCAATATTTAGTAAGTTTTCTTGGTATAATAGCGAAATGGGAAACAACTCAGTGGTTTCTAGAAATATTTTAATATCCATCAGTCCCAAAAAAGGAGTATAATTCATTTCAGCAGCTGTAAATGAAATAACAACCTGTTGTTAAGAATGGAATTTTGTCTGCAACTTTTCGACGATTCAAGCACTTATGGAGCTGGAACTTAGCATACTCATAAAAGAAACTATGCCTTAACGTTTTGTTAACACGCTAATTGTAAATATTGTACATCAGGGCATTTTTACGATATTTATAATAGCAACTGCGCAAGATGAAGCAACGAATAGGTCCACAGGTCGGCGCGATTACCTAAAGACTTTTATAGGGAAGCAAAAAAACGACTTTTGATTAGACGTAGTAGATCACCTCCAGGTTTCAGTTAAACGGCATACAAGCAGCGCTTGTGCTTGTGATTACAGATGGGTCATTACATTCTAATACAGAAACGAAGCAAGTGGTCAAATAAAGCCTTTTTCATGGACTGGACATATAGATTTTTTATAAACAAGTTTATATATAAATACGTTTTCATACACTCAATCACTGACTACTCAAATGACGCCTGGAGGTCTAAGTAAGAGAGTGTCAAAAAGACACAAGATGTTTGTAGCTACACTCCTGGTGAGCCATGAGCTGAGTGAGGAAGCGGCTTCAACAGCAACCAATGCAACAGATCTACTGTTTAGCTAGCTTGAGTATTAGTCACATTATACTAGAACCGTAACGTATACGGAGGGTTTATGATGATATTAAATAGTGTGTAAGACATGAACACGCTAATTGTCATGACTGTGAATTACATTGAATTTAAAAATGTTAGTTAGAGACTTTTAGTATGTGAAGATTGTAAATAGTACGTATGAAATGCATTACGCAAGGATTGCCGATTGGAAAGTGAATCTATCAGAATACGACGTTTATAACATCAATGGCACGTTATTAAGTCCAGGAAATAAACACACCATGTGGAATTGCACTGATGAACGTCTAGTATTCGTACAGACACATAGTTTTAGAGACGCTGAGTAAACAACTTAACCGCAATTCATTAATACACACCTCCTCTATGATTTCCCATCTCTCATGATGAAAACACGTCCTTAAGTATTGAAATTCAATGTTCAATTACACTCACGGCATAACTGTTTCCTCGTTAAAGCCAATAGCCTAAATATGAGTATTTTTTGGCTTGAGGTTATAACTGGTATGCAGAACAGTTTTATGTAGGTCAATAAGCGTTGAGAACAGCTTGGTCTGGAATAATTAACAAACCGGCATCTTCATCTGATGAGCTGTCGACTGTAGAAGAGGTTCAGCAAAAATATTTCTGTACCAGAGCAAACCACTGGAAATGTCCGGAATAGAGATCATGCTGCTAGATTCAATTCAAAGACATGACTCTATATGAAGTCATTTTATCGCAGATGAGTCAATGCTACTTGCCTGAGTCGTTTTTTCGCCTAGTGAGATCGCAGATATTTGTCTTAATAGGGCGCAAGAAGCGTAGTGGTTAGAGGTGCTTTACAATACAGACGCGTTTAGCGGTCCGATACCAAGTCTTGAGCTCAACAGGCTTTCCAGGTCGCCAAATCGGTACCATACTGGTCAGAATGAACTTAACGCGTGGTACATTCGTAGGGAACTGAAGTCAATGTTGAGAGCCTGATAAACACTCTATCGCTACTGAACGCTTGATTCGTTTCATGAATGAATATAAAGCAAAATCACCAATCTCACGGTGATACTCGCACTTAATGGCTGACATAAATGCATGATTACGAATCACATATGTGACAACAATTGCAGCATTGTAACCATACATCTAGTTCAGTAGACATTCACACAAATTTGAAGTATAACTTGATAATTCACTAATCTTATTAAGATTTTTAACGTAACAATGAGGGCGCTTATGGTTAGCTAGTGGTTAGAGGCGCTCGACGACACACGTGATCGAGCAACTGATGGTCGATGGTTCGATTCCAAGCTCAAGGCTCATCAAGTCTTCCATTCCTCCGGATTGGTAAATTGGCACCAGACTTCCCCATGAAGATAGCTAGACTCACTCATTGCATTGGCAGGTTACCGCGAGTCATTGCAAAGGCCAAATATGCATTCAATCACCTTCAACAATACTAGAAATTAGAGATGAATGTGTGGCACATCCCTCAAGGACTGATCAATGCCGAGAGCTTTAACTTCTATCCTTTACGTTAAAATGAGCACTTTTGATTCTTGATCGTACGAGACACCTGCTGCTTCAAGGGAAATTCCAATCGTTCCTGAAACGCCGACTTCGTTACTTTGCAACCTTGGTAATTTGGTGAAACGTGCCTGCGCCTGGATTTTCGATTACACTCCGTCAAGTGCATATGAGATAGAGTGGTACGGAATAAGCACAGATTTAAAACACTTTCCTACTCAGTACAAGAAATTGAGACAATCGTAAGTAATATTGAAGTAAACAGCAAGACACTAAAAATTGTAATCATAACAATGAAGACAGATAAAATTGAGCCACATGACCACTGGGGTCTCATCACTGGCAAAATGATGACGGTAATGAAAAGCCATCTTTCTGTTGATGGGAGAAGCTAACAGGAAATTGGGATTAAAGCTGCGAATACGAAGCAATATGAAACAACACTCACGCTGTGACCAGTTAGCCACTGCATAATTTTCAGTTTAGTTTCCCTGCTCGGTCGTTCCGTTATTGAGTGATCTTCAATCGCCTACAACTTTCAATTCCACCTTCACCAGAGAATTATGCCCATTTAACAGACGAAAAAATGAATCGATGAAAAGATACCTTGATAAAATCACAGTATACTTTAGGAGTATAACATGGAGAGGACGAGGTGGTTGGAACATCGGAGGGCGGTGATTCCACTTCTGATGAGCCATCAGACACTGCTAATTAGAATTGGAAGCTATACACTTTGATATGTAAAAGCCTGCATAGTCTCCTCAATTCTTGTTATCCTAACAATTTACACTACTTTTGACTGTTGTGTACACGTGATATGCAAATCTGCAAACATTCTAAACAGAAATGACCGTTGAAATCATCGAAACAACTAGCCGTCACTGACTGACTCATCATAACGGCAAAAGATACACCATCAAATACTTACCCATATCAACATTCTGCATGTCGTTAGCAGCTGATAAGCGCGTAGTGCCTGATTGAGAAAGGTTACTTCCCAAAGAGGACGCATTGTTGCTGCCTAGATTGGTTGAAAAATACACTACGATAATTCATTAAAATTGACTATCATGTCATGAAGCAGTATGATCGATTTTCTCAAGCAAGGAATACAAAAAATATTCAATTTCTCGAAAAGTTCAGCAAACACTTTACCAGCGAATGATTTTATCGTCTTGTACAGACGTCTTCGCTTTAGGGCTTTATTCAGTTATCAAAGTGGATTCTTCTCAAAAGGATGTGATATGTTTGGTAATGTTCTGGTAAATTCGGCAAACACTTATATACGGCCGTAGCGCCATCACTCGTCATCTAAACGAAATGGACTACTGCAAAGTGATATCTCCACGGACACCTCATGCAATGATCGAGCACCTCATGTTGCAAAGTCAACTTGCCACTTGGAGAAACTAGTCAGGACCATAGTGCAAATCCACCGTATAATCCTGATATTATCCTATCGGATTATCATTTTATCTGCTCCCTGATGCAGCATCTGAGGGACGAAAAGGTCAAAGACTGCAAGCAGCGTAAAAGTGACCTCACGGACCTCTTTTATCGGCAGTCTCATTATTTCTGAGAGTTTCCGATTTTTCTCAATGAATGATTGCATATTATTGATCATGGTGATGATTATACTTGCTAATCAATTAATTTCAGTGAATAAATAGCAATTGAGTGGACAAAATTTTCAAAATGCGAAGGGGTTTAATGGAACAAACTAACAGAACCCAGCTCTTTGGATAGCGACTATCACCACTGCTGAAAAATGATGACGCTCATATGGAATAAAATAGTGAAAAAGATTTGACTCTCGGTGTTGATCAAAATCCAAGGGATGCGTTATGCATTCTCCCAATCATGCCGCCATGTCATGCATTCTTCAATTTTTTGGCTTCGTGAGGTCACTGATTACATTTGTAGCTTTTTCAATTACTCGCAATGGCTTACCGATGTACCAGGTCAGTGCTACTCTCATCCTGGATAAGTCGGGTACCAATTCACCAAATCTAGAAAGATTGAAGGTTTGTTGAGCCTTAAGCACGGGATCGAGTCATCGACCATGGAGTGATTAATCATGTGTGCCGCAAAGCACTCTGACCACAGTTTCACACACGAATGAAAGAGTGCGAAGTAAAATTTGGGTAGTCATTACCAGATAAGGTAAAACATGTTCTTTCATGTTCCAACAAATGGCGTAAACAGCCTAGTTTGAATTTTAGAATTGAATTAAACAATGTTAACAGATGGTTTCTTCATTAAAGTGAGTCACTTCACTAACGTCTCATTCATAAATGCAAAACGTATACGACAAGTGAGCAAAGAATGCTCTCGTGCAAAACCTCTCCACGGTATCCATTTTATCTCCGGATAATTTTAATTGACTCGGAATAGCAAACTGTTATTCTCAAGCGCATGACGGTTGAAACCCCTCTTCTCTGACGCTCGATTTTGCATAGATGCCGCGTGGGACGCCTCATTTCATTCCGGCCAGAGTTGAATAACTCTGCCCCAATTAAACACACATTACATAATGAAAATGCTAGTTTTTTAACAATGCGACAGCTAGAGAAATTTAATGGAGTGGGACCACTGAAGCTTCATACACAAGGCCTTGCTTCATCAAAGGTGTACATGCTACTGGTTACTATATTTCAGTAGGGTTCATGAAAGCCACTTTGCTATTATTATTTGGAACTTTTCTGCAGCTCATATCAATTTGTATCCACCATTGCTTTGTCGATCACAACTGTGTGTTTCAGAAGACAATACCAAACATAAGGAATTCAGAATAGAGCTTACCATTTATAATGAGGCAATCAAGTTGTTCAAGAGCTGAATTAAGAAGGAGATTTGCTTCCGCAAATCCATCCATTATAAATAGATTTCTAGAGCGAAAATTCTGAAAATTTCGGGCTATAAAAGAAAACTTATGGACCAAACAACTAAAGTAAACAGCGATTTCAAATGTCAGTGTAAAAGAGAGGATGAACACGACAGCGACCACGTAACTGATATTAGTGAGATTACGAAGCTGCTTCATCACATCTAATAAGTGATGAAATTCTGGAAAATAGTTATACACTTACCATTCCATTTTGTAGTTTTGAGAATTGTAAATCACCAATCACCACGGTACGCAGTATTTCAAAACGCTAGTAATTCAAACAAGCCGTTTGTACTTGTAATGAATCATTGTGCAGCCTTCCAGACATATTTCATAAATTATAAGGCGAAAATAGTAATGCTAACATGAAAAATTTAAATGTTTAGGCACTTGTTTACAACTTAACTTCTGAGATGTGGTGAACACAAATGGAGGTCGAACAACATATGCAACATCTGCACCTTTCTATGCAAATAAACCAGTATCTCCAGCAACTCGTTCTATGGTCCAGTGGTTTTCAATCTATCTTAGTTTTAATTTGTACGACAGAATTCCAATTAAGAAGGTTTTGATGCCTGATGGCTAATTTCCCAAATGTCGATAAAAATTGTCACTAGGATCTTATTCGATAAATTGGAAGCAGTAGTCAATTAGTTTTTGATTAATGAGATGAAAAACGCACAAATATTTTTTGAAAAATAAACAGTCTTTCGATTTTCAGCGATACTAGCGTTTCGGTGGATTGGAAAAACAAAAAATCCACGTATCTATCTAATATTTGACGACATCTAATTTAGTACATGTTAGTAATATCCTCAATTATGGTACTTTTCTTGCTCAAATAGAATAACTGACGTTTAGGCATTTAGCGTTCATCAGCGTGTAGACGTTCTGTTATCGTTTACTACCTATTATGGTAGAAACGTATATGAAATAAAAGAATACCTTTGCTAGCTTAGATAACGAGAGCTTGTTAGATATCATCAAATGTTTAGCAAAGGTAAATAAAAATTGGTCCATCGAATTGAATTGCACTCTTTTGAACGCTTCTAGTTATCAAACGAATCATTAATTGATCAAATGTTTGTAAAAAGTACGGCTGCAATACGTTATCAAATATATTATCAAGACGAGACCTGAATAAAGCCATTGTAAGGTACAATACTATATGCGTTGTTAGTGAAGAGCTGTGTGTTGTTAGCATTCGGCGTTATGTGTGAAAATTGTTTGTAAGCAAGAATCGAAAGGTTTTTAAAAATTGATGATTGTAGGCAAGAACTGTGATCGTTTGTAATGGCTTTTCATGCCATGCAGAGTTTGTCAAGCACATCTTGTACATACATATATATATACATATATATATATATATATATCGAGCTCATGGCTCACCAAGCCATCCATCCCTCCGGGGTCGGTAAATTGGTACCAGACAGGTCTCAGACTTGTTTAGGAAGATAAGCAGCACTGACTCGGTTCAGCGGGAGGCCACCGCGAGTCATTGTAAAGGCCAGATATGCATTTAATCACCTCAA
The DNA here is from genome assembly GCA_019055375.1 of Parelaphostrongylus tenuis. Classification (NCBI taxonomy): domain Eukaryota; kingdom Metazoa; phylum Nematoda; class Chromadorea; order Rhabditida; family Metastrongylidae; genus Parelaphostrongylus; species Parelaphostrongylus tenuis. The sequence continues at coordinate 167,280 of JAHQIW010001904.1, forward strand.
ACGAAGTTAAAAATTGAAGTCGAATACATGGCGCATCCCTCAGGGATTGATTAACGCCGAGAGCTTTATACTTTTTTATGTATATATATATATATATATATATATATATATATATATGTACATATATACATATATACATTATTATTATATACACGACCCGTCTTCACAATTTTTATTATGCGGATCCCAGTACTCCAAGCATTCGATTCCTTTTTCGTCTTCTTCTTCAAAGACGTAGAATACTGGTCGAGTTTGTCTCTTTGCAATCTCGAGCAGACTTGGCTGTGGCGTTTTATAGGGCGCTCTTGTTGAGTGCCGGAAAGTGTTGCGGGGTGGAGCTCGGCTACATGCGGCCCGCCACGAGTATCACCACTCGGCCACGGCGACCTTGTATATATATATATATATATATATATATATATATATATATATATATATACATATATATACATATATATATATATAGAGTACGTAAGTTCTGATAATTTTCTATTTTGTTAATTTTAGCAGTGATATGATACTTTTTCATTAATCCTCATAATTTCATTCGATTGCTGCTCAATTCTGGTCTAGAAGCTGTTCTAAATATTTGACTATTTTCAACTGAGCTTAAGTTTATGGACTGAGAGAAAAAATCAATGTTGCACAGTGGCTGATTTACACATGACGGGAATGAAACAGCCGAAAATGTTAGAATCAACTAGTTTCAAGCAGCAAGTGTCTATAGAGCCGTGAAATGTTTTAGAGAAGTTGGAGATATTGGGGAACATCCTCGAAAAGCTCGTCCAAGCACCGCGTCTACTCTGGAAGATATTCCGTTGTCACATTCAACGAAATACGGAGCGCTCGATACGCAAAATGGCTTGGGAAGCTCGCAATCAGCGAGTGGAGAGTTCGAAACATAGATTAGAAAAGGTAAAGGTGCGGAGTTACAAGATTGATCATGTTTACTTCTTGGACAAAAACACGAAAGAAAAACGGCTTTCAAAGGTTCGCCGAATGGTTCGTTTGGTATATGCTGCTCGTTTGTCGAAGGTGCTCTTTACGTATAAGAAGATATTCACGATCAAGGCACTCCACAATAGCCAGAATAGACGTTAACTCGTCAAGAAGGGTCAGCATAACTGTGCAATAGCAAAAACTATGGGCCGCAGTCATATTACGGCTACTGTGATAGTATGGACCGACATTTGCACCATCGGAAAGACGGTGTTGGTCTTCATGAACGGAAACGTCAAAATCAACGCTGCCAGCTATCAGCAGCAAGTTTTGCGGGACGTTCTGTAGCCTTGGGCACTCAATACCTTGACGTCAACGGATTCACGCTACAGCAGGACTGAGCTCCTGCGCACTGAACCCGCCCCACGATTGCCAATTGTCAAAAGTTGTTTTCAGATTTGTGTGGGGCCAGGTATTTGGCCGTCAAAGTCGCCAGATCTCAACCAGGTGGATTAGTCCATGGTCCATACTGGAGTAAAAAGTCTTGGTTACCCGCTACACTACCGTAAACGTGCTCAAAATGGCTCTGAGACGCGCTTAGGACGGAATTATGGGGGAAACGTCTGCGAGCATCGCTGGAAAATTTCCAAGCGACTTCGTAAATGTATGGAAGCCAAAGGATGCAATTCTGAGAAGCTGGCATTGAGCTCCTAATCTACGTTTAACTGCTGATATAAAAAATGTACCTATAACTTCAATTGAATAGATTCGTTTGTTTATGCAGTATTTTTTACCGTTCAAATATTTGAAAAAATTGACTTTTACACACCCTATATATATGCATATATATATAAATAAATAAATATATATATATACATGGTGGAGTGAAAAGTGTCAAGTAAAATGTATAAAACATAATGAAGTTTCTAAAGATAAACCATGCTAAAATACATCAACGCATGCCTATTAATCTGCGGTCATGAGCACACTTTGAACAGATCTCCACAACGAGATATCGCCTTTCTATAGTGAAACCGTGTCTTAAGACACTGAGGACCAAGCAATCACAGCGTGGCTGGCTAACACATCGAATTCATTACTGATTCAGTATTCAATAGTCAGTTTCAATGCACAAAACCAATTTCTTGAAATCGTCTTCCATTCTTTGCTTTAAAACAAAAAAAAAATCCTGAAAAGAGCTGAAGGGGCATCAAAAGATAGTTTTAAAAAGCCACAACTACCACGCCTATAGAATCTACGGATTTCACATTGTCGGCTATGAGTTAAGTTCTCAGTAAAACTGTTCAAATTCAACAGAAAGAACGTTCGAGAGCCTTCTTCACGAACAAATACTATTGTGATGCGTGCTCCGTTCATGAGCCCCTCAAATAGAACTTGTTCACAAAGAGGTTTTTTTGCAAATTATTGAGTGTAGAGAACAGGTTTTACAAAACCCCCACTTCACATAATGCATTGAATAAGTTATCGACAAAATGCAATAAGTACAGTGAATGAGCTATGTAGCAAGATAAGTCAGTGGAAATGAGATGATATGGGGCAATGGACTCCGTCCACTATACCCTAACACATGTACTACGAACAATTCAACTCTGGTGTTAAAAGTAAATAGAGCTGAATGACTGAATATCCCTCAGAAATTGATTAGCACCAAAAAACTTTCAAGCTTCAACTCATTTCCAAGAAAACAACAACGTGTTCGTTCACAAATGTCGTTTGAGATGATATTACACCTCTATCGTCTTGAGATTACGCTGAGGTTTACGAACGAGGTGGAACGAAAATAAAATGTTAATGAAAGAGAACTGAACGATATATGAACTTAATATATTCGTGAGAATATTAAGGAAATGACAGAGCTTTTGGCTTTAATCAATCCCTGAGAGATGCGCCTTGCATTCGTGTTCAGTTTTTAAATTCGTTTGAGGTGATCGAACGCATATTTGGCCTTTGCGATGAATCGTGGTGGCCTCCCGCTGTACCGGGTCAGTCCTGTTCATCCTCCCAGACATGTCTGAGACGAGTCTGGTACTCGTGACAGCATTAACCATCTATAATTCATAGAAGGGACGAGTGTTAAAGCGAAGCGTATGCGTAATACATGATTCATTTTCTTTCTGGCCAGAGTGGTTTGTCATACTTTCTGCATAGATTCGCTAGCTAGCCATTGAAGATGTTGACACCAGACATGATTGAAAACGCAACACATAAGAAACAAACAGTCGTTTTTTGAAAAAGTTCATTTCTCAGCGGGACTGCTACTGTTGGACAGAGCACTCATCGGAGACTGTAATCCTTACTCGGAATCATCAAACCCAAAACGGTCTGCAGGCGTACGAAGCAACCAAAGTTTTTATATGTATAAACATCATACGCAATGAGCAAATCTATTTCACACCGTGCAAAGTCCTGCATCTTGTGCTATAAACACATGGCTTTTTATAGCGATTCCAAAACGAAGTTCTCGAACGGAACCAAATGAGCAATTAGTGACTGCTCAGTCGATCATCAACACCCTAGATACTGTCCTCACCCCATCAGCTCGAATATGCTGTCTTCCTCTATAACCTCAATGTCCTGATAATTTTTTTGTTAACTTTTGGTAAGGAGTTTCTCGAAGGCAAACTTCCCAGCAACATCGTTGAAGTGTATAAAACCTATACTTTGACCACTCGTTTATCGGCAATCGTTACTATGAATCACAGTTATCGAATGGAATAGAAAGATATAAAAAACGCGAGAAAATGCCCGAATCTACTCCAAATACGTTGTGAAGCTTAACACAAAGTGCTGTCAGCAATGCGATTGATGATTGACGAGTTTTTTCACCACATACAAGAGTTAGAAATATTTTGAGAAAGTGGAAAATTTCATGGAGGAACATAGATTGTATGTAGAGAACAAAGGACCGAACAGTTATCAATAAAGTACACAGAAAAGTCATTAAATATAGCGAAAGAAATAAGGTAAGAAGATGTTTGTGAGACTGTAAATCGCTCAGACAGAAAAACACACAGCCCTGCTGTTGCGAAAAGAAAAGGATTTCCATGATATTGTTAACTATGAGGCGTTTCACGTTAGGACTATCGTCTGCAAGCTTCCATTGTGTCGATAGCCTATGTGACACAGATGTTTTACTGCGAGTGCAACAAAGAAAAAACTATTCCCTACACCTAATTATCTGCATAAACTGTTCTTCGGAAAAGTCTTTCAGTTTGATTTGGATCCTTTGGCGCGCGTCAAGATCTTTAATATACTTGCTTACTGTAATCAGAAATTAGTGGCATTTCATCACCACGATAATATGAGAAATTGCTGAATAAATATTATGCAAGTGCCTGGAATGTGTGGGAGGACTATGCCCAAGTGACTCAATAAATGCCGCACTCAGAAATATTTCTATTATAATATATTAATCTTACGATTGATACTTACAACAGCTACTCAAACTCATCACAACCAGCAACTTTTTCGATGACACTCCCTGTTCATATTTCACATGTGGCTACAATCACTGCAATTCTGCAAGCTTTAAGCTCTAAAGTGATCTCAAACAAGTTGTCCATCGCATGTTGGGTATTTGCAGGTGAGCCAGTAGTCTTTGAAAACTGTACCTTGTCATCACTTTGACCAAAAGGATGGATTATAGCAATGAAATAGGTGCCTCGACAAGTCATGAATCGTAGCCGATTAAAATTTCCATCTGAAGGTTTAGGGGAATAACATATGATCTCTTCTACAGTTGTCAGTTTCTACGACTCATTCTTCTCTTTTCCAACAGTGCTAGTTTACCTTTGAACTAGTCCCAAAACAGCTCAAGAATAATTCGTGAAAAGAAAGGTACTAGCTATGTGCATTAAAGTAGGAACAACTCGTCCATTTCAAAATGGCCATCACTGAAAACGTCAGAGGTCACGCTACGCCATATTGTCTAACCACTTAACGATTGCGCCATTATCAATGAGTGCCTCTTGATTATCATCTTCACCCACGTCCTATACTACAGATTTCCTAGCCACGGGTGACAGAGAATCCATAGTTTTCAATTTTGGTGAGCAGTCAACACAAATGGAGCTTGATTTCTCTGCCATCAACATGATTCGAAAACCAGTAATTGATTGGTACGTCATATTATATCGCTATGTTAGTTCACATTCATCAAATGGAATTGGCGAATATATAAACATTTGAAAACTTCAGACTTGCCAAACTATAACACAGACTGACAGCAAAATAGCTAGATGGTGCACAAGTTGTACTTGATCACACAAAGATATCTTTTCGAAAAGCATGGGATGTAGCAAGAAAAATGAAGGTAAAGGTTAGCATAAAAGACCAGCCTGCGAGTATAGAAATACGTAGAAAAACAAAATTTTTGTCGAGGAGCGCGAGCAAAAGGGCAAAGTCATTTCTGAGACAAGGTGAGTCGAGTGCACTGATTTCAACACATACTGCAGGAGGCAAGAAATAGCTGTAGCTATAATCGAGCGCCAGTAAAACTGAGCGTAGTGACGTATGAATGAACTAAATGCGAAGTTATTTTAGAAGAGAAAATGTTGAGGTATTATGAAGAACAGACATAGTTATGATATTTAGCGAAATTACACGATAGTACAAGATAACGCTATCTTTCACATTCGTCAATTCAAAGGAAGTGTTCAATTCTCTTAAGCACCTGGGCAGCTGCTAGATAACCACAGTGTTCCTATTTAGCGTACGACTGTCCTTCACGAGTTGCTCGCTTACTTTAGAATGAGAATATTGCCATCGCACATGAATTCTATGATTGAAATAAAGAAATAGAGAATAAAAGTTCGCTATTGATCAATTCCTGAGCTAATCATCATCTACCGATTTCTCCATAGATTGTAAAAGTGATTGAATGTATGATTGGCCATCACAATGTCTCTCACTGGTCTACGGTTGCTTCATGTGAGTGTCTTTTTTCCTCCCAGCAATCTTCCGACCCAGGAATGATAAGGGAAACTCAAATGCTCAGGATCGAAACAACGACTCGTGTGAGTGTATGCAAGTTTTCATACACACATATATATATATATATATACATATATATATATATATATACATCTATGGATAGTATCTGCACACATATATACGTGTAATGAGTAGATACACCAATATGTGCAGACATACACATATATATACGTATATAAATGCATATATATATATGTATATATATATATATATATATATATATATATATATATATATATATATACATGCGCCTGTTGTGAAAATGCTACACCATCTCACGAAAACAATTTAGTGCCATTCCCGAGAACATCGTGTGATAAATGAAAAACAAACAGAAATATATGAGATTAAACGTCGATTGGTCACAGTAATACCACTTAATCACTGCTGATGAGATCGTTGTCAAAGGGCAAGCATTAGCAAGACGACTGATTTCGACAGCACGTGCAAGTGATGTCCTGTGTCTGAAATTGCAAAGGGCAATATGCGACAACGGTTGTGTTCCTGATGCACCGTTCAGACACAGAGGAACGAATTTTGGATTCTACATACAATAGTATATGTGCGTATCTGTACTAGCAGGTCAACAAGTTAATCGTCTAGATCTAAAACTAATTAAGAATACGCAAGTAGCTGTGAAATATTTGGAGATTATAAAGACAGTAGTAAAGAATAAGAGGATACGGCTGAGATCCTTGCATCTCATATGCACAGTTTCTCCACTTTGAGGCAAGGCAGGCACGCACAATTTTCAAACACCTTATCAAGGAGTTGCGATCAATGTAGAGGATAGATGATTGGATTTGCATCTGGAATGATGTACAGAATCAGGTGGACCACAGAAGTAATATGTCTCAAGTAAACCACTAGGTCAAATCGTAATCGAATGAGTTCTATGCGATCTAAAGAACACAATAAGGCGACACGATGTTTAGATGTTTCTATGAGTCCTCAACGAATGAGATAGCCTCAGCGCAGCGCATTCGAGGAGAACACCTCAATATCTTTTCAACGAAAGTGGAACGAACAGCCTCTTCTATTGCTGCCCGACAAAATCTGGCTTGTTCAATCATTTTGTTGTTCCATATATCAGCCGTATGAAAAAAGAAAGACAATTTAAGAGCTCCAGAAAACTATGATGACAGCTTGCAAGTCTTTAAAGATGCATGCTTTTTTTTGGAAGGATATCTGTACAGTTTTTGTTCACAAAGTTTCCGATAAAGTAAGACATATTTACATGAAGTTGAAAGGAAATTACCTTGCAGCTGAATACTCATTGAAATTATTGCTATCACTGCATTACCAATGGATACAGTAACAACCCAAAATCGTATGCCCAAATGTGAACTCACGGCATAAAATTTTGTTTATAAGAAATGATCCTAACACCTCCAAATCGAATAATTGGAATGTACCAAAATACGACATAAAAAAAGAACCAATCCAAAATGAGACGTTTTTAACGTCTCAAAGTTGCTACAGTTTCTAAACGCCAATCACTCGAATTTCTCAAGAGGTACAACTGAGCAGTTAGGTAAAACAAATGGTAACGTGCTGTGATGAGACAACCCAGTAAACGATGGGACAAACTGTCGGGAGGGCGGGTGGGTGAGTCGGGAGGACGTGTTGACTCGTCCACACGGGAACGATCGTCGGTCTCCCTTCCTCATTCATCCGTAAGGTTGAGTGTGATGCGATCGAGGTCGGTGGTGACCCGATCGATTGATTGAGGCGAGGATGGGACACTGGATGGGGTGTTGGTGAACACACAATGCGAGTGAGCGTTCTACGTCGACACTTACCTGAACTCATTCCAACTAGTCGGTCGGTCGGTCATGGAATGTCGTCATCCAGGTGGCTGACAATCAGAGGCCTCCAGTGTCGACTACTGCTAAGTTGAGCGTGGCGGCTATTTGATGGCTCATACCTTATCTCTTCGATGATTCAAATATACTCAACGAAAGCTGCTTCGTTAATCTCCTGATGTATCTCAAAAGGAGCAAATTAAGAACAAATTAATGATTTTCAATCAATTAACATATCCCAAGACCGACATCTATCAACCTCGGCATAGTTTGAATAAATATTTTTTTCTGTTTAGCCAAACAGAAGTTGAGAAAGGCTAAGCAGAAGAAAATACTGATTTAATCAATTGACACTTTTCATAGCTGTTTTTCCGGTTTTTCAAAGATCGATCAATGAGCGTCATACAGTTTTGTCAAGAAGAGAGCGTTCATTTGATATGAGTTTCTTCGTTAACATTACACTTTTACTTTACATGATCCATCATCACATTTACTGTGACGATTACGCACTTCTTGTCATCAATTCGTTTCCTCGCATTCATACTCCACAAACGTCTGTGAACATTTCGCGTGTTGTTTCTGCTGCTTGAGGGTTCCGTTTTTTTTATTGAATGCCATAGAATGCTGGTTCGGTCGAATCTTCTTACGATCTTGGTGGTAGCCGAGCTAAAGTGTCCGGTGTGTACTTGTGGGTAAACGTTGTGAGAGGAAGCCGAACCTCTTCAAACATTACATTTAAAAGGAAATGGACTGGTTTCCGGGTTCATCAATAAAATTAGAATGATATAATATTAAAAATGGCTCGTTATATTATATATTTTATGTGTGTTAAATTTAACATGACCCAACATCACATCTGCGTTGATTATGATACTCTTACATCTGGTTCATATTGTCACATCCATCATTGACGAAGGTGTTCGCGACTGTGTGATGGTTCGCTTGTCATTGGAGATCTTTATTATGTTCATGCACAAATATCGAGTCGATTTATATTTGATTCCCAAAATAACAGTCCTACGACATTCCCAAGCTCTCACCTAATGAAGTCACTAGACTTTGTGGATCGCATAGATCTTCCCAAGGAAAATCGGTACCATGGTCATTATCTAGGAGAAATGAAAGGTTTGATTGGTCTAGGAAAGGGTCCGATCTTTTGCTGTTATGTTTCCAAGATTTACGAGATATTGAGGCAGGTGATTTCAAAACTTTTCTCATTTGCGTATCTGTTTTCGCCAACTATACATGTCGGAAAAATCGGAAAAATGTGCGACTCCAGATGTTGCACATCAAATATAAATAAGCATAGCTTTTTTCTTCGTCGGTTAGTCGTCCAAGGAAGTACTATTTCCATGAAATGTGTGCACTCACGAGTAACGGTCTAGCTATGTGGATTACAAAATTTATATTGTGCACTTGATCGTTATTTATATCCAAAAATTCAGATAGTAGCTAAGTTATTGCGCTTATTGACTGTCATGTGGCCCACACAAGGGTATGGTATATACGAAATTAGCGTACTGTTAGATTTCAAATGATCCTATTTCGGCCGCGACCACCACTAAACGACATTCATAGAGAAGAGGAAATCCCTCAGCCAACAATGAAGCAACACGTGAAATGTTTAAGGCCTTGGTCGAGGATGTATGAGAGGAAACGAAACAAGTGCAGAAATTTTTTCGGATCCACGAAATGAAATGTGATGTCAGATCGTGTAAAATAATATGAATAAATAAAAAGTTGTATTTTCTATTCTTAATAGCACCATAATGTGCAAAATTACTGTATTCGTCCAATTAAAATTATCGGAGCTGGTTCAGTAAATTAGAAGTAAATGTTCAAATCGAAGTAAAAAAGAACAGTGCAGAAAGATAAATATGCTCTGTTGAAGAAGTAATGAAAGTCTATTCGACAAGTTTGTTGTGCAGTGAAGTCGTCAAGCAGTGGTTGCCGAGAAATATACAAAGTCAATACCGGAAATATATACGCCCTTGATCGTTTGAAAAATGAACAATACTTGTTACAGTGTCGAAAAATGACTACAATCCAAGAGAAAATTGATCAGGTGCTGTTTTTTTGTCCACTCTGCTCTACACTTTCATAAAAACTACTACAACATTATACAGTTTTTCAAGTGCTTTCAGACGAATTCATTTAGAGCAGAACTGAGATCAAGTCTGTAATAATTCGTGGTGTAGATGCCACACATAACTTTACCTTGATCAAAACATTCATTGGTGCTGATGCTTTATATAGGGTTTATATTGAAATTTGCAATCTATCATCCTGAAATTATCATTTATCACAGTTCCTGATGAATAGTCATTTATGTCCATGGATAGATTCAAAAAGACGAAAACACCATATCCTCAAGCTACAAAGAAGTCTTCACTGACTGAAGTGATCCTTCATTTTGCTCTTTGTAGGACCGCGAAATCTAGACCCTTAACGAGATGATTACTAAAAATTTACGCCGAAACGATGGTTACCTCGTATATTGTGCATTCAAGCTGCATTACAAACTGTATTGTTGTAAAGAAGGCGACCCGCTAAAACGTTAGCCACCTCGAATTTGTATATTCAAGCTGTATTACTAACTGTATTGCTGTATGGTTTGCTAATATTCAATAAATTATATCAATAACACCTCGGAACGGCTAGACAGAAGAAAATACTCATCTATTCAAACTATGCCGAGATTACTGAATAGTCGGTCTTGGGATTTACTAACAATGTTCCATACCGCGTTACCTGGTTTTACATGAGGGATAAAAGGAGAACTAGTAACGATTATGTCTAATAATCACGCTGGAACTCGTATGTAGTCATTGGATATATCTCAGCTTTCACTGTTCGAGTTTGACTGAAACATCATGTGCACATATAATCACAATTATGTCACGTATGTACTCACATGCATGTGCGCTGTAAACTGCGCGGCCTTTTCGACTAAAAACAACTACAGTGTTCATGAAAGGTGGTACGAGTTCGTCAACTGACAAGTTACTCATGGAGCGAATATCGCAAAAAAGACCAGGATAAAAGATTTTTCTTTGCAAAACATATCGCACTCATCAAATGGTTCATGCACATCTCAACGTGCCGGAATCACTTGCGTGTTAGTGGAATGTGTGCTCGCCAAACATTATTTCTCCAACGGCTTCATTTTAACTGGTGTCGCTTTGTGCACACTAGATCAATCCCGCTAGCGGATGGTTGTTGGTAGCCACTGAAAAGGTTTAAGTCCGGCTGAGGGAAAGCTAAAGTGAAGACCTCCGATAATATAGTGGAAAGTTGTTGAACTCCGAAGAAGATAATTGTGATTTCGAAGGCAATTAAGTTCGAACGCATGTCGTGTCCTGCTGTTAGAATATAACTGAGCGGAAAATAAAATTAAAATTATCTCCAAATATATTCTGTGTAATCTAAAGAGACAGTGGTTTAGCGAAGCAATTCTTTTCAGATCTATCAGCACCATGAAATGGCCCTATAGTTTGAACAAATGGTAAGGATAAGGCTCACAGCATTCATCGTTGTGGCTGCATTTATATATTATTCCCCACGAGTTTTACATATGGTCTGCATCATTCATGAGACGTGGCCGCTGATCAAGTCATTGCTATCAAGTCCGTTTGGCAGTATTTGCACATGCAGACAAAAGTGCTGTTGGGTTTCCAAGTTTTTATAGGAGATTATCTTTGTTTTCAGGACCAAGTACCCATTATAGTTGGCATAGACCGAAAGTTCAGGACGTATCCCTGACAAGAAGATGCAAGGTTGTTAATGATAGTATATTACTACTGAGTACATTAATACAGCCCGATAACACCACAGTGGCTGACGTTTCGACGGTCCCACTTTGTTCGGAGCTTAGAAGAGTTGAACTGACGTGCTATCCGTTCAGCCAAACATTTCTGAAACCAAAGCAGGTAAGATTCAAAATGTAAACATTAAATCTTACAGTAAACATCTTCTATTTAACACTTACCGTTTTATTGTTTCATCGTATGTTATATGTACCATGAAACAACAAAATGGTGTGTTTAATAGATGTTTACTACGTGATTAAATGTTTAGCGCTAAGTCTCAACTGGTTTCGTTATGGAAGTGTTTGGCCGAGTAGATTGCAAGTCAATTAGTCTCTTAAGGCGAAAGCGTCGAAACGTCAGCTATTGTATTGTTATTGTGCTGTATTCTTGTACTCAACAGATGCTGTTATTAACAACCTTGTATTTGCTTGTCGAGGTAAAAAACTAAATTTTTAATCTACAAATGAATTCTGATGAAAGAGAAGGCGAACTGCTAAGGAAGAACGGTGATGAATACGGGCATCAGGTAGATGGAAACATTATGCAGCAAATATAAAAACATTTAAAATGAAAATGGCCACAAATCACAAAGGCCTCAGACCTGATAAAAGGCTCAGAACATATAATCATATTATCAAATTGTCAAATTATTATTGTTTTTGAGCGAGTTCTATGAAAACAGTTGAGAGTAAAGATATGATTCGTTCTACCAGCCATAAGAAATCGACTCTGGTCACTGCAATGTCAGGAGATTTTGTCACTAGACATACGGATTTGAATAATTTAGCGACGATTCCGTCATAGGCGGAAATATATTCCCCTGCAAGGGATCGGCTGAATCGAAAACCACCGTGCTACTGATGAGCCTCAAGGACGAAGCAGCAGCTGTCTGCTACTGTATAAGTGCCGTACCAGACCTCATAAAAGGCTCAAAACGTGTTATCATGCTATCAGGTAAACCACAAAACCGTATCTTTATTACAAACAAGAATTGACCAATAAATTATTGTTTATGTTATTTGCTGATTCAATAAAAATGTGATATTTTATTATGAAAGATGACAAACTGTAATGTAGGACATTGGCAGTTGAAAAATAATGGTTAGGATTTATGAAAGCGTATCGCAATGATATGGCAGTTGTCTATTCTTCTAGTCAGCATTGTTCAAGGAGTAAGTAACAATTTTTTTGTTGTACTAGAAACACAGCGGAAGAAAAAACTGCACGATACTGATCGAAATATAATCTGATGTGTCTACTAAGTACCTCTAAAGCAGGAAAACACAACAGCAACGCGGGCGAACTTCATTAGTATTCACTGAAAATTCCAGAGGAATTTTACATTATAAAATCAGCACAGACAACAGGGATGGCTAGCTGTAACAGAAAAGCGACATGGAATCTCTGATGATATGTTTATACGTTTGTGGCATAATATCGCAGTAGTACTTTGTCAATATAAGCAATTACGGGAAAGACAAAAGACACGAGGTGAAAACGAAATCACAACATAACAATGAGAGCAAAGCAGTTGCAGTAACAATTATAACTATTGCTAAAAGAGAACATTTGAAGTGCTTTGAGAATTGATTAATGAATATGTAACTTGGAACGAAGTCTTCTGAGATATTAAATTTCAACCAAAATCTTTTAGTCCTAATATTCAGACTGGCAAACCATGAGAGTAAATCGCATGCTGGACATCTTCTTCGCGATATCTTTCTCCGACTGAGTTAACTTCATCATCGACGATGTGGCGAGTCTCTTGCGCAAATCTATAGTTACTTGAAATCATTTTAATATTATTGACAAGTTTTTGAAGTAAAATTATTTTTCAAGCTTTCTACGACATCAACTGCTCTGGAGCATTAATATTCGCGCTGATATTGATCGTATTAGTGTGAACTAACGTCGATTTGTGTGTTCGTTCCACGTCTTTTTCTACTAGATCGTTATCTTCATTGCCACTACGATAAAACCGTCGCTCTCTAGAAAATTTCCATCTGAGGAAATCATGTTTACACACACTTTTAATGCAATAATATTACAACCTAGTTTGTACTTCGTCATATCCTTCAACTGGAGCGACCCTGCCCATATCCCTTTCGTATGCGAAGTTTCTGTAGCTGGCTCGATCACATGGAGATCCAGAATCATACAGATCTATCTGCCTTCTGAAATGTTCCATTCTTTTGGTACTACTGAAAGTTCAAAATGTAAACGACTAATATGCAGTGGGAGCGGAAACAGATCAAGCTGCAAGCAGTTCAAGTCAGTTTCAATTCAACACCGCTAAAAGCGCTTAAATTAAAAGATTCTGTTTGACCATTCATATGTCCAATATCTGCCAACGTGACTAATTTCAACGCCGATATCGACTACCATGCTAAACTGCTGACGGGTTTTTGTTCACAGATTGATGTTTTCGTTGAACTTAGAAAGAGTGGAGGCAAAACAAGGATCGGTAGTGCAACTGGTTAAGCATATGTCCTTGGAAAGGATGAAATGCGGGTTCGAGTCCCGCCTGAAGTCAAAATTTTGTAAATTACTCAACATCATTGGATATAACAGTAAGTTTTATTCACTGAAGTTAGTAATATAGAAGAGTTATTGTATCCGCTACTATCATCAGCAATCTTCATAGTTTGACCGATTGTTTCGCTTTTAGGCTGAGTAAACATCAGCATTACTGTCATTCTCGGTAGAGTAAACAATGCGAATGAATTGCCGAGATTTCGCACTGAATGATTTAATCAAAATTTTGCGTTTGGTCAACACTATGGGTAATTGTTTTTGCTTTCCAGATACGTAATTTCACTTGACAGTGCCCTTTGTTCGGAAGAGGAACCAAAATCACTGTCGCTTTAAGTCGTAATGAATTTGTACAACTTTCCAGTTGGATATATACAACAAAGAGGCTAGTGATATGATCCCACAACTTGTCTTTACAGGAAAGGCGGGAGGATAATTTAAAGGATCAGCTCTACAGTTACAAAATAACAAGTCGCTCCTCCAGGAACGACTGAAATTACACCTAGAACAGCAAAAGTTTTGCAGGATCAAAAATGAAAAGGCTCATTTTCGCGTTAAAGCACGATGCTATCGCCATTGATCAGACCCTTTAGGGATGCACATGCATTCGTCCTTAGTTTTTAGCTCCTTTGAGGTGACTGAACGCATATGTGACCTTGACAATAACTTTCGCTGGTCTACCAAGGTTCCAAGTCATTACTGCTGTCCTCCTAAACAAGTCTGGTACCAATTCACCGACACTGCAGTGATGGAAGGATTAGTCATACTAGAGCGCAGGATCAAACCATCAGCTATCGATTGATCGAGCAACTCTAACCACTGCGCCACACACATAAACTTTTGATTATCAAAGATTTCTATTTGATAATATTGCTACTGCAGCGTGTACTTATGAAACCTTTTTCCAGCAATCAATAAAGATCATTACTTCTCGCTTTTCATTTTGTTCTAGAGAAATACAGACAAACTTTTTTTTATTTTGCACATCTCTCCCAATTACTGTTTAGCCGATTATCGTTACAAAGCACGTGTGGCGCGGTGGTTACACGCGCTCTGCATCACGCACACAGTCGATGGTTCGACTTTGTGCTCATGGTTCACCAAGTCTTCCATTCATCCGTGGTCGGTGAATGGTACCAGACTTGTTTGGAAGGATAGGGACCACTCACTTGATACACTGGTAGTCCTCCACGGGTCATTGCAGAGGCCCGATATGCATTCAATCCTTAAGCGAAGCTAAAAATTGAAGTCTAATGCATGGTACATCTCCCAAGGACTGACTTTGTTACGTTGAAATTTCACGCTTAAATCGTGACGGTTGGTGATTGTATTATCAAAAAAGTAATCAAATCAATTGGAGTCCCATAAAGAACGTATATGCATCATTGTTCGCAACGCCGTTCGCCGCTTCCACGATTTTCTACAACGTACGCAGCAGTGGAAATGTGAGAAGTCATCTGGTTCTATTTAGGAATTAAGAAGATATTGCCATAACTAAGTGATGGAATATCGCAAAAGAAACTTTTATAAAGGCTTTTTTAGTACAAAGAACACCCACGTCTCAAGGAATATCTGTTTCAACAAAAAAAAAAGAAAACCAAATCTTTCCAAAAACAAACATAATTTACGTAACATTTGCTTACATTTGTTTTTTCTTCTTTCTCTAATAGTTCGATAATTTCAGAAATACTGATTTTGAAATTAAGCTTGATCTAAGAAACGACACTTACACTAAGTTTCATTAGTCAATAAAAGATATGCAAACTTTACCTTTATGAAAAAATAGACTGCTATTGGAAGCACTTATGAAAACGTATTTTTTGAGGTAAGAATGCCCGGTTTCCTTCAAAAATTCTCACTTTTCATGGCGATTTGTGTGGGATGCAGTCGCACTGTGTGAAATTATTTGTATTTGTTTGGTTTTTGTTCGGAAAGACGGTCTTTTACTAGACTGTAGCCGTATACCCTTATCGAAATCTCTTCTACGATTCTATAGGAACGTCATAATCTAAAGCCCTTTAGGAACGAAAAGATTCTTCGAATTATCGATGAAGTGACATGGCATTGCAATGTCCAATATCATTTTTGAGCAACATTTCACTGTTTTGTAAATTTTTTGACACATTTCAGCCAAAAATAATCTTGTTGAATATGCCAGACAATCACTTTTTGAGCCAAGCATGTGGTCTGTTATACAGAGCTGACTTATAGAGCCCGGAACACGTATTTTTACCATGACACTCTCATCAGTCGGGCGCTACCCTTTTCGTCTTTTGCCGCTCCTCTCTCAGTCTCCTATACTAGTAGGCGGCGACGAACATTTTACACACCGTCCATCAAGCGAAAATATCACTTAATGGGCAGTGTTGTACACTTTATTGCTCTTGGATGTTATCGTTAATATATCATACTTTTCGTTTCAAGTGTTTTCTTAAGACCACGCTCTATTAGGGACTGAGCGTCTTTAGTGGATTGGCAAAAGACGAAAGGATACCACCCGACTGATGAGATTGTCAAGGTCGAAGCACATGTATCGGGCTCTATAATTCAGCCCCATATAGCAGACCGTGGCTCAAAAAGTGATTATCTGGCATATTGAAATTGGAGCGTGCTTTTGAGAAAACACTCGGAACGAAAGATCTTGTTGAAAATCCCTTTGCGAAATTTCGCCATCTACTAGACACAAAATTTCCTTTAGTGTCGATAAAAACTAAATTTTATGCAAAAACTACCACATTATCACCTCAAAGCGCTGCTCTTATGGCGCGATCGCGCCGCTTGCCGCGTGTAAAATCAACGTCGGGCCAAATAGGTTAACATCTCGCTCAAACGAATCACATACAGAGATGAGCTCCGGCGGATGTTATCTTGCTACACAAAGTGTTCGATCAGCAAGTTTTCCGACACGCTGTGTGTTACAGCATTCCTAGCGTGTAAATCACTGTGCACATCGATACCTTGGAAGTCCTCTCTAACTTCTCACTTACTTAAAAGCGAGTGGTGTAGTGATGCAGAACTTTTATGTCCACAGAACATGTGCTAATCAACCGCCTATGTATGGTTGAGCTCTAAGCTGTAAATACCTTAGTTGAGAAAGAACTCCGAGGTACAAAATGTGGATGGAGACCAACCTCTTCACTGATTCTTTGGTGATATTGCAAGCTCGTTTGCTCGTATTTGATTTGATGCTGACTTGATCGCAATGCCGGCTTCATTTCCAGACCCAGATTGTTGATCAAGTTAGAGATTGTTGATCTTGTGAGCGTAAATGGTTTAGGAAATTTTCCGTTCCCACTGAATATTTCTCTTTATGGGCTAAATTACAGATATTCTTTCAAAAGTGCTATGCAAATAGACTGGCATTCTTGTCACTAAAGGTCAGTAAACAAGAGCGATTTATCAGTGAAGTATTGTCGGTATTGCCCACGATGCTCAATTTTGACTCTTATACTTTCTCATTTGGTGGCAACAAACAGACAGCGGGGCACGTTCTCAGGTGGCGAATCGGAAGTTAAAAGCGGACCAAAGAAGCATTGTGCTTCGCTGACAGAGGTGAGTCCAAGCTATCGACTTTTCTGCTGTGCTGCACCGACTTGGTACATATCTTTTGGGTTTACCTGAGCATTTTCTTACTTATAAAAATGTGTTCTTATCTATACTGATTGCATAAGACGAGTCAATTCGTTCAAAAGCCTACGAGCAAAGTGAGTGGGACGGAAGCTAGTCAGGAGTTGCAAAAAAGAAATAAGCTTTTCATCCGCTGGCATAGAACGCTAAATTGCCCATGATTATAACTGGCCATAATGTTGAAGCTCAGCTACCAGACAGTATTTGGAAAGCTAAACACAATAGCTAACCAATAGAGTGAGTGAGCTTCATTCCTTTCACTCCAAAAGAGCCACCGTTACGGTAGCATTGAGTAGGACGAATGCGAAGAGACGGCTAAGATCTCAGAGTTGCGATTTTCTCCAACTCGAAGCAATAATGCCGTGATCTGTATTCACAATAAAAACAATTTTTTGCATATAGAACCTCCGGAAAGGGCGTTATTACGCATTCAAAAAAGGATAACGCCATCGAACTAGTTGAGGAGGGCAGACATCGCGTATTTGACGCCATTTATGATAACGGAAATTTGTCTTTCAAAGCATGAGATTGCGGAGTGGCTCGCGCCTTCAAAGTTTAATCAGCACGAGTTTGATCATGAACGTTGATTGTTTGAAGAACCAACCAACCAAAAAGGACGTCTACGGTTGAAAAGATGTGAATCGTTCCACTTCAACATTTTTCGTCGCATACGCACCGACATTAGAGTATGGCAGAGGCGAGGTTGAAATGTTCTATATGGCTTTGGGGAGGTTTTACAAAAAAGATCACGTGTTTTCTAAAGTAGGCATTGGCGATTTTAACGCTAATATTAGGTCTCCTCATGAGTTCTAAGGCTAAAGCAAGAAACACCAAATTTATAAGGTTTCCGCTTAAGCTTTGGCATTAGAGCAATCAACAGCAAATTTATTAACCAGAAGTAATCAAAATTGCTTTACAACACTATTCAGTCTGTACCATCAGCCTGAACACATTCTACCATCTCTCAGGTACTAAATCAATGGTACCCTCATAGAACTCGTTTTCCTTGAATTCAAAGAAAGTTGTCAGTCCTCGACGCAATTGAGCGATGTTTCAGAACTTCTTCTCGCTCAGGAAGTGCTCCAGCGACCGGAAGAGGTGATTGTCAGAAGGCGACATGTCAGGATTGTGCGACGGATGATCCAGCAACTTCTAACTCAATTCGATAAAATTTATCTTTGTCAATTTGGTGACACGCAGCCTTGCGTTGTCTTGACAGGATGAGATTGCGGCGATGTCGACGTAACAGGGTTCGACGGCAGCGGTGCAGGTACTCACAGTGAAGGTTGTTGTTGATCGCCTCTTCAGCTTACAGCAAGTCCAAGTGAATCGGCCCGGTTCGGTCCCGAAACCCAATGAGCATAGCTTTTGGCGCAAATCGATACGGACATGGAGTTAAAGTTACTTGTTGGCTTCTTGACAACCACTGATTCGGACGACGTTATCCTTTGAAAAACCTACTTTTTGTCGACGGTGATGACATTGGCCAGAAATGGAGCGAGAAACATGACGACGAGCACTCCTTAAGCGATGTAGAGGTTTATTTAGTTCTGGTTAACAAATCTGGTGTTTACTGCCCTATTGCCAAAGCTAATGAGACGACCTAATATTAGACACAGAAAAATGTCTGGAATTTCTACATTGATTAGAGTGGAACGATTAGGAAAGAAAGTTTTCTAAATTTGTCATGACAATCAAGAAGATTCACGACAATTCACATTCCACTTTCAACGCTGAACGTGAGAGTCTATATCGCCCTAATAAAATGGGCCAGATCTTCGTAGAAAAGATATTCGAAGCTATGGAGATATGAAAACGAAATTCCTAAATTGCCAAAAGTTAAGATTTAGATCACTATTCAGCTCTTGGAAATGTCATTATTGACAACATCGATGAGGAATACGACTAGTTCGTTCAACATTTCCACCCAAGCGGAGTAGCTTTTGAAGTGGAGAAACGTAAAAGGAAAAGTGTCAGATAGTCAGCAAGAACCGTCTGTCCCTATACAGTTTTATTCCTATCGAAGTACAAAGAGGAGTTTGGTAAGGCAATACCATCTTGTCAAAATTATTCACTGTCACTTTTCAGAACATCACACGAATATTGGTATAGGGCAGTATGAAAGTGCGAATTCGTGGTTGCCAATCAAAGTGTATTCACTATATTGATTACATTGTTTTCTTGTCGGACGACGTTAACAACGTATATAAAACAAAAACAATGTTTTATAAACAACGGATTGGTTTCGTATGCCTCAATCAAGTTTAACGGAATGATTAATTCTGATTGCTTCAGTCACGTCTATTCAGGCAAAAATCAACATGATGAACGATTTAACTGAGGAGTAGAGTAGAAGAACTAGAAAGACTTTAAGAGATTTCAAGAGCACCAAGGATATGGTACGGAGACGCGCTTTCGACTGCATAGTTCTTCCTTCTTAGCGTTTACATAAACCTGGTAGGTACGCAAGCAGAATGGGGTCTCACACGCCATAACTCTAATGAGGAGACGATGCAGAGGATATTGAAATTCCCGAAAATCAGGCCTTTTGAAGATATAATGTGCCTGGACGACAAGCGATGGGCAAGAGCCGTTAGCGACTAGATTATTCGAGATTTCAATACATAGCAAATAGACCACCGATCCAACTGTTACAGTTCTTGACGGAAACTCTCGACGAAGAATATAATGGTCACAATTCACTAGTGCGAAGAAAATTTCCAGGGTTACTATTACTCGTGACAGGGAAAAATGGAAACTAATGACTCCCTTTCAAGTGCTTCTACAATGAACGAGACGACAGTTGACATTCTCTTATTTTCAGATTTACACTATTTTCAGCTCGAAAGTGGCTTTCAGTAGCTTTCGTGAATCGATGCTGTTTTTACCAGCAATCACCTTATGTTGAATTGATCTGCTTGTGATAAATGCGAAACTCTCTCGATCCAGTTGTGACAAAGGTCATGAAATAATCTGTGCATCGAAGACAAGTACCATGATTTTCCGAGGTCGTCATAATTGCTTCCCAACCGGTAGAGCGGTGCACTTAAGATTAATAAAGGCGATATGTGCTGAATGTACTGCATTCAAGGCACTTCTTGTGTTTCTAGAATGAAAACCGTGTGGTTTCTGACCTATCACATCCATTTTGATACCCTTTTTGCATACATGGATCTTCTTGACCAGACATTCGCTTGGTCTTACTGAGGGCGAGTCGGACCACGAATTGGAATTACTGATCTTGGAAGAGGTGAGTGCGCCGAAGTATAAGGTGAATAAGGAATTTGTGACAACTTCGTGTTGTGTAATTTTTTTTTTACTTTATTTCATTTTATATGATCCGTCATCATAATACTTTTTTTTTCGCCGTGCGGATCCCCGTACTTCTAGTATGCAATTCGTTTTTCGTTTTCTTCTTGAACGACGTAAAATACTGGTTGAGCGAGTCTCCTTACAATCTCGAGGATAGCCTTGTTGTGGCGTTTGCATAAGGCGTTGTTGCTGACTGCCGCAGCGAGTGTTGTGAGTGGAGCTCAGTTTCACGAGTGCCGCGACGAGCATCACAACCACTCGGCCACGGCGCCGCCATTGCGTAATAATCTATGAAAAGATAAAGTGGAAGTTTATTTTCATGCAACAACGCGGCCCTACAGATATTTCATTGATGTGGAACTTTTGTTTCTGACTGGTTAATGCCATGCTGTATGATAAATATTGACAGTGCTCTCTGCATACGTTCTAGTCTCACACGTTTTGGACTGGATGCTGCACGGCTTTGCTTAAAACAATATTTTGCACCTTGGGAGTGAAAGCGGTTGAAAAGTTATACACGCCGTAATGTGCGTCAGGTAGGAATGAGTATTTGTGAAATCGTAGAAGGTTCTAACAACCTCGTTAGTTCAACTGTAAAAGCAGAATATCTTAGAAAATTCTCTGATGTTCTTAAAATGCAATGCCTATCTCATCTACATATTAGGAAGATATATTTTAGTATTCTGAGTAGAAAAATTGCTGCTGTTCTAACGGATAGTCCTATACATGTTGGGTTGTTAGTACTGTTGATTTCTTCTTCAAAGCTTCTTTTGTCACTTCACTACAAACTTTGCAATACGCAGAGAGTGGTAGCACCTAGCTGTGACTGGTGTTGCACTCTACGGGTTGTCAGCTGGTTGGCTGTAACCATAATGAAGTCATGAGTGAAATAGAATGCAAGTCCATGAAGAGAATTTGTCGGGCTGCTTGAAACTTATTGCGAGCTTCTTTTGCTGGAGATGACTACGAATCTACTAGAAATTACACCTTAAATCTTGACTGTATTCTTTCAACAGGATTTTGCCGCAAGAACACGCAGAATTCAACTACAGAAAAACCACAAGCACTGAAGAAAGGGTCCATGAAGCAAGAATCACTCATATAAAGTATCTACACTAATAGATTAAATTTTTAAGTCATAAAACACTGTACCGGAAGAGTCGTTCGTCACGAGTGTGCATCTCCGCTGACCGGATGATAGATTCTCGTTCTCCCAGAGCTACCTGCACCAGGTGCTTTTCACATGCTGATGATTTAAGAAATCCAATTATTGTAAAAGTGAACCTACAGCTGGTGTAATGCGATGGATTCCTTCGACATCGGCTGCGTACTGGTGAACATTCCTACAACCTACAGCTGTTTCCTTCATTTCTGCTTTGTCAGTTTCAACTCCGATTCCTCGTTTCTTAACATCAGCAACGGATCTAAAAGTTGCAAATGAAATTATCGCATTGGGAGTTTCAACAACACAGCCTATACAGCGGAATTTCGGAGAACCTTTTTGCTAAGATAATCCATTACTAGTGCACAATAAACACTGATTCCACCTGGCTTAAGCTATCAAGGATTATTCTTCATACAGTTAATATACTAGTACGTACATATAGGAAAATATCTTAGCTTCCAGTCACAACTACTTATTGCACAAATTGGATCCGTTAATTGTCTCCATAGCGCACCATGATGTCATTGCTCAAGTCTATGAACTCACACTCTTTGAGATGAGGCCTTTTTTTCGCCGCTCGGAGTGTGAATCATATTTGACCCACTTCACTATTTTTCTAGAAGAAAGCACTAGGTAGCCTCCTCACTGATCATTGTGCTACTCCAGTACAACAAAGAGGAAACCAATTGATCAGGAATTCGAGAGGAATGCCACAAGGGCATATCTGTCTAGCACCTCATGTGTGCAGTAACATGTAAGTAGTTCTTGTATTCACGTCACCAGCAACGTTCTCAGCGGTAATTCCACCAGCACGAACAACGTTATCAAAAAATGGTTTCCCAAGAATGTTTAGGCAGTAGTTTTTCTGACTTACACGTGGTACAGCATTCGAGGTAGAGGCTCTTAAATTAGGCAAAAGTGCATGAGACACGATGAGACTATAACACAGTTCGCAAAAAATAACTATTATGAAGATTTATGTTTAGATGAGTGTCAATTATGCCACACTTCAAAGAGCTAAAGTATAAAAATTTTTGAGTTGATCAGTCGCTGAGAGATGTGCGATGCAATAGATGTCTCGAAGTATCCTATACATGATTGCATCTATGGTGTCTTCAACAAATAGATCGTTGCATAAATCTAACGTTTTTAACCTCCTAGCAGGTCTGATACCAATTTGCTGACCGAGAATGGATGGAAAGCTTGATGAGTAGGGCTGCGATCATCTCAATCAACCATGTACGTATTGAAGGGGCACTCGTAGTCACTGCTGCACACGCTCTCGTCACCTTACACTGACAAAAAATTTGTGATACTTCTTATACAATAACAGCTAAAGCACGACGTTGCCTATCTCTAGAGAATTTGAATACAATTTAGTTTTGGTAACAGAAAAGAAAAGACTGCAGCAAAAACTAAGACATTCATAAGGGACAAGAGTTTGCCTTATGCACTTGTTTGCCAAATGCTTGAAGGCGATTGGTAATGTTTTTTGGATGTTAACATTTCACCTATGAGGAAACACTAGCTAGAAAGGATTTACATTATTGGCTACTCTCAGTTGGCACATAGAACACGCTTCTGGGTTTCAAAGTCGTTCTTGCTTTCTCTTCCCTTGACAGGTGATTGCTGATAGCATCGATAGAGTAAAAAGGATCGCGAGTTCGAAGTCTACATAAGGATGGGAGTTTTCATTTGCATCGCTCCCACCTTATGTCCGCATCTCAAGGATGCCAAGTCATAATCCGCCATGAAGAATGACTAAGCAGTAAACAAAAAGTTAGGCGATACTTGCTCCTCTGATCTCTTCCTTCCAGCCCTTTTATGCTACTCGTAAATATCGATTGAAGATAAAGCTTTTAGATTCGATCAGTTCGTGATTAATGTGCAATGAATTCGATTCCAGTTGACACCGTTGAATGTTATTGAATACACACCTGGATCGAACAACGACCTATGGTGGCCTAGCAATGTAACGAGTCAGAATTGCGATATTCTCAAACATGTCTATTACTGTTTCGCCGATCGCAGAATGCCGGAATCACTTGAGGTGAGCCTAGGGAGTGAGATGAAGCAATGACCATGTTTGAGTTGCAGAACACCTTCAACCACTGCTATGCACGAGTAATTTTGTGCTATATACTGTCGATTAATCTTCATTATAGACACTGAAGTGATTTTTTAATGGTCGCCATGCAACAGATGCACATTTATAATTGCTTCATGTTGCCATTGCTGTGATATCTGTATACAAAGGTTTTAGTACCCGCCTTCTATAATTGCACTGCGACATCAACAAAAGTCTGTTTATAGGCCACTAAAACAGTAGGCACTTCAATGTATTACTCGATACGGTGAGCCGTAGGTGACTGGTGCTCTTACGAATGTGCCCACTTTGGCTCAAATTCCACTAATCAAAAGTGAAATTGTGAGCATAATAACAAAATAATGACACTTATAAACGCAGACATAAACGTTAATTTAATCCCTCTCAGAAATCACAAAACCTCCGAGCCTTTAAAGTGGCATTTTGATTCGCAATTTTTTTGCAAGCTTTATCACATGTGTGAGGAGCGATATCTAGTTACGATAAATAGTAAAAACCGATATATTACGGCTATAAAAGATTTTTAAAAATATTTTTGGCACGTTCCGTTATCCGCACCTTCTTTCGGTCCCTTGAGAAAATTCCTAACGTAATTTTTTCAAAGTTTAGTAATCATTTAGTATAACAGATCATGTGAATTTCAATGATTCTTTTTATTTATCAAAAGGTCTTTTTATAGCGCTGTATTACTGAAAATAAAACTATGTTTCACACCGGGCATTTTTCGCTGGACAAAGCTATTTCCATAGACTGTTGGTGGCCATTTGATAGCTTTAACCTAACCATATCAATGGCGTACTTAGCTTCTTCAAAAACCTTTAAATGCTCTGAAGCACTCAAATAAAAAAAAGTTTCGCACTCGGAGCGCACTCTCCGTTCCGGTGTGTGGATGCGATTAAGCAACATTGGCGCAAACAAAACTTTTTTTGCAACATAAAGGCTATTTGTGAGATCCAATCTTCTCTTGCTGCTACAGTGCCCTAGGAAGTCTTTCTTGAAAATCAAATGTGTTAATGAGATTGTCTGATTCAAGCTATCGAATACGCCCTAAAGTCTAAGGAAAAAGTTTTGCTCAGCGGAAATGCATGAGTGTGAAACATAATTTTATTTTTACTGCTGCAGGACACTGCAAAGGCAATTTCAAAAATATAGCATACAGTTGGAATTGCCGAGATTCATGCTATCGACTGCTTTCTGATTGAAAAAAAAGAAAATGCGTCTTTTCAAAGAGGTCGAAACAAGGTGTGGATAACGGAAATGATGCAAATTTGCGTTGTCCAATTATAATTTAGCCGCGACAGTGCATTAAAACTTTATTCTCCTTCAAACCATTATACTGACGAATTTTTCGAGATTCAGGCTATCCAATGACCATTGAAAGTCTAGGGAAATAGCTTTGTTCATCAAAAAATGCTCGAGTGTAAAATATATTATAATTCTTACTTACTGTTATAGCACGATAAAAAACCTTGCGAGATGAAAAGCATCGTTCAAATTCTCGTAATTTATGCAATCGATTAATTGCCTAAACTTCAAAAAAATAAATAACACGTTTTACCTAAGGGATCAAATCAGGGTGCGAATCACGGAAAAGTGCCAGATCATTCGACCAGACTTCAACAACATCCGCGTGGAGTATAAAAACATCAAGGACCAGCTGAACTTGAACGTGAGCTCAGGGACTTTTGCAGATGATAGAAGTGAAAAAGAAGCTGTTGTAAAGAGTTCTGCTGATTGCATAATAAACGTCGAGTCATATAATCATATAAACAGAAAAAACAGCGTGGCAAACTCGAAGTCTCTTGATCATTTCGGAGTGTGTCATTTTCCCAAAACATTGCAAATTCATTTTTTCTAAAGGCAGATGCTATAAGATAATCAAAACCGCTCGTCACTGTTTAAGTTCACACTTATAAAGTAAAGAAATTTATTTCAGTTCTCTTTGGCATAGGATATCATTCACATTAAATTTGATTCACGACCAAGTAATTTGCGAAAGGGTGAAGCGCCATTTTTACCACCCAAGAAAGTTTGATTTTAAAGAGTTCAAAAATATGTCACTAAAATAGGAAGAAATAAATGCTTTTTAATGATGAGATTGTGCTGCGTCAACGAGACAAAGCCTCCGCTTTTGTGAGAACTTCGGGTTCTGCGAATATGGATACTCTATAAGCAGATTTAAACTCACTTGATTCTTTTACGACGCCTCAATAGTAGGAGAAGTGGGAGGAGACAGAGAGCTAGACAACACAGTAATAAGAGAATTAATACAATGATTAGCAACCATAGAGGAAAATATGATCTTTTACAACAACCACTGGATAGACAAGGGAATGTGAAACACCAGGCAGCATTGCTAGTACTGGATGTCGCTCACATGAGCGCTAAAATAGGTATATCATTCTCAACGCACATACAATTTTAGAATATGGAGAATGTATACCTCAGCACATCCGCTGCAATCCAGCACTCGGATATTGCATACGAGATTTACTGTTGGTTGCTTCGCAATAAAGTGTACTAGTGTTCTTTTCGCAGCTCCTTCTCTCGCGTATTGTTCAGTTTCGATGCTCGTCAAAATCCCGTCACCACATAGTACACATCTAGAATATCATCCATTTGCCACAGTAATATCACCACAATCTCGTTTCAAAATATTTTAAAGCTATGTTTACGTCAAGTTCAGGAAATTCAAGAGATTCCCTAAGAGCTGGAATAATGCCTAGAGATGACTAATTCTTGTTGCGCCTTTGCTTCAACCACCTCAACGGCGATCAAACATAAAGCGCAATAAAATATCAATGTGTCCAAAGAGAAAAGCAGCGGTCAACAACGCATCGGAATCTGTCGTAAATCTCAAAAACGTAAGGGTCACTCCAAAGAATTCCCTCCTGTCGCGGAGGTACGTTCTCAGGTGAATAGTCAGACACGAAGTATTGTTTCTCTCGAAAGTTTGATTATTCAGACATTTGATTCAGTCCAATTTTTGACATCTGTGAGTAGCTTCCGAAACGTTTGGCTAAAAGCTATATATTTCACTTCCTGGCAGATTGTTATACTTCGAGCACTACGTCATATAGCTCAATTTCCTTGAGCTCTTCTTTTCATAACTTTTTTATGTGTGCATATGTAAACATCAGTCAGTCGTCTTTTTATATAACTGTGTTCTTGCTTTAAATTTATTAAGAATTCAACGTTTCATGATTATTTGGTTCACAAACAATCGATACAGTAATGCAGCATACATCATTTAGTTACGCACATCGCAGCAATCTTCTTTTTCGGAAACACGGGGCTTATTGACCGAATTGAATCCGGATGACAGATGTATGTACTCAGCTCTTGGGTTTTACATATGCAAATACAAAGCTCAATGGTAATTCCTCTTTGCTGATTTTTTTTTACTTTTAGATGTAAAAGTGACATAAAATTGCCTTTTGAGATGTTTTTAAGAGAAAATCGAATTGTTGGCTAACCCGTGACTGTCGATAAATGACCTGCCATTCATCGAGCAAGATTGCACTATGTAATCCTGCTTGAGACATTTTCCATATAAAATTTCAAAGGTATACGGCTGGCCGACGACGAACTGCTGAATGGGAGTGTTCGTTGGAGGATGTTCTATGGGGATGTGCCCTGGAATAAGTTTTAAATAAGTGGTCACTGACAGTCACTAGCGTTAATTCTGAGTTCTCGTTGTTTTCAAGCGACAACTGAACGCTTAGAGCAGACTATAGATTCAGTAATCATAAACTGAGCTTAATTGGCGAGTGGCAGTTGAAGAGAGGAATGTGAAAATAATTTCGAGGACGTACCGTTATAAAGATGAAGAATAGGTATACTGGCGCAGACGAGATGAGCTATAAGAGAAAGCAGACCGCAGGTGAGTTCTATGTACATGACTGAAAAGGGGCAGAGCTAGCGCCAGCAGCGTTACTTGCAACTAAAACGAGCGCACGCTGCTTTACTGCGCTCCTGGCAGCCAGTGACTAATGTCTCGCGACGAGTAACATTGCTCGAAATATAAATGTACATAATCATACAAATCGTACAATGTGTTTGAATCAGGTGTTGGTGCATTAGCTGTTTGTCGTTCACTGAGGCTGGCGGTGTCACGTGATCGAACCTTACGGCATGAGAGTAAGCTTCAACAAAACACCGAGATCACGTCCTCAAGCCGTTCCATCAGTCGAACTAAGAGAAAAGTCTTGCAAAAACCTGTTCACAGTGTTAAAACTCCACAGCTTGATTGGAATATAACTTCAATCTTCAAGTTGCCGCTTTGTCACAGCAGTTATATACATGTACTCAACTGACTGCCAGTTGCTGTGGACATCTTTCTTGGGAACTGTGGCGATTAACAAGTGAAGATATAAGCGATGTTGTTTCTGAGTCGCATTTAATGGTCGAAACCTTATGCTGAAAATGATTCATGACCAGCGAAAACCAGACATAGTCTAAAAAAAAAAATATATATATATATATATATATTGAAGTGGTAGGACGAACTTTGGCGGCAAATTTGGAGATGTGATATCAGTAATGTCACTTTAATAATAAGCAGAATCGGTCGATCAAAAAACATAATTCTCTCTAGCATGATGTTGTATAATAGTAGTCAGCCAACTCTTAAGTTAGGCAGAAACTGATGACGAGACCGTAATGGCTACCGGCTGAATGAAACACTTTGTCAACATTCCTCCCAAATTCCGTTAATACTAGAGAAGAATTTTCTATATTCGCGGCTTATTTCATTTTAAATTCTAGCAAGTATCCTAGTGGGTGGAAGCCACTGGCATTCGTGAGATTGCTACTTAAGACCAAAGAGGCAGAAAAAAAAAAACTTTCGAAACGAAGTGTTTCAAATCCTTTCGGTGCTGCAGCTAAAATCAGAATGATTTTGGCCATACTAATTTTTGTGTTTATATACTCTATGAGCGCATGTGACGCAGTGGTTGGAGGTGCTTTGCGTCGCACACGAGGTCATTGGTTCGATCTCGCGCTCATGGCTCAACAAGTCATCCATCCCTTCGGGGTAGGTAAATTGGTACCAGACTGGTCTCAGACTTGTCTGTGAGGATAAGCAGCACTGACTCGGTTCAGCGGGAGGCCACCGCGAGTCATTGTAAGGGCCAGATATGCATTCAGTCACCTCAAACGAAGTTAAAATTGAAGACGAATGTTCGGCGCATCCCTCAGGGATTGATCAACGCCGAGAGCTTTATCCTTTATGTACTCAAGGAGGAACTCATTTGAAGCGAGTTTTTGGAAGGGCCATAATCTCTGAAATGTTTGCTGATGACAACATAAGTGATATGAGCTGTCTTCTCACATTCTAATGACAAATGACTCTATATGAGAAAACGAATTCTTATACATGGCTTCAAGAGATAAAACTTTAATAATCCGAAAGACCGACTTTCTATAGCCTTGGCATTGTTATAATAGTATATGTTATTAGTAGTAGTACTACTACTAGTTCTTGTAGCTTTAGTTGTAGTAGTAGCAATAATAGAAATAGTTAGGTAGTTGACTTCAGTGTGAAGTCGCCAAAACGTCGAAATAATCATAAAAACGGTAATGAACATGTGATCAAAAACCACATGGAGTATTCTAGAGAACCTTTTTTTTTATTTTGCTGCTTTTTCACAGCAGTATGAAGTCAAATACACATTCAAGGATGCTCAGTGGTATGCAAAACATTTGACATAAAGCAAGTTTTACCTATACTCAGGTCTCACTCAAACTACGTTGTTACGGATATGTGCTTACCAAACTAAACTCGTTACAAGTTGGCTGTTAACAGCTACGATAGTTTATTCAAGAAAGAGTGGTAGCAGAGCAATGACATCGTGTTATAGTGGTAGCACGCGCTCTCAGTATTTGATGAAACGCCAGTTCAAATCCCGCTTGATGTTGAATGTTCTGCATACTACTCAACATTTTCGAATTTACCCAAGAGATAAAGTTGCATTCTAATGAATTGATTGTTGTATCCAACAGAAAGATAAAAAGTTTATCAGAAGGTTCACAAAGAAATCTTATCATCAGACAGTTGTCTCCATTTTGCCATAACATTCTGAGTTTTCAAGAATTCCAGTAGAATAATCGCTTAGCTACCAACTTTAATACGTTAGTTAGACGGTCCGCAAGCAAATTTGTTCGCATTGATAGTTCCTCACATAAGCACAATTATTTCAATTATATTTCTGAAATTCTTGTATAATTTTGACAGAACAAGATTTTCTCTACTCGTTCATTAGCTTTTTGTTTAGTTATATGTCTCTTATCCAGGAGAAAAACCGTGGTTAACTACGCAATCGTGCTGAGTTTGGCATGCGATCAATCGTATTGTATTGTACAAAAATTTTTATTTTTGCTCTTTCCCAGTTTATACAAAACCCAAAAGTCATCGTAGTAAATAAAATTGAAGAATAGCTAGTAATTTATCAAACATGACTATGCATAGGGCACACGATAACTGTTCATCGAAAACTCTCGCTATGACTAAGTTTATATCAATTATTCGTTTATTTCCAATCATACAGAGTTGATGAACGTGAGAAAGTATTGAGTACTTATGGAGAGCGGAACAATTCTGAGCACGAAGCGACAACCTTGCCTGAATAAACGGCTTAGAACATCGGTATTATGCAAATTATTGGTCAAAATATGTCCTCTCCAGAAAAGTAATCTCAATACTTCTCCCCCATCCGCACTTATAATTGAGGAGAAGTATTTTTATTCCTTCTTGAGATTTTCGTAATTATTTGATAGCTCGAATATCGAAAATCTGAAGGGTGTGTTTTTTTCAAATGGTTTTTACATTTTAGTGGAGAGTGGAATTAAATTTTCTTTCACACTCAAGTATGTTTCACTGAGAAGAACTTTCCATTCAGCACATTCGATTGCGCAAATTTCAGCAATTTTAAATATATCCTTGGTTTTTCAAAAAGGATGCTTTGAGTGCGTTGTTACAGCGAGAAGAATATTAAGTTTCACACTCGGCGCCATGTCGAACGCTTAGCGCAATTTACATGTGGAGTGCGATGCGTGCCAAGTGTAAAACCCAACATTCTTCTAGCCGTAACGGCGCACTAAGAAGTATTTCTCAAAACCAAACATGTCCTTGAGACTGTTGAGACTAAGCTATAGAACGGGTGCGAAAACCTGAGGAAAAGCCGTGCCTAGCGAAAAATATTCGGATGTGCAACACAGTCTCATTCTTGTTGCTACAGCTCGCAAGAAAACTTTATTCAACAGGCAAGACCACCACTGTAATGGCAACACTTTCATTTCGGTGCCAATCAACGAGGGCGTTTTGGGTATATGCAAGATCTGCATTCGCCCACTGTACGCATTTCAAAATCTGCTCTGATTTGAGTTCCGTTTTGTTCCAAATCCATAAGCTAATTTTAGCAGGGTAATACATGGAAACGATTCTGCACCTTTATTATGACACCTTGCTCTCACAGTTTTGATGAAATACTTCCACACTCTCAATGCTCCTCACTAGTACAATTTATCCGATTTTATTGACTTATACCAGATTCATCGTGTATTAATATTAACTCGATAAAATAGGTTAACATTTGCAAAAAGAGCTCAGATATCACGGAAACAGTCTTCTCTCTATATCATCATTTCTCGATTACCTGAACCGACCTAAGTAGTAATTGATGTATCTTCTCCTAACGAGATTTGTTTGAATACATCATAAGATAAATGATTCGGAAGTTTTGTTTTCTTGCACTATTTCAACGGATCACTAAGATATGGTGTGCATACTACGAAATTCAATCATTGTTATAATCAATTTGAGCATCTCTTTCTTCACACATATAAGATCACGAAGGCGATGATCACAGGGTAAACTTGGATTACTGCTTATTTATTTACAGCGATCAAAACATTATGAAGACTTCTTCCGCCTGCAGTATTTCTGGTCATGAGGTGGGGTAACTCCTTTAAATTTGCAATGAATTCATATAACCCTTTGGGGACCATATGATACGTTTCGTATCAAACGGCGCGACGTCAAATCTCACTCAACTAGTGTAATAGCGGCGTCGCGCTGCGTGGGAAAGCGACGGTCTCCGCCTGTCTATCAACCTTGGTTCTCATAGGGATAATCTGTGGTGAAAAGTAGTCAGATCTCAGATTAGCTATCACGAAATTCAAACAGAAATCATAAACAGCTGTCTCTAATCATATTAAAAGAGGAGGAGACTATGACTGATCGAACCCTAGCCACACCAGCTCACGAATTACACCATCTTCTTGGACTACTGTTGCACACAGGACAATTTGCGTAAGAAGAAACGGCAACGCCTAGCCAAGATCAAAAGAAAATCTCAATGAGCTCTGCGCCAGGTCAAGTGTGGTCACAAAACGCTGCTCGTTGTGATTCATTTTCGGATTATTGGAGTCTATGCCAACTGCGTGAAAGGTCGTCGTGTAGATGTTCAGATTACCGCGGAGAGGGACTAATGACCTTGACCTTTACATCAAAATCTTGTTCAATATGCTTTTGTACTCTATCACGAAAGCAAATTTTGCATAAACCCAAACGTCCTCGATGACTGGCAAAAAATGAAAATACTGCCATTATATACAATCTATTAAAACCTCAAATATGGTCGATTAGCTGGTATCCAGCGATCCATTACCTCCCAAAATACTCTGAAGCGGGCTTTATCCATATGGCGCTTTGTCCTGGAAACTGGCAACATCGTGACACTCCATTTCGCCACATTCGAATTAACCTGAAAGCAGATTATGTAGTAGTCCATACAACGGCGCAAAATCTAAACTATTACAACTCAGTGAACTGCGCAAGCAATGCTGTTGTTTTTCCCTAATCTATGACATCAAAAGCTCAGAATGCCATTACTCAGCCCCCAAAAGTGTAGATTAGCAGAATACGCTGCACACTGAATGACTAGTTGAATGGTTAGAAATACGAGTAAAATTAATAAGGACAATGTCATCTTCTTATAAAGCATATACACGTCGCAATGATCCAATAATGGAGAAAATCACAAGTCTAAATCAATGATAACTCGAATAAATCAAAATCCTCACGTTGAGGTCGTCGTAATGCACGTGAAATGCCGGAATTTTCGAGAATATCTCGACAGGGTTGCTGTGCCACCGTTTAAATGGCTTGAATTGCCATAACTGGCCCTAAACGAGGAACTCAGCATCGCACTTGGTACGTCCGCGACATCTTCACTAACCGTAATAAATACCGCGACCACTCTATCCCACTCGGCATCCGTGAATTTGTTCGGCTGATCCACGACGAGATACGGCACTAAAACAACAATCAGTTCATTCTGATTAGAAGAGAACAAATGAAAAAACCGATCTCTTTCGCTGGAGATGTACATTCAATAGGATTATGAGTAACCATTTAGAAGCTGAGACTTCAGGCAACAGCCCCACTTCGCTGCATTTTCCTGACATTGCTACGGCAGGAGATTTCTTGCGTTCCAGACGTGCATAATTCTCGCCGGACAAAGCTTTTTCTTTGGACTATTAGTAATCATTCTATAGCGTAATCGTTCCTGATTCCAACGCTGTGCTTATGCTTTAGAAAGACCGTTTCTCTAAAACGCAGCAGGTAAAATAAGCCAAATTCGTGTTGAACTAAGAAACGATTACGCTATCGAATGATTACTAATAGCCCAAAGAAAGATCTGAACAGCAAGAAATATGCCCGTGTGAAACATGTTCAGCGTGGATTTCAAAGCGTTATGAAAGTGTGCTTTGAAAAACTGGCCATGTGGGACTCTAGTAACAAATCTAAGCTTTCGAACGATTACTAAAACTCCTATAAAAACTTCTCGAGCAGTTGAGATCGGTGAATCATTTGTTCCCTCATAATCAGGAAAAACTCAACAATTAAAAAACATATTTACTTAACCTGAAAAAATTGACACACACGTAAATCAGAGGATTAGATATCTTGACTTGCCTGTCGTGCCGTTTTTCTTCCGCTGAATGTAAATTTGCGACTCGCGCCGGACATTTTGGTCCTTCCGCTTCTCTTCAGTTGTCACGAAATTCATATCCTACATATTTCTCCTTACGACAAAACCATAGCAATATTTATCATCAAACAAAATTCTTCCTACTTAATCTCGACCGTTTATATAAAGCTCGCTCAGATAATGATAATGTGATAACCTATTTGAGCACCTTATGACGTCCTAGACAGGCCCCTGCTTCGTCGTCCCGCACTCCTCAGTAGCACAGTCTCCCTCGGTCCAATCGATTCCCTAGGGATATACCTCGACACAAAAAGTTTCACGGATTCCTATTGAGGAGTTCAGAAGGAAGAAACAGGCGCCTGTTTGGCACTGTATCAGTGTCCTAGGTAGAGGTCATAACTGGGCTCAAACATATTATCATATTGTCAGATTGTCATTCGCTTGAGCGAGATCTATAAAGACGGCTGAGAGTAGAGTATGATTTATGCTACCGGCCACAAGCACTCCACCGTGGTCACCACAGGTCGTGAGACTTTTGTAGCCTGACTTGTGGTGATCTGATGGACGTCGATTCCTCGGTATAGGTGTATATCCCCAGAGGATCGGCTGAACCAAGGAAGACTATGCTACTGAGCGAGGTGACGAAACAGGCGCCTCTCTAACACTGTACAAATGTCCTAGTTAGGCCTCATAACAGGCTCAAACATGTTGTCTTGTTATCAGCATTACTTTGATTCAACAGCATTGAGTGGTGTTATAATGTTACACACTTGATGAGCAAAACTTTTGCTTCAGGTGGGACTCAAACCCACAATTCACCCTGTCCGTGGAAGCGTGCATGAACCCTTGTGTTATCAACGTCTGCTTTGACACCACTCTTTCTACGCTACAACGCATCAATCTGGCAACAACCAACCGTCAACGGTTTGGCCTAGTAGTCGATATCGACATTGAGCTCAGTCACAATGTCAAATCGCACATATTTAATTTATAGAAGTCCATACTTGGATAATATCGGTAGCGTTGAAGATTGTAAGAAGTGACGTTATGGCAGACGGTATGATGATGATCGGAGTTCGGCAGATGCGTTTCTTTGGCTCATCGGGCATGCTCGTGATTTGCGAGGGAATGGTGGTGGCTAGCGCAGTTCTATTCGCTGATTCATCCACCTTCTGAGTTTCCAGTGCTGAAAAAGGAAGCAAATACATCTTCTGTGATGTCTCCGTTAGATTTCCATCCCCGCTAAACATTTTTAAACTATGTATTCTGAATACTTTTCTGTCAGACGGTGAAAAATCGATATTCGACCCTCATTCGCTGGGCAAGAATGTTTCATAAGAGTGTTAGTAATCATTGGAAAGCATAACTCTCTAGCTAGCGCTCAAAGTAATCGTTTTCTGAGAAAGCCTTTTTATATGGCTCTAGTACTCAGAAGAATATTATGTCCCATCTCGCTTATACTTTGCTGGACAAAACTCCTTCTCAAAATTGCTGATACTCTTTCGATGGCACAAGTCTCAAAAAGCTTAAAAAACGTGTTTGCTTTTTGAAAAATCTCTTTCGATAGCGCTGCGGGAGAAAAAAAATTGTATTTTGCATCTCGCCGGGCAGAGATCATTCTTCAGACTATCAGTGATCACTCGATAGAGGAAAATGATTATTCAAACGCTGTGCTTACTTTCTGGACAGACCGTTTCACTGCAGCATAGCAGTGGAAATAAGGTCGAGTTTCACATATTCAGCGGCTTCTTAGACGGCTAACCCACGGGCTGAGAAGGGTGGGGGGGAGAGGGTTTGGGCGAGGCGAGGCGATCGATCGAAGGCCTGACGGTTTAGACATGCGCAGTGCAACTCGCTATGTAATGGGGGATTTTTCCTCCGCTTTGAAAGAAACTCAGATGAAAAATTTGAATCACGCAAGATTTTCTTTACGGGATTACATATATATATATATATATATATATGCAGATATAAATACATATAGATTTGCATATGAGTATGTATATATATGCACATATACGTACGCTTACGACTCGAGCGAGCTATGTGTGATAGAAATGAAGGCGCGCGGCGGATGTGAAACGTAATTTTATATCGTACGCTACAGCGTTTCAAGAGGGTTCTTCTAAATAGGGACAAGTAGCGCTGTAGCCAGAGATTTAAGTTTTCGAACTGTTACTAACACTCTTATAAAAAGTTCTTGCCCAGTAAATGAGTCGAATAATCATTTGTCGCTGTCCAACAGAAAAGAACCATTTTACCCTATCAATGACATGATAGTGAATCAATGGCGAAACATTCCAGATTAAAATTGCTCGCACCCTCTAATATGATTCGACAGAAAGTAGACTCCTACAACATTAAGTAAGTCAAAACAATAAATATATAAAGTTCTTATACAAAAATTCGCTTCTGAGAGGAAAATGCCAAAAAGGTGAAAGTGTGTAGTACCTGGCTTACATTACAAGGTACAAAATTAAAGGGACAATTGAAAGCTTTGATAAGTACGACAGATCCGATCTATAAAAGGAACAGTAACAGCAGCTATACAGCTTATCAAAGTCGAATGGAAAAGTTCATTCTCTACCCGTAACTTCAGTCATAATGCTCATGGAGAAGATTTTGAACGACAACAACAAAGCCAAGATTTCCAATGTATTCTGCTTGAGTTTAGAATCAAAAACAGAGTAAAATACATACCCTAACTTACTTTTTAATGGACGATTCTCCGGCAGAGAAAAGATTTCTCCCAGGTTTGCGCCAATGAACGTTGATGTGCCCATACTTTGGAATTCGTTAAACTAAAAGCAGGTAGGATTTTTCGAGCTGATTCAACTAATAAACAAAGAGTCACAGCGTACAGTGAGAGAATGGTGAACGAAGAAGCGAAATCACAAACTTTCACAAACCGCTCTTGGTCATATCTGTCGTACGGTCCTCCGAATTTCGCTTGTCTAGACTTTGTCGTATCTATTCCGCGTTCTCTCAACTCTGCCTTTTCACGAACCTAAATATTAAAGATGTAAAGAGGAGGAAAACGTGCCAAATAGTACTGCAATTTTGGCGAAAACCTCAAGACAGTATTGGGATGAAGTTTGTTTAACATAATCACAATCTCTTCGACTTTCAGACAACTACAGACAGTCTTCCGATCATATGAGAAGTTAGAATCTGACAGAAGTAAAAGAGGTTTTGTGGCGTCAACACATACACATACCAAACTTCTTCAAGATATTACTTTCCTTTGAATTCGAATGGAACTCAAGCTCAAAGAATGCTTGAGCATCATACGATTTCAAACGTACAATCGGGTAGTCGCCAACATCAACGGTGAGACTGGGTGGCATCAGTACGTCTGTTCAATTAAGTTGTCATTCATCTACAAGTCTCGAACGAAACAAAGTATTAGTGGGTTAAAGAAGATCGGAATTCAATTATGCCAAGATAAGCAATAACTGTCACATCAAGGGTGAAGGCTTTAGCAAATTCTGCCCATTAATATCCAAAACGCGTGTTCATGTGTGAGACTTGATTATTATCGGCCAAAATGAGTCACATGTGTGCCTCCAAATGAACATTTTCCCCAAAAGGACATGGAGAAATGCTTTCAATTGCAAGCTCAATAGAGTAGTATCAAACAATATAGCAGAAAAACTTAAGTAATCTCACAAACGTAGAACCTCATTTGCTTCAATTCGGTTATAAGGGGATAAATGAGTACTCGACCACATTCACGGAACACAAACTTCTCATAGGGGTGTTAGTAATCAATTGAAAGCTTAAATGATTGGCTCGGACTGTCGCCCTTGATTTTCGAAAAAAAACCCTTTTAAAACGTTGTATAATTCAAAATAAAATTACGTTTTCACACACATGTATTCCTCGCCGAACAGAGCTCTGTTTTTATACTGTCAACAGTCATTAGAAAACGTAAGTTTCACTGATCCCAACGCTGTGCTTATATATTGAAAAGAACGTTTCTATGCAGTGCAACAGGAGAAACAAGTGCGAATCCTCAGGCGCAAGTAAAGCGGTCCTTGGCCGATTCACGGGTTGCTGGATGAAGCGGAAATGGGGGTCCCGCAACTATCGATGAATTTTCAACCGATCCTAAGAAAGTGAGATATTTGTTATTCAAACGGGAACTGTTTCGCCGCTTAGAAAGAAAACTCCAGGTAAAACGTAAAAACTCCGCCACAGAAAGATTTCAAATACTTTTATTATGCTACGAATACCAACAAACAATCATCGTTATGACAAATCTGATAAAATTCATGAGGCCAGAAAGTCCTAATAGCTTCCAATAGTGACTCGAAAACATTTAGATACTACGAGATTGTCCCTACACATTCACATGCTCGAAAACCGATCGATCATCGCGTCAGCCCACTTTGCTGCCTCGGCCAGCGGCCCGTGAAATGGACAAAGACCACCTGTGTGAATCGATCTTATATTCTCTGCTGCGTTGCGAGTAATGGTCTTCTCAGGACGCAAGCATAACGTTGAAATCGGCAAATTTTACGCCATCGAACGATTACTGATTGTCTAGGTAAAAAACTCTGCTCGGCGAAAAAAGCGCATGTGAGACACAATTTTATTTTGAAATTTACAGCGTTATAGAAGAATCTTTTCGAAAACCGACCACGTAGAGCTCTGACCACAGATTTAAGTTTTCGCATGATTACTAACACTCCTACGAAAAACTGCGGTCCAGCGAACGAGATTAGATATTCATTTGCGACTTTATAGCAGAAAGGAACCTCTGATTTCATTCTAAAGTGTGCAAGTAAACAGATTATTTTTATTTAAAAGTATTCTTACTAGAAACTCCTGCAAAAAAATCAGAACTACTACTACGACCCACTCTGATTGACTTCAACATGTCAAAAATAAAGGTGAACGTCTTGTTCGGAGCATTCATGACCGTCTTCCGCGTCTCGCAGACACATTCCACCTTTCGGACGTCCATGGAGTAACGAGTAACAAGTGGTTCGATAGGAGGAGCATTGTCTATGGTATCTCTAAAGTATGTAAAAAATAGCAACTAAATTAAACCCATAAGAGAGTTGAAATACGAACAAAACCTGAAACTCGAAAATTTTTGACTCCCAGGTTCAACCGCCACTATATCTATTGCTGAGCACGCCTATTTGGCGGCTAGAGTCTATAACCAAAAAAACAGAGTTCAAGTTTTGCTCGTATCCCAGCACTTCCGCAGTCACAAACCTCATCGTATCCTACTGTCAAGACAAAAAAAGTAAAACAAGTAGAAACAGGTTAAGGCTGTGGTAAAGTTGAAGTTCAGATATCTTTAAGACTTACGGATCAACAGCGGCAATTTTTGTCTTTTGGTGAGTAAGTTTTTTTTGCTTGAGAGCTGCGATCTTGTCCGCAGTAAGCGAGTCATTCAAAGCTCGTATTTCAGACGGATCTACGCGATCCTTGTTCAATAGCTGGTCCACTCGAGGCCTGGAAAAAAGCCATAAGAGAAGCCCATTCCTGACTCAGTCAAACTCACGAAAACCTCATTGAAAATAAATACAGGGTCTAGCGATTCTAAGAGTATTGAATAATTTGTAAAACACTCGACACCAGGCGGGAGTTGAACATTCGTCTCACCCATATCGGGGTTCGCACTACCTCTACACCACCAAGGAAGCTTGTTAAAAACTATTCCTTCTTCAGTCCAATATATCGCATCGTGAATGTCAGAAATCAACTTTTGATTTTGGTCTGGTAAGCACAGTTCAGCATTGAACCAACTTGAGGCGACAGCAGTTTGCAATGTATAATAACTTGGATCCCTTGTTTTTATTGCTTTTTAGCAGTTATTATGTTACAAATATAGATCTTTGAGTATTGAGTGGTATAGAAACATTCGACCTCAGCCGGGAACTGAACATGTGTTTCACCCATACAGGGTGACGCATGCTATCACTACACCACCGAGGCCATCGCTATACTACCACTCTTTCTAGCGATTCTGTCTAAGTGGACAAAACAATCAAAATGTAAACACACGGTGCATTATGATCCAATTTCAATTTCTTTGCCTCCGGCTCCTCAATTGTTTCCGGGACGAGGCGTTTGATGTCGATGCCAGGAGCGGGTGCATGCGACGGATTATGATTGGCGGGAACTTCTAGCCGATTTCCGCTTAGATAGTCAAGAATTTCCCTCCTGAAAAAAGACAGAATGCACTTCTATAACCGATATATCAATGCTGATAGTGAAACATTTACCGGTCAGGACGTGAAACGACTTTCACATTGGCAGCAGTGGCGTCACCTACATACAACGGATGAGTTTTCGCCCGATGCTCCCAAAGAAACAGCAATGCATCGATCGTGTAGTAGTCGTTCTGTTTCCCATACACCTAAACATCCATGACTCTCCAGAGATCACGTAATCAATTAATCAAATATTATCTTAGAGATGGACGAAGAAGTCCTAGTCACTCTGAATCTATAGTCGAAATAAGGGATAGATACAAATCAGCTCAGTCATAGTAAAAATGGCTTTGTTTCACTTTATCTAATCCGCATCACAGTCCTTCATCCACTATGCGGATCGCTGTATTTCTGTAATTTTCTTCTTTCTTCACATCCATCGCCTTCTTGAGGCTTTGTCTTCTTGAACGTCGTAGAACACTGGTTGAACACGTCACCTTGCATACTCGAGGACAGCTAGGTTGCGCGTTTCGTTGGGATGTCGTTATTGATTACCGGAAATTGTGGTGTAAGCGATGGATTATGATTGGTCGGATTTTCAAATCGATTAGCGCCTAGATAGGGAAGAAATTTCACTAAAAGAGGGAGGGCGGGGAATCAACCCCGCATCGCGCTGCGCCAAGGCGCACTAGCCACTGGGCCAGCGGCCCCAACTAAGAAAATCAAAAGAAATATAACCTGACAATGTATTCTGAGCCTTCCGTGAGATCTTTTGTGGGCACTTAAACAGTGTAAGACACATGTTTTGGCATTACAGCCTCGTCAATTGCACGATGCCTTTCGCTTGAGCCAATCTCTTCCGGGTGAGAACCCCTTTATATAAAGGAATCGTCAATGAACATGTTACATTGTGCCCGTACAAAGTAAAAATCTCATTTCACACACTGCAGAGATATCATATCACAGAAATTTTCACTTGGCATGTGCACTGTGTAACATGTTCGTCGACGATTCCTTTCTATAAGAGGGTTCTCCCCTAAGAGAGGTTGCCTAAGACGAAAGGCACAGTGCATCTGACGATGCTGTGAAGCCGAAACACATGTCTTGCACTGTAAAAGTGCCAATAAAAGATCTCATTAAAGGCTCAAAAATACATTATCATACATGTTTTAAGAGAGTTCTCAGAAAACAGTCAAATATAAAGGTATTATTGCGAAAAATATATGAAAACTAACAAACACATCCTCGAATAAGTAAGCGACTAGCACAGAACGGAGTGCTACAAAAAGAACTTACTAGGAGATTTGTCTCCGTGTCCTTATGATATGCTCTTTCACCGAAAGCGTAGTACTTTTCGTTATTCTGGAAAAAGGAGCGAAAATGAAAAGAACAGGCCTGTGTGGCGAGCTGTGGTCAAATGAGTTCTTAACTCTTTGAGGACCATGGGCCCACTTCCGCTGCATCT
Source organism: Parelaphostrongylus tenuis (assembly GCA_019055375.1). NCBI lineage: Eukaryota > Metazoa > Nematoda > Chromadorea > Rhabditida > Metastrongylidae > Parelaphostrongylus > Parelaphostrongylus tenuis. The sequence continues at coordinate 209,219 of JAHQIW010001904.1, forward strand.
CTGACCCACGGCGTAGCAACGTCTCGTACGTGAATAAATAGGATAAAGTCTCGGCGCTGATCAATCGCAGTGGGATGCGCTATGCATTCGTCTTCGATTTCTGACTTCGCTTGAGGTAACTGAATGCATGTCTGGCCTTTACAATGACTTGCCGTGGCCTACCGCTGTACCGCATCAGTGCTGCTTACCTCTCAGACAAGTCTGAGACTAATCTGATACCATCTGACGGACCCCGGAGGAATGGATGACCTGGCGAACCATGAGCGCATGGACCTTGTGTGCGACATAGAGCACCTCTAAACACTACGTTACGTGTGCATCGAATGTATATCATTTCAATGTACAATTTCGACTGTATTATTGTTGCTATTTTTTGTTTATAACAACATAATACACTTTCACGTAACGTAATATGAGGAAATTTTAATACGATTGGAAGAATACAATATTACATTGAATATGTTCCCACGCTGAGTGTAAGAGATGCAGAGGAAGTGGGGCACACCGTTCAGCGTTGCCAAGTTGGTGGCTGGAGATACAGGGCTGGTGGTTCCACGGCCCCGAAAGGATTGAAAAATACTTCAAACTGATTCCTATAAAAATATGAAATTACGAGAGCACGCTTAGGCTTAGACTTAAATAATCGATGGGACCACGACTCGTCACTAGCGTCGAAGGCTATGCGAAAATATGTTGACAAAAAAGATAAACAATTAGAAGAGTTAGATAAGCCTAAACAAATGGGCTTACGTAAATGATTTCCTTCACAGGAAGCCGCCCTGAGGCCACTTCGCGTAAATAACGAAGAATTTCACTCATTTTTTTCTCTGGGATCGAAAAAACAGTGAGTACACCTTGAAAACAACGACAGATTTCGAAAATATTATGCACATATGACAACGGAAATACCAATCAATACGGAAAATCATTTCATTTGCATTATATTTATTCGAACCTCATAATTTGAGACAACATGAGATGTGGTCTGTTAATGGGCTCTGAACAGCCCGATACACGTATTTCGGTCATGAGCAGCCTCGCCAATCGAGTAGGCCATTCGTCTTTAGCCAATCCTCTCGAGGGCCCCTACATCCGCCTATAAAGAGTAGGCGGACGAACGATTTACATAGTCGCCGTCAAGTGAAAAATCACAAGATCGACAATTTTTGACACTCGACTGCTCATGGCTAGTACTTATGTGATGTTATACCTTTTATTTCGGATGGTTCATTGACACCACGCTCAAATTCCAACATATCTCATATATATTATTTTGGCCAACATGTCGTAATAGAACACTCGAAAAAAAAAAGTATAATATTACAAAAATACCAGCCAAAAGTAATTGAGTGTCGAAAATTGCCGATCCCGTGATTTTTCACTTGACGGCGATTGTGTAAATAGTTCGTCGTCGTCTACCTCCTTATAGGAGGAGTAGCACCTACAAGGGGATTGGTTAAAGACGAAGGGTTATGCCCGACTCAAAAGGCCTCTTAAGGCTGAAACACGTGTATGGGTCTGTGAAGAGCCTATTAACAGACCACATGGCATGTTGGTTCATGAGCTCAAATAATAATCATGAGATATAATAATCGAAACAAGTGCGTATCTCAATACTTCTAGCATTCGTTTCGTTTTTCGACTTCTTTTTGACGTCGTAGATAACTGGCCGAGCATGTCTCCCTGCAGTCTCGAGGATAGCCAGGCTGTGGCGTTCCATAGGGCGTTCTTGTTGAGTGCCGGAGAGTGTTGGGGGATGAAGCTAGGCTCCGTGCGCGAAGCGACGAGCATCACAACCACTCGGCCGCGGCGCCTTCAAAACAGAATAAAAAGATATGCCGAAAAATCGATAGAGTGGAACGAAATTCAGAATAAAAAAACAGAATGACGAGCCTATTTCGCTAGTTAATCAGCGAGTAACTGAAGAAAGAACAACCGCAGGAGAAAACCAGGAATTATAAAATATCCCGCAAAATGTGATACAAGTCCGTAATTACGTATGATGCTTTTCTCACGAGCATTATCGCTATGGATAGGTGATAGGCGGTGCTGTTGGCTTGCATAGAACTTCATATTGGGGATCCGTGGCCAGTGGTTGTGATACTCGTCGCGTGGGGGCGAGCGGAGGCTAATCCCTACCTCCAACTCTCTCCGGCAGTCAACAGGAACGCTTCATGGAACGCCACAGCCTGCTTATCCTCGAGATTGTAAGGAGACGCGCTCAACCAGTACTCTATGACGTTCAAGAAGAAGACAAGGAAAAAACGAATTGAATTGTAGGAGCACTGGGACCAGCACAGCAACACGGGAGCGTATGCGAAACGTTGCACCACCGACGCTCGTTTTGCACACCACTCTTATTTACGCAATAACGCGTTGTCTTTCAACAGCCAACCGGAAAGAGTGAGATCTGGGCTCGAATTCCGGCTGACGCAAACGTTTTTGCACAGTACTCCACATTATTGAGCATTTTTAGCTGCGAAATTACGTTATAGAAGAACCTTTCATACTAATCGACATCAAAAAGACATCGCCAAAAAAATCACAGTGAAGTGTTGGGGCAGGGATCATTTCAGCAATCTTCTTCCCGATGGACGACAGAGAGTAGTGAGACAGCCTCTGCTAGGGGTCAAAGTCGCAGACGAGGTGGTAGAGCCATTCCTACGCTGGGGGTAGGAGTGGCAGAAGAGGTGAGGCAGACAATACACTCCTGCCTGCTAGACAAGTGGATGTGGGTCCGTGGAAGTCAGAGGGTCATGGTAGTAATCGATCTCGGCAACAAGCAAACGTATTAAAGTACTGTAAGCAACTCCTGGAAAAGTCAAGTAGTTCTTGGTCTTGCTGTTCGTTTCTTAGGAAACTTTATTATCCGTCTACATGTTTTTTTTTTCTCTTTGTGAATCCCAGTACTTCCAGCATTTAATTAGTCTTTCGACTTGCCTTGGACGTCATAGAGTACTGGTTGAGCGCGTCTCCTTACAATCTCGAGGATAAGCAGGCTGTGGCGTTCCATGAAGCGTTCCTGTTGACTGCCGGAGAGAGTTGGAGGTAGGGATTAGCCTCCGCTCGCCCCCACGCGACGAGTATCACAACCACTGGCCACGGATCCCCAATATGAAGTTCTATGCAAGCCAACAGCACCGCCTATCACCTATCCATAGCGATAATGCTCGTGAGAAAAGCATCATACGTAATTACGGACTTGTATCACATTTTGCGGGATATTTTATAATTCCTGGTTTTCTCCTGCGGTTGTTCTTTCTTCAGTTACTCGCTGATTAACTAGCGAAATAGGCTCGTCATTCTGTTTTTTTATTCTGAATTTCGTTCCACTCTATCGATTTTTCGGCATATCTTTTTATTCTGTTTGAAGGCGCCGCGGCCGAGTGGTTGTGATGCTCGTCGCTTCGCGCACGGAGCCTAGCTTCATCCCCCAACACTCTCCGGCACTCAACAAGAACGCCCTATGGAACGCCACAGCCTGGCTATCCTCGAGACTGCAGGGAGACATGCTCGGCCAGTTATCTACGACGTCAAAAAGAAGTCGAAAAACGAAACGAATGCTAGAAGTATTGAGATACGCACTTGTTTCGATTATTATATCTCATGATTATTATTTGAGCTCATGAACCAACATGCCATGTGGTCTGTTAATAGGCTCTTCACAGACCCATACACGTGTTTCAGCCTTAAGAGGCCTTTTGAGTCGGGCATAACCCTTCGTCTTTAACCAATCCCCTTGTAGGTGCTACTCCTCCTATAAGGAGGTAGACGACGACGAACTATTTACACAATCGCCGTCAAGTGAAAAATCACGGGATCGGCAATTTTCGACACTCAATTACTTTTGGCTGGTATTTTTGTAATATTATACTTTTTTTTTTCGAGTGTTCTATTACGACATGTTGGCCAAAATAATATATATGAGATATGTTGGAATTTGAGCGTGGTGTCAATGAACCATCCGAAATAAAAGGTATAACATCACATAAGTACTAGCCATGAGCAGTCGAGTGTCAAAAATTGTCGATCTTGTGATTTTTCACTTGACGGCGACTATGTAAATCGTTCGTCCGCCTACTCTTTATAGGCGGATGTAGGGGCCCTCGAGAGGATTGGCTAAAGACGAATGGCCTACTCGATTGGCGAGGCTGCTCATGACCGAAATACGTGTATCGGGCTGTTCAGAGCCCATTAACAGACCACATCTCATGTTGTCTCAAATTATGAGGTTCGAATAAATATAATGCAAATGAAATGATTTTCCGTATTGATTGGTATTTCCGTTGTCATATGTGCATAATATTTTCGAAATCTGTCGTTGTTTTCAAGGTGTACTCACTGTTTTTTCGATCCCAGAGAAAAAATGAGTGAAATTCTTCGTTATTTACGCGAAGTGGCCTCAGGGCGGCTTCCTGTGAAGGAAATCATTTACGTAAGCCCATTTGTTTAGGCTTATCTAACTCTTCTAATTGTTTATCTTTTTTGTCAACATATTTTCGCATAGCCTTCGACGCTAGTGACGAGTCGTGGTCCCATCGATTATTTAAGTCTAAGCCTAAGCGTGCTCTCGTAATTTCATATTTTTATAGGAATCAGTTTGAAGTATTTTTCAATCCTTTCGGGGCCGTGGAACCACCAGCCCTGTATCTCCAGCCACCAACTTGGCAACGCTGAACGGTGTGCCCCACTTCCTCTGCATCTCTTACACTCAGCGTGGGAACATATTCAATGTAATATTGTATTCTTCCAATCGTATTAAAATTTCCTCATATTACGTTACGTGAAAGTGTATTATGTTGTTATAAACAAAAAATAGCAACAATAATACAGTCGAAATTGTACATTGAAATGATATACATTCGATGCACACGTAACGTAGTGTTTAGAGGTGCTCTATGTCGCACACAAGGTCCATGCGCTCATGGTTCGCCAGGTCATCCATTCCTCCGGGGTCCGTCAGATGGTATCAGATTAGTCTCAGACTTGTCTGAGAGGTAAGCAGCACTGATGCGGTACAGCGGTAGGCCACGGCAAGTCATTGTAAAGGCCAGACATGCATTCAGTTACCTCAAGCGAAGTCAGAAATCGAAGACGAATGCATAGCGCATCCCACTGCGATTGATCAGCGCCGAGACTTTATCCTATTTATTCACGTACGAGACGTTGCTACGCCGTGGGTCAGAGATGCAGCGGAAGTGGGCCCATGGTCCTCAAAGAGTTAAGAACTCATTTGACCACAGCTCGCCACACAGGCCTGTTCTTTTCATTTTCGCTCCTTTTTCCAGAATAACGAAAAGTACTACGCTTTCGGTGAAAGAGCATATCATAAGGACACGGAGACAAATCTCCTAGTAAGTTCTTTTTGTAGCACTCCGTTCTGTGCTAGTCGCTTACTTATTCGAGGATGTGTTTGTTAGTTTTCATATATTTTTCGCAATAATACCTTTATATTTGACTGTTTTCTGAGAACTCTCTTAAAACATGTATGATAATGTATTTTTGAGCCTTTAATGAGATCTTTTATTGGCACTTTTACAGTGCAAGACATGTGTTTCGGCTTCACAGCATCGTCAGATGCACTGTGCCTTTCGTCTTAGGCAACCTCTCTTAGGGGAGAACCCTCTTATAGAAAGGAATCGTCGACGAACATGTTACACAGTGCACATGCCAAGTGAAAATTTCTGTGATATGATATCTCTGCAGTGTGTGAAATGAGATTTTTACTTTGTACGGGCACAATGTAACATGTTCATTGACGATTCCTTTATATAAAGGGGTTCTCACCCGGAAGAGATTGGCTCAAGCGAAAGGCATCGTGCAATTGACGAGGCTGTAATGCCAAAACATGTGTCTTACACTGTTTAAGTGCCCACAAAAGATCTCACGGAAGGCTCAGAATACATTGTCAGGTTATATTTCTTTTGATTTTCTTAGTTGGGGCCGCTGGCCCAGTGGCTAGTGCGCCTTGGCGCAGCGCGATGCGGGGTTGATTCCCCGCCCTCCCTCTTTTAGTGAAATTTCTTCCCTATCTAGGCGCTAATCGATTTGAAAATCCGACCAATCATAATCCATCGCTTACACCACAATTTCCGGTAATCAATAACGACATCCCAACGAAACGCGCAACCTAGCTGTCCTCGAGTATGCAAGGTGACGTGTTCAACCAGTGTTCTACGACGTTCAAGAAGACAAAGCCTCAAGAAGGCGATGGATGTGAAGAAAGAAGAAAATTACAGAAATACAGCGATCCGCATAGTGGATGAAGGACTGTGATGCGGATTAGATAAAGTGAAACAAAGCCATTTTTACTATGACTGAGCTGATTTGTATCTATCCCTTATTTCGACTATAGATTCAGAGTGACTAGGACTTCTTCGTCCATCTCTAAGATAATATTTGATTAATTGATTACGTGATCTCTGGAGAGTCATGGATGTTTAGGTGTATGGGAAACAGAACGACTACTACACGATCGATGCATTGCTGTTTCTTTGGGAGCATCGGGCGAAAACTCATCCGTTGTATGTAGGTGACGCCACTGCTGCCAATGTGAAAGTCGTTTCACGTCCTGACCGGTAAATGTTTCACTATCAGCATTGATATATCGGTTATAGAAGTGCATTCTGTCTTTTTTCAGGAGGGAAATTCTTGACTATCTAAGCGGAAATCGGCTAGAAGTTCCCGCCAATCATAATCCGTCGCATGCACCCGCTCCTGGCATCGACATCAAACGCCTCGTCCCGGAAACAATTGAGGAGCCGGAGGCAAAGAAATTGAAATTGGATCATAATGCACCGTGTGTTTACATTTTGATTGTTTTGTCCACTTAGACAGAATCGCTAGAAAGAGTGGTAGTATAGCGATGGCCTCGGTGGTGTAGTGATAGCATGCGTCACCCTGTATGGGTGAAACACATGTTCAGTTCCCGGCTGAGGTCGAATGTTTCTATACCACTCAATACTCAAAGATCTATATTTGTAACATAATAACTGCTAAAAAGCAATAAAAACAAGGGATCCAAGTTATTATACATTGCAAACTGCTGTCGCCTCAAGTTGGTTCAATGCTGAACTGTGCTTACCAGACCAAAATCAAAAGTTGATTTCTGACATTCACGATGCGATATATTGGACTGAAGAAGGAATAGTTTTTAACAAGCTTCCTTGGTGGTGTAGAGGTAGTGCGAACCCCGATATGGGTGAGACGAATGTTCAACTCCCGCCTGGTGTCGAGTGTTTTACAAATTATTCAATACTCTTAGAATCGCTAGACCCTGTATTTATTTTCAATGAGGTTTTCGTGAGTTTGACTGAGTCAGGAATGGGCTTCTCTTATGGCTTTTTTCCAGGCCTCGAGTGGACCAGCTATTGAACAAGGATCGCGTAGATCCGTCTGAAATACGAGCTTTGAATGACTCGCTTACTGCGGACAAGATCGCAGCTCTCAAGCAAAAAAAACTTACTCACCAAAAGACAAAAATTGCCGCTGTTGATCCGTAAGTCTTAAAGATATCTGAACTTCAACTTTACCACAGCCTTAACCTGTTTCTACTTGTTTTACTTTTTTTGTCTTGACAGTAGGATACGATGAGGTTTGTGACTGCGGAAGTGCTGGGATACGAGCAAAACTTGAACTCTGTTTTTTTGGTTATAGACTCTAGCCGCCAAATAGGCGTGCTCAGCAATAGATATAGTGGCGGTTGAACCTGGGAGTCAAAAATTTTCGAGTTTCAGGTTTTGTTCGTATTTCAACTCTCTTATGGGTTTAATTTAGTTGCTATTTTTTACATACTTTAGAGATACCATAGACAATGCTCCTCCTATCGAACCACTTGTTACTCGTTACTCCATGGACGTCCGAAAGGTGGAATGTGTCTGCGAGACGCGGAAGACGGTCATGAATGCTCCGAACAAGACGTTCACCTTTATTTTTGACATGTTGAAGTCAATCAGAGTGGGTCGTAGTAGTAGTTCTGATTTTTTTGCAGGAGTTTCTAGTAAGAATACTTTTAAATAAAAATAATCTGTTTACTTGCACACTTTAGAATGAAATCAGAGGTTCCTTTCTGCTATAAAGTCGCAAATGAATATCTAATCTCGTTCGCTGGACCGCAGTTTTTCGTAGGAGTGTTAGTAATCATGCGAAAACTTAAATCTGTGGTCAGAGCTCTACGTGGTCGGTTTTCGAAAAGATTCTTCTATAACGCTGTAAATTTCAAAATAAAATTGTGTCTCACATGCGCTTTTTTCGCCGAGCAGAGTTTTTTACCTAGACAATCAGTAATCGTTCGATGGCGTAAAATTTGCCGATTTCAACGTTATGCTTGCGTCCTGAGAAGACCATTACTCGCAACGCAGCAGAGAATATAAGATCGATTCACACAGGTGGTCTTTGTCCATTTCACGGGCCGCTGGCCGAGGCAGCAAAGTGGGCTGACGCGATGATCGATCGGTTTTCGAGCATGTGAATGTGTAGGGACAATCTCGTAGTATCTAAATGTTTTCGAGTCACTATTGGAAGCTATTAGGACTTTCTGGCCTCATGAATTTTATCAGATTTGTCATAACGATGATTGTTTGTTGGTATTCGTAGCATAATAAAAGTATTTGAAATCTTTCTGTGGCGGAGTTTTTACGTTTTACCTGGAGTTTTCTTTCTAAGCGGCGAAACAGTTCCCGTTTGAATAACAAATATCTCACTTTCTTAGGATCGGTTGAAAATTCATCGATAGTTGCGGGACCCCCATTTCCGCTTCATCCAGCAACCCGTGAATCGGCCAAGGACCGCTTTACTTGCGCCTGAGGATTCGCACTTGTTTCTCCTGTTGCACTGCATAGAAACGTTCTTTTCAATATATAAGCACAGCGTTGGGATCAGTGAAACTTACGTTTTCTAATGACTGTTGACAGTATAAAAACAGAGCTCTGTTCGGCGAGGAATACATGTGTGTGAAAACGTAATTTTATTTTGAATTATACAACGTTTTAAAAGGGTTTTTTTCGAAAATCAAGGGCGACAGTCCGAGCCAATCATTTAAGCTTTCAATTGATTACTAACACCCCTATGAGAAGTTTGTGTTCCGTGAATGTGGTCGAGTACTCATTTATCCCCTTATAACCGAATTGAAGCAAATGAGGTTCTACGTTTGTGAGATTACTTAAGTTTTCTGCTATATTGTTTGATACTACTCTATTGAGCTTGCAATTGAAAGCATTTCTCCATGTCCTTTTGGGGAAAATGTTCATTTGGAGGCACACATGTGACTCATTTTGGCCGATAATAATCAAGTCTCACACATGAACACGCGTTTTGGATATTAATGGGCAGAATTTGCTAAAGCCTTCACCCTTGATGTGACAGTTATTGCTTATCTTGGCATAATTGAATTCCGATCTTCTTTAACCCACTAATACTTTGTTTCGTTCGAGACTTGTAGATGAATGACAACTTAATTGAACAGACGTACTGATGCCACCCAGTCTCACCGTTGATGTTGGCGACTACCCGATTGTACGTTTGAAATCGTATGATGCTCAAGCATTCTTTGAGCTTGAGTTCCATTCGAATTCAAAGGAAAGTAATATCTTGAAGAAGTTTGGTATGTGTATGTGTTGACGCCACAAAACCTCTTTTACTTCTGTCAGATTCTAACTTCTCATATGATCGGAAGACTGTCTGTAGTTGTCTGAAAGTCGAAGAGATTGTGATTATGTTAAACAAACTTCATCCCAATACTGTCTTGAGGTTTTCGCCAAAATTGCAGTACTATTTGGCACGTTTCCTCCTCTTTACATCTTTAATATTTAGGTTCGTGAAAAGGCAGAGTTGAGAGAACGCGGAATAGATACGACAAAGTCTAGACAAGCGAAATTCGGAGGACCGTACGACAGATATGACCAAGAGCGGTTTGTGAAAGTTTGTGATTTCGCTTCTTCGTTCACCATTCTCTCACTGTACGCTGTGACTCTTTGTTTATTAGTTGAATCAGCTCGAAAAATCCTACCTGCTTTTAGTTTAACGAATTCCAAAGTATGGGCACATCAACGTTCATTGGCGCAAACCTGGGAGAAATCTTTTCTCTGCCGGAGAATCGTCCATTAAAAAGTAAGTTAGGGTATGTATTTTACTCTGTTTTTGATTCTAAACTCAAGCAGAATACATTGGAAATCTTGGCTTTGTTGTTGTCGTTCAAAATCTTCTCCATGAGCATTATGACTGAAGTTACGGGTAGAGAATGAACTTTTCCATTCGACTTTGATAAGCTGTATAGCTGCTGTTACTGTTCCTTTTATAGATCGGATCTGTCGTACTTATCAAAGCTTTCAATTGTCCCTTTAATTTTGTACCTTGTAATGTAAGCCAGGTACTACACACTTTCACCTTTTTGGCATTTTCCTCTCAGAAGCGAATTTTTGTATAAGAACTTTATATATTTATTGTTTTGACTTACTTAATGTTGTAGGAGTCTACTTTCTGTCGAATCATATTAGAGGGTGCGAGCAATTTTAATCTGGAATGTTTCGCCATTGATTCACTATCATGTCATTGATAGGGTAAAATGGTTCTTTTCTGTTGGACAGCGACAAATGATTATTCGACTCATTTACTGGGCAAGAACTTTTTATAAGAGTGTTAGTAACAGTTCGAAAACTTAAATCTCTGGCTACAGCGCTACTTGTCCCTATTTAGAAGAACCCTCTTGAAACGCTGTAGCGTACGATATAAAATTACGTTTCACATCCGCCGCGCGCCTTCATTTCTATCACACATAGCTCGCTCGAGTCGTAAGCGTACGTATATGTGCATATATATACATACTCATATGCAAATCTATATGTATTTATATCTGCATATATATATATATATATATATATGTAATCCCGTAAAGAAAATCTTGCGTGATTCAAATTTTTCATCTGAGTTTCTTTCAAAGCGGAGGAAAAATCCCCCATTACATAGCGAGTTGCACTGCGCATGTCTAAACCGTCAGGCCTTCGATCGATCGCCTCGCCTCGCCCAAACCCTCTCCCCCCCACCCTTCTCAGCCCGTGGGTTAGCCGTCTAAGAAGCCGCTGAATATGTGAAACTCGACCTTATTTCCACTGCTATGCTGCAGTGAAACGGTCTGTCCAGAAAGTAAGCACAGCGTTTGAATAATCATTTTCCTCTATCGAGTGATCACTGATAGTCTGAAGAATGATCTCTGCCCGGCGAGATGCAAAATACAATTTTTTTTCTCCCGCAGCGCTATCGAAAGAGATTTTTCAAAAAGCAAACACGTTTTTAAGCTTTTTGAGACTTGTGCCATCGAAAGAGTATCAGCAATTTTGAGAAGGAGTTTTGTCCAGCAAAGTATAAGCGAGATGGGACATAATATTCTTCTGAGTACTAGAGCCATATAAAAAGGCTTTCTCAGAAAACGATTACTTTGAGCGCTAGCTAGAGAGTTATGCTTTCCAATGATTACTAACACTCTTATGAAACATTCTTGCCCAGCGAATGAGGGTCGAATATCGATTTTTCACCGTCTGACAGAAAAGTATTCAGAATACATAGTTTAAAAATGTTTAGCGGGGATGGAAATCTAACGGAGACATCACAGAAGATGTATTTGCTTCCTTTTTCAGCACTGGAAACTCAGAAGGTGGATGAATCAGCGAATAGAACTGCGCTAGCCACCACCATTCCCTCGCAAATCACGAGCATGCCCGATGAGCCAAAGAAACGCATCTGCCGAACTCCGATCATCATCATACCGTCTGCCATAACGTCACTTCTTACAATCTTCAACGCTACCGATATTATCCAAGTATGGACTTCTATAAATTAAATATGTGCGATTTGACATTGTGACTGAGCTCAATGTCGATATCGACTACTAGGCCAAACCGTTGACGGTTGGTTGTTGCCAGATTGATGCGTTGTAGCGTAGAAAGAGTGGTGTCAAAGCAGACGTTGATAACACAAGGGTTCATGCACGCTTCCACGGACAGGGTGAATTGTGGGTTTGAGTCCCACCTGAAGCAAAAGTTTTGCTCATCAAGTGTGTAACATTATAACACCACTCAATGCTGTTGAATCAAAGTAATGCTGATAACAAGACAACATGTTTGAGCCTGTTATGAGGCCTAACTAGGACATTTGTACAGTGTTAGAGAGGCGCCTGTTTCGTCACCTCGCTCAGTAGCATAGTCTTCCTTGGTTCAGCCGATCCTCTGGGGATATACACCTATACCGAGGAATCGACGTCCATCAGATCACCACAAGTCAGGCTACAAAAGTCTCACGACCTGTGGTGACCACGGTGGAGTGCTTGTGGCCGGTAGCATAAATCATACTCTACTCTCAGCCGTCTTTATAGATCTCGCTCAAGCGAATGACAATCTGACAATATGATAATATGTTTGAGCCCAGTTATGACCTCTACCTAGGACACTGATACAGTGCCAAACAGGCGCCTGTTTCTTCCTTCTGAACTCCTCAATAGGAATCCGTGAAACTTTTTGTGTCGAGGTATATCCCTAGGGAATCGATTGGACCGAGGGAGACTGTGCTACTGAGGAGTGCGGGACGACGAAGCAGGGGCCTGTCTAGGACGTCATAAGGTGCTCAAATAGGTTATCACATTATCATTATCTGAGCGAGCTTTATATAAACGGTCGAGATTAAGTAGGAAGAATTTTGTTTGATGATAAATATTGCTATGGTTTTGTCGTAAGGAGAAATATGTAGGATATGAATTTCGTGACAACTGAAGAGAAGCGGAAGGACCAAAATGTCCGGCGCGAGTCGCAAATTTACATTCAGCGGAAGAAAAACGGCACGACAGGCAAGTCAAGATATCTAATCCTCTGATTTACGTGTGTGTCAATTTTTTCAGGTTAAGTAAATATGTTTTTTAATTGTTGAGTTTTTCCTGATTATGAGGGAACAAATGATTCACCGATCTCAACTGCTCGAGAAGTTTTTATAGGAGTTTTAGTAATCGTTCGAAAGCTTAGATTTGTTACTAGAGTCCCACATGGCCAGTTTTTCAAAGCACACTTTCATAACGCTTTGAAATCCACGCTGAACATGTTTCACACGGGCATATTTCTTGCTGTTCAGATCTTTCTTTGGGCTATTAGTAATCATTCGATAGCGTAATCGTTTCTTAGTTCAACACGAATTTGGCTTATTTTACCTGCTGCGTTTTAGAGAAACGGTCTTTCTAAAGCATAAGCACAGCGTTGGAATCAGGAACGATTACGCTATAGAATGATTACTAATAGTCCAAAGAAAAAGCTTTGTCCGGCGAGAATTATGCACGTCTGGAACGCAAGAAATCTCCTGCCGTAGCAATGTCAGGAAAATGCAGCGAAGTGGGGCTGTTGCCTGAAGTCTCAGCTTCTAAATGGTTACTCATAATCCTATTGAATGTACATCTCCAGCGAAAGAGATCGGTTTTTTCATTTGTTCTCTTCTAATCAGAATGAACTGATTGTTGTTTTAGTGCCGTATCTCGTCGTGGATCAGCCGAACAAATTCACGGATGCCGAGTGGGATAGAGTGGTCGCGGTATTTATTACGGTTAGTGAAGATGTCGCGGACGTACCAAGTGCGATGCTGAGTTCCTCGTTTAGGGCCAGTTATGGCAATTCAAGCCATTTAAACGGTGGCACAGCAACCCTGTCGAGATATTCTCGAAAATTCCGGCATTTCACGTGCATTACGACGACCTCAACGTGAGGATTTTGATTTATTCGAGTTATCATTGATTTAGACTTGTGATTTTCTCCATTATTGGATCATTGCGACGTGTATATGCTTTATAAGAAGATGACATTGTCCTTATTAATTTTACTCGTATTTCTAACCATTCAACTAGTCATTCAGTGTGCAGCGTATTCTGCTAATCTACACTTTTGGGGGCTGAGTAATGGCATTCTGAGCTTTTGATGTCATAGATTAGGGAAAAACAACAGCATTGCTTGCGCAGTTCACTGAGTTGTAATAGTTTAGATTTTGCGCCGTTGTATGGACTACTACATAATCTGCTTTCAGGTTAATTCGAATGTGGCGAAATGGAGTGTCACGATGTTGCCAGTTTCCAGGACAAAGCGCCATATGGATAAAGCCCGCTTCAGAGTATTTTGGGAGGTAATGGATCGCTGGATACCAGCTAATCGACCATATTTGAGGTTTTAATAGATTGTATATAATGGCAGTATTTTCATTTTTTGCCAGTCATCGAGGACGTTTGGGTTTATGCAAAATTTGCTTTCGTGATAGAGTACAAAAGCATATTGAACAAGATTTTGATGTAAAGGTCAAGGTCATTAGTCCCTCTCCGCGGTAATCTGAACATCTACACGACGACCTTTCACGCAGTTGGCATAGACTCCAATAATCCGAAAATGAATCACAACGAGCAGCGTTTTGTGACCACACTTGACCTGGCGCAGAGCTCATTGAGATTTTCTTTTGATCTTGGCTAGGCGTTGCCGTTTCTTCTTACGCAAATTGTCCTGTGTGCAACAGTAGTCCAAGAAGATGGTGTAATTCGTGAGCTGGTGTGGCTAGGGTTCGATCAGTCATAGTCTCCTCCTCTTTTAATATGATTAGAGACAGCTGTTTATGATTTCTGTTTGAATTTCGTGATAGCTAATCTGAGATCTGACTACTTTTCACCACAGATTATCCCTATGAGAACCAAGGTTGATAGACAGGCGGAGACCGTCGCTTTCCCACGCAGCGCGACGCCGCTATTACACTAGTTGAGTGAGATTTGACGTCGCGCCGTTTGATACGAAACGTATCATATGGTCCCCAAAGGGTTATATGAATTCATTGCAAATTTAAAGGAGTTACCCCACCTCATGACCAGAAATACTGCAGGCGGAAGAAGTCTTCATAATGTTTTGATCGCTGTAAATAAATAGGCAGTAATCCAAGTTTACCCTGTGATCATCGCCTTCGTGATCTTATATGTGTGAAGAACGAGATGCTCAAATTGATAAGAACAATGATTGAATTTC